>JALMGF010000031.1:12025000-12469088 GCA_023333645.1 Sceloporus occidentalis
CGACAAACCTGTTCCCATAAGTAACAGCACAAGAGGGATGTGGGTGAAAAAGAATTGTGTGTATTCTGCCAGCTCAATTACTGTCCTGTATGGGAAATAAGGTGTCATGGTTCAACATCATAGGTTAAGAAACAGACTTGTGCTTCCTCCACTAGACCCAGGAGAAACAAAAGATAGATGGCAGATAATAAAATAAATACTGGAGAAACATAAAGTGGAAATCATGACACTCAAAAAGAAAAATGGTAGAGAAATAGCTTTAAATAGGAAGAATATTGATGCAATGAAAAGTGGGCATGACGGGAGCAAAAAAGAGACGATGATGAGATATGAAATAGTAGAAGGTGATGTTAGGCCATGTCACGGTGCCAGTTAGGGAGATAGCATGGAATGGTTATGAGTCTCAAGGAGCAATGAAACAATAAAAGGTTGGAGATGGGTAAAATGATAGAAGCTGAAAAGATGGAATGAAATGTACAAAGTAGAATTGCCTGACCTTGGTAATTCAATAGATGAATAGATAAAGTATGTCACAAAATGGATAATGAATAATGAGCAAAATTACTACGTCCAAAGCAATAAGAAGGTATGTTGCTAGTCAAATTGCGATATTGTCAACTCTTTACCCCAGAAATGTGCTTTTTTTTTTATTAGGTTTTTAAAGGGAATTCTCTCTAGTTCCAGTATTAATAAAGAAAAACATCAAGTGCAGAATACTCACTGTATTTTTTCTTGTTTCTGAAAAAATAAATTCACTTGTAACCTTTTAGAAAAGTGCATTGTGAATCCAGTTATCTGAAATCAGAAAACAACACTGCAAACATTTTCCTACAATATCATTGTGTATTACGACACATTCATTCATCAAATAATGTTGCACAAGGTGTTCTGGATGTTTACAGGCAACAAAGAATAATTAACACCTTGAGCAAAATATAACTTTGTACCATGTAATTGATTGATGGATGATGTGCAAAAGTAACACACACACTAAGAATAACATAGTAAACTAACACCCAACATGCACACATGCTCACACCAAATACTTGAATACATATACAAAAATATATACTGACATACTGTATGCATGCTAACACCATACACTAACACACAGTGTAATGCCATGCAAAAAACACACATTCAAACACCGCAACATGCACACACTAACACCATACTTTTCGCCATTCCCACACACTTATTTTAGCACAATACACAAACACACACAGAGCTGCAAATCTACTACTGCAAGGCCACATAATGTATGTAATGTGACCCTTCTGGCAGGCTCGCTACCAGGCGCCTGGGTGCCATGCACTCGCAGCTCCCCTGCTAATATGCATTATTGAGTCAGAACTTACTGGTTCCACATCTACATATGTTTTATGTTCTTCTACAACAGGCTTCAGGCCATCCACAGATTCCAAAAGGAAGTCGCTTGCATATAGATAATGGGGCAGTGTAAGAAAAATTGGTTTGTCTACAGAAAATATAAATGTATATTAGTCCTTGCCTTTACAGGAAAGAAAGTACATCTGTTCAACTACATTGCCATCTAAAGCTAACAAGTTTTATCAGGCATCGTTAACCATGCTAAGGTGTGCAAGTGTCTGTTTTTGTAAAATAATTAGGAACTTGTTAACCCTGCCCTGCTGATTACTGCACACTTGACATTTTGATTTTACCAAATTATGTTTTATGACTTAAAATGACCATTACCTATTCTGCCCAACCTGGTGTTTATTTATTAATTGCATGGTTTTAATTACAGTAACAGTAATTTCCTTGAATCTGAAGCCGAAAAACACTACAAATAGCATGCAGTGAACTTATATAGTCTTCTTCTTTTATTGGATAGAAATGCATTTTGGTTTTGTTTAATCACTTACTATTTTGGCATTTTCTGAGATCTAGCACACCTGCTGCAGTGCAGTTTCTTGAAAGCTCCATTTCTGTGCAGTAGCAATAATTGTCTTTATTTTCCAGTGGAGATGCAAGTGCCATTTGTGGAAGTTCAAATCGATATAATTTAATTCCCTTTAACACATATTCTTTTTCAAAAACTCCATATATTGATCTGTTTTAAAGGTAGCATAACGTATTTTGAATTATTATTATGTCTTGAGTATATCTTGATATATTGATCATTATACACTAGTTCTTTCCTAATCAGAACACGTCAACCAAACTGGTGATAAGAAGGATGCTTTAACTTTCAATGGATAGCTGTATATATTTTTGTACAAATAGGAACTAAAACAAAAACAGGAATGAAATCTTGTAGGTAGACATGGTTGTCACAACAAAGAAAGCTTACAAGAGAGAATATTCTCCCAAAACCATGTTAGGCATTAGTCTTCAAATACTTTGGACACGTTAGAGTGAATTTCAATATACATTTCTAGAGTTGGTAACTATACTCAACATGTAAAAGAAACAAAAGTAGGATTTCATGCATGGAGAAACATTTTTCTTTAGGTGACATTTCGCTTTCCAAAATTAATTAACTCGCTTGCAAAAACCCAAATTTTGAGGAATGAAACTAACTAAATCAGAGAGTTTTTTGCATTTAAATTGTATTTCAATTGTAAACCAAAAGATAAAATTATATGAATTTCACGAAGAGTAACTGGTGGCTCTAGACTGTCTATACTTGCTAACATAGGAAGAATGTCAACACATACCAGGTAAACACCCCAGCCACCTGATATGCCTTTACTGCCGAGACATCCTTGGTAAGTGACCTGACAAGAAGTGCTAGTAGGTCAAAGTATTAAAGAACTTTTAAACAGAGCCTTCCCTTAAACTCCTGTTACAATGTATGGGTGTACTTACCTACAGATCTCAGAAGAAAAGAAGTAGAGTGGTTTCAATTTATCAACAAATGGTGGGAATGAAGCAGCATCTGTTCCAAAAATACAACATTTTAAAATATATATTTAAACAGGTTGTTTTATGGGGTGATCCATAGGTCAGTAGACTAAGTTTCATTGTAACAAAATTATTAGGTCCTGTCTACCCATTGTACAGTTCTAGAGAATAGGGAGTCATCCAAAATATCACAGGACTGAAAACAATGTCAGGCCCCAGTTCTACATAAAAAGAGTTGTTTATTGAAATAATGCGTTATTGTTATTTTTAATTTTTATATTGCACCATCATACTCAGCAGCACTTAAATGCAAATCACTGATGTTGCAATGGTGAAAAAACAGCACCTTAACATGAAATTACCGTATTTGCTCGATTATAAGACGAGGTTTTTTTCAGAGCATTTGGAATACCCCTCGTCTTCTAATCGGGGTCGTCTTCTAATCAGACCTCAAATAGAGGTCTAATTATGAGACTAAGATCCAGATCCCCCGCACCGCTAAAGGGGACCTGGATCCTCCTGTCTCCCCCCCACACACACACTTACCGGTGCTTCCTGCTGTATTGCCGGGGCAGCGTAGACAACGTCCGCTGCAGCCGGAAGGAGGTGTGGCTAGCAGCTAGGGTTGTCTGCGTCCGTCGCGGATACCTTCCCCGACTGTCAGAGATCAGAGTTCGCCGCACCGGTGCAAACCCCCGCTGCCAACTCCACCTCCTTCCGGCTGCAGCGGAAGGAGACGTCAACCCGCTGCCCCGGCAATACAGCAGGAAATTGGAAGCACCGGTAAGTGTGTGTGTGTGTGTGTGTTAAATGGGGGCATAGGGCATTTCTGGAATGCCTTATACCCCTATATGCCACTCTGGCACTTAGGGGGTTAAAAGGCATATTATGGGACAGAGTGGCATATAGGGAGGTATAAGGCATTTCAGGAGGCAGAGTGGGGTTAAGGGGGCATTTAATAGAGCAGTCTGCCTCCTGAAATGCCTTATACCTCCCTATATGCCACTCTGCCCCATAATATGCCTTTTAACCCCCTAAATGCCAGAGTGGCATATAGGGGTATAAGGCATTTCTGGAGGCAGAGTGCTCTATACAATGCCTTTTAACTCCCTTAATGCCACTCTGCCTCCTGGAATGCCTTATACCTCCCTATATGCCACTCTGCCCCATAATATGCATTTTTACCCCCTAAATGCCAGAATGGGATATAGGGGTATAAGGCATTTCTGGAGGCAGAGTGGCACATAGGGGGTCAAAAGGCATACCATGGGGCACAGTGGCATATAGAGGGTTAAAAGGCATATCATGGGCCACAGTGCCATATTGGTGTGGCAAGCCTGGGGGCAGATGTGCGTAACTGGGGGACAGGTTGGAAAATACAAGGAAATAAAAACAAAAAAAATATTTTTCTCAATCATAGCATTTATTTAAAAAAATAGTTTACATGAATTAACATTTACTGGTAAAACTTTTTTCCTTTAGGGTTGTCTTATATTCAGGGTTTTTCTTTTTTTCCTAAGTTAATATTCAGATTTTGGGGGGTCGTCTTATAATCAGGGTCGTCTTATAATCGAGCAAATACGGTAATAATTCAAGTACTTGTGTTTATGTAATATAATGGTATAATCTTATGTATACCATGTGATTATTATTCATTTGTGCGTGTATGTTGAACTGAAATATTCCCTTTGCAAGACAAAAAACACATTTTTCAAAAAATAATGTGATTTTGGAAACAATGTAGTTGATTTGCCCAAGTTTTTGTGATCCATTGTGTTCATATTAAATACAGGCTGGCAATGAGCTATCTTTATAGCATGCTGGTTTACATTTATTTAATGAAATATGTTATATATCGTCTCTGAAAGTCCCCAAATCAGCACATTAGTACTGAGGCTTTTTATCCACAGAACCGCATATGCCTGGCACTTGTACATACCTGTACCGTTAATCATGTCACAGTAGTCATTCATCCAGTAAGACAGTGTTCTAAAAAGAGCAATTCAAAAAATAAATGACATGCCTTGGAAAAATCCAAAATATATATAGTGTTCTCTGCAAGTTAATATTGGCATTGCCTGCTCTGAAAGGCTTATGTAGCATCTTAAGAAAGATTATAAAGCATTTACCTTTCACCCCTGTACCTATCTATTATTGCAACTTTCTTGATGTCGTCCTTTCCATTATAGACAGTATAGGGACCATCTGCTGTATTGTTGTACTGTAAGAATTAAGTAAAACAAAGCACGTTAACAAATTTCAGAGTTTCCTTAGTGAAACACTATTTTACATATTGGAGTTAATCTTCATTTTATAGCATTTAAGTATTATATTGAGTTTAGAAAATGAGATTTCTGTCCCTTTTGCCCCCCCATCTGTAGGGAATGTACTAAGCATGCTTCCTATACTTGGTCTGTAGTGCCCCTATAAGATGCCAGTGTACAAGTGATTTAGTGGGACTACTATTAATTTCACAGAAACTCAAAAAAAAAAAAAAAGCTTTACACCACATAGGTAAATTTTTTTGTATATCTATTATTTGAATCTATTATAGTGCGGAATACAATTGCTTATATGCCAAATTAGGACTGTTACTCAAGTTTAGCTTAAAAAATACTTGTAAACATCAGCTAATACTCCAGATGTTACAGGACGAAAGTGCTATGATCCTTATATAGTGGCTATTGTTGCAGATGGGAAAAAAAAATCAAGAAAATAGTGCTGATCATTTTATCATAATTACCAGAACAGGTTTCGTTGTGTTTCTTTAGAATTTATTTTCTGATAGATAGAAATTAAAACTTACTGGGTAGAACACTCCAGTTGTCTTATCTTTTATCAGTGCATCTGGTATTTTTTGCAAAAAAGGATCTATGTAACCCCACAGAAGCTCTCGAACACTTCTCTTTTGGAACAATGAAGAATTAGATTCCCGAATAAATGCATTCACTAATGCTGGATATTGTGGAAGTAAAGCAGGTGCAGCCTAAAATAAAAATGCAAAAAAAGTTTAATAACACAACAAATTTACGTAAAATTAATATTATTAAACAGACATTCATCACTTTTGGTGCATATTCCATATTAAACAAACTGTGACCAAAACTTTTCCCTTCCTCTACTTTTCATAATGTAACATTGTGCCATAACATACATGACGACTGCACCTAAGGATTTTGTACATTACTTATGACTTATATTAAGTCGGGGTTGTCTTTTTCGGCATTCCTCGCCTCTTCCATGATTACAAGCTTGTAGATACATGAGATATAAAATAGTTAAGTATAATATATATATATTATATAATGTTTATGAGCAATATTGCGTTCCTCTAAAAGTGTAGAAAAAGGTATGAATATTATGCGTATGTTGCACTTTAAGTATTTAATACAGTCATTTTAGTATAGGTTTGGTAATTAAGTCTTATGTTCATGATAAAATTGTTTTACTTACAGCAACAGCAAGGTTCAGCACTGTATACTGATCATGCTCTGATCCAATAGATTTGCTTGGCTGAAAGATGGCTTCATTTGGCTGCCAGAATGATACAGTGCTATTGTGGTTCTGTGTCACATTAACTTTTGGTAAATGCCGAACCCTTTAAAACAAGTGAAATACTTTTTACCTTTGTAAGCAATAAGTCCATAGCAGTATAATGATAGATAGATAGATAGATAGATAGATAGATAGATCTGGTGTGCAAGATAAATGTTGCTAGCCAGGCTGGTCGGCGTTTTGCTCCATTTCAATAGAAGCTAGCCTAATTCGCATGTTATTAAGCTAAAGGAAAAATGGGCTGATATTGAACTTTTCATTTTGGAAAGGCTCTGTAAAGATGGCTTTGTAAGGTAAATGTTATTTTGTTAACTTTATACTGGGTAACTGAAGTAGCCTTTACAATTACAAAGAAAGCTCTGAGTTTGTTTTGAGGTTTTTTTCTGTTTGTACTGACACGCTGATAACAAAAATGAATGTGGCTGTTTTAGCCAAAGAGACAATAGTCATTAGTTGAAGTTGATACCTTTTATTGGGCTAACGTAGAAAAAGAAAGTGAACAACTTTTATCTGTTTGCATTTTTTGCAGATCCACTAATCTTTTGTCCCCTTCTGTATTATGTAATAAGCCCCATTGTCTTTCTACTTCGGTAATGTACAGTTGAGCTCAAAAGTTGCATACCCTGGCAGAAGTTGTGAAATGTTGGCATTGATTTGAAAAAAATGACTGATCATGCAAAAAAATATTTTTATTTGATTATGAAGCCATGTATTATCACATAGTTGGCTTCTTTTGAAGTCATAATGATAACAGATATCACCCAAATGGTCCTGATCAAAAGTTTAAATAGCCTTGCATGTCTGGCCTTGTTACACACACACACACACAAGGAGACACATACAGGTTAAAATGGCAATTAAAGGTTAATTTCCCACACCTGTGACTTGCAAGCTAGAGACTGAGCCATGGGGATCAGAAAAGACCTGCGTAACAAGGTAATGGAACTTTATAAAGATGTAAAGGGATATGAAAAGATATCCAAAGCCTTGAACATGCGAGTCAATACTGTTCAATCACTTATTAAAAAGTGGAAAATTCTGGCATCTCTTGATACCATATACGCTATGTTTGGCAAGGAGTCAACAAGGTCTATAGTGAAAAGAATACCGTCTGTGAAGCATGGTGGCTTACTAATGTTTTGGGGGGGTCTGAGCTTTAAAGGCACGGGGAATCTTGTGAAAATTGATGGCAAGATGAATGCAGCATGTTATCAGAAAATACCGTTAGACAATTTGCATTCCTCTGCACGAAAGCTGCGCATGGGACGATCTTGGACTTTATAGCACAACAATGACCCTAAGCACAAGGCCAAATCGACTCTCCAGTGGTTAGAGCAGGAAAAGGTGAAGGTTCTGGAGTGGCCATCACAGTCTCCTGACCTTAATATCATCGAGACACTCTGGGTAGATTTGAAACGTGCGGTTCATGCAAGATGACCAAAGACTTCGCATGACGTGGAGACGTTTTGCAAAAATTTGGGGCCTCATAGACAACTATTACAAAAGACTGCCCGCTGTCATTGATGAAGACTTTTGAACAGGGTATTTTTTTGTCGCCATGTTTTGTTTTAGGATTGTACCATTCTGTTATAACCTACAGTGGAAAATGAATCCCATAACAAATAAAAGAAATGTGTTTTGCCTGCTCACTCGTTTTTTTTTAAAAAATGGTACATATATTACCAATTACTCCAAGGGTATGCAAACTTTTGGTCACAACTGTATACTAGATAATAAAGCCCCTGTGCAGACACAGTGAACGGAATGATAATTGTTACATAACTCTCTTTATAAACAACATTTTGGGTATAAACTTTTTTATTTGAGGGTACCAAGCAACCCTGAGGGAGAGAATGAGAACATTTCACCTTGACTGCCTTTTCAGCTGTAGCTCTGGAAAAAACAGAAAAGACATACAATTGTCAATGACTAAATACGGGTTGGGACAAATATATTCCAACCTTACTTAACCCCTTCGCGACGTTTGCCGATTCAGGACCGTCATAACAAGAAGGTCACTAAATGACCTTTGACGGTCCTGAACCGTCAAAAAATTAAATAAGCTTAGAAAGTGATCAAGGATCACTTTCTTCGCTTAAACGGCCTTGCTGCAATGCCTCGATGTCGAGGCATTCAGCAAGGCCGAGATCGGCATCGGGGGCCATGTCTGGCCCCTCCCCGGGGCGTCAACAGCCACCATACATTGTATGGCGGCGGACGCCCGTTTTAAAAGCGTTTAGGAGGCGATCAACGATCGCCTCCTAAACTTAAATGGTGTCGCTGGAATGCCTCGACCAGGAGGCATCCAGCGACACCAAACACTTACCTCTGGGTGGGCTGTGGCCGCTCCGGAGAGCGGTCACAGCCGCCGCTGCCGGTGATCTTCGCCATCAAGCAAGATGGCGGCGGCCCGGGAAATAAAACAATAAAGACGAAAAAGTTCGCTAGAGGGTCTCCAGACCCTCTAGAGAACTGGCTCCACTTGCTGGTTGAATACAGGTACTGCATTCAACCATGCAAGTCAATGGAGCCCAGCTTTCTAATCACTATGTGATTAGTAAAATATTCAAAAAAATTAAAAATAAATAAAAAATGGAAAAAAAAATTTAAAAAAAATGTGCTAACATTTAAAAATAATTATGCAGTGATGTCACTAGATGAACCATCCAGTACCAGCAAAATGTGTAAAAAAAAATATAAAAAAAGTATTAAAAAAATAAAATTAAAAAATAAAGTTTATTATTTTGAGCAAGTGCTAAAATTTCTCAAAAATCTCAACAAAGAGTTAAAATAAAAGCACTTCAAATACCCAAGGGGTGTCTAATATATAAAAAAATGGCTGATGGGGTAAATTGGAGTGGCCTAGCTCAAAGATAGGGCATAGGTACAGACTGACCAAAATGGAGAAAAAAAGCGCACTTCCCAAATGTGGCATTTTAAATCTGAAACAACCCGACAAACCCATGCATGTCGGGTATCACTGCACTCAGGATATGTTCCTGAACACACATTGGGGTGTTGTTTGACCGTGGCATATACCAGGACCTGTATATCTATAACTAAAGTACAATTTGTGTGAAAAAAAAATAAAAAAAATTACTATTACAAAGTTTGACAAAGTGTAGTTCTATAATTGGTGCATGGAAAGGGTTAAAATAACAGCATTTGGAATACCCTGGGGTGTCTAGTGTTCAAAAATATATGGTTTGAATGGGTTAAATTGAGTTAACCGGCTTCAAAGATATTCCAAAGAGGAGAGGGAGGCACAATGACCAAATGACCACCTGAATTACGCATGCCCCAAAAGTAGCCTTTTACCAGGCAAACAATCTGACAAACCCATGCATGTGGGGTATCGCTGTACTCAGGAGATGTTGCTGAACACATATTGGGGTGTTGTTTGACAGTGACATATACCAGCACCTGTATATCTATAACTAAAGTACAATTTGTGTGGAAAAAAAAATAAAAAAAATTACTATTACAAAGTTTGACAAAGTGTAGTTGTAAAATTGGTGCATGGAAAGGGTTAAAATAACAGCATTTGGAATACCCTGGGGTGTCTAGTTTTCAAAAATATATGGTTTGAATGGGTTAAATTGAGTTAACCGGCTTCAAAGATGTTCCAAAGAGGAGATGGAGGCAGACTGACCAGATTTGTTAAAAAAGATTTGGAAATCATAAAACGCTGCTTGTACTTATTGCCCTATAACTTACAAAAAACAGCAAAAAAACATAAAAACATTGGGTATTTCTAAACTCAGGACAAGTAGTAGAATCTATTTAGCTAGTTTTTTTACTTGCTTTTTTAGGTGAGTAAAAGATTTTTCAAATAAAAGTCATAAAATGTGTTTTTTTTTCAATTTTTCACCATGTTTTTTTATTTTTTTTTATAGTAAATAAGATGATACGATCAAAATAATGGTATCTGAAGAAAGCCCATCTTGTCCTGAAAAAAACAATATATAACTTATGTGGGTACACTAAATGGGTGAGGAGAAAATTACAGCTGAACACAAGCACCACAAAAGTGTCAAAACAGCCTCGGTCCCACAGGGTACAAAACGAAAAATGAGCCCGGTCCTTAAGGGGTTAAAGCCTGACCCTTTCTTTTGTTAATGCTTATGGCAAAATCAACATGGTACCCATGCTACTGTAAGCAACAGTTTCTCCGGCCACAGGTTTTGTATCACTTAGATGCCCATGAAATTGGTTCAAGGAGGTAAGGGCTAGATGCCAATAAAATTGCCTCTCAGGTATGACACTGGTATCAATCGATTTTACTTTATGGTAAGTGGATGTTTTGCTGTTAATTTAGCTTTTAAAGTCATTAAAGCAGTTACTGAGCTCTTCCATTTGAAGACAATACAATGACAAACTGTGTTACGCACTTAATTAGTTATCAATGTCTGTCTTATTCAGGGAGAACACAGAATTGAAGAAAAGGGAGAACAGTGGGGAAGTAAAGAGAAATGAGGAAGACAGAGAAAGGGAAAGGTGAGAGACAGTGAGATAGAGAAGAGATAATGAGGAGAATGGAGAAGATAAAAAGAAAAGAGGGATAATGGGGATAGAAGAAGAATAAGAGATTAAAGAAATGTAAATAAAAAGGGGAGGTGATGTGTTTGTATTTTGAAAGTGTGTTATTGAAGGTGTGTGGCTGCAAGGACAATTTTTGGGCCTGCTACAGAACAGGTGATTGTTATTATGTCCTGAGATTTGAAACCAAAGAGAGTGTACTTTTGTTTTCACACAGCTTTGTGTGCACAAATTTTAATGACATTTGCCAGTTTCGTTAATTTGCATGAATGTCTGAAAATGAGGAAGGACCCCAACAAAGCAGAGAGCTCCAAATTTGTATTTGCGGTTCTGTCCCTTTTTTTTACTTTCACTCACTGTTACTCTGTTTTTGAAAAAAATATATACATCTTCCTCAATATGATGCTGACACCACCAACAGCAGAATCCCAAGTTAAGCCTGACTTGTGTCCAAGATAAAACGTGTGTGTGTAACAGTTGGATCCTAACTCATCTTTGTCCTTTCCCTCTGTAGAGCTGCCACTGCCCCTCTTTCTTCCTGAACATCATTTCCACAGGCTGTTGGCCAAAGAACAAATTTAATGTACTAGATCATGTACTATTGGCACCAGTGTCCCTGAACGAAAACTGTACTTTTGAGAAATTAACAGACAGAGTGGATACACAGGCTGTTACCTAGTAGACCATTGTTATCGTTACTCTTAGCCTGTGTTACTCTTATATAATTTTAATAACATTCACTAGAAAAATTCTCAAACTCTAAAGCACAAATAGAAGAAGGATGAAAGAAGAGAATCTGATGATGGAGTTTTTCTGGGCTTGGTGATATACCCAATGTATTAAATAATAAAAGCACAATAGAGAAGCTCACAGACTATAAAAAAATGACAGAAGACAAAATTTTTTACATAAAATAGAGCTGGCTTGGTCCTTTAAATCTAGCATGTTAGTCAAGTAAAGTGTATTATTAATTACTGCAATATAGTACCGTATTTGCTCGATTATAAGACGAGGTTTTTTTCAGACCAAATGCTCTGAAAAATACCCCTCGTCTTCTAATCGGGGTCGTCTTCTAATCAGACCTCAAATAGAGGTCTGATTATGAGACTAAGATCCAGATCCCCCGCACCGCTGCAGGGGACCTGGATCCTCCCCCCCACACACACACTTACCGGTGCTTCCTGCTGTATTGCCGGGGCAGCGGGTTGACGTCCACGCGATCCGCGTAGACAACGTCCGCTGCAGCCGGAAGGAGGTGTGGCTAGCAGCGGGGGTTGTCTGCGTCCGTCGCGGATACCTTCCCCGACTGTCAGAAATCAGAGTGCGGGGAACTCTGATCTCTGACAGCCGGGGACGGTATCCGCGATGGACGCAGACAAACCCCCGCTGCCAACTCCACCTCCTTCCGGCTGCAGCAGAAGGAGACGTCAACCCGCTGCCCCGGCAATACAGCAGGAATTTGGAAGCACCGGTAAGTGTGTGCGTGTGTGTGTTAAATGGGGGACATAGGGCATTTAGGGGGTTAAAAGGCATATTATGGGGCAGAGTGGCATATAGGGAGGTATAAGGCATTTCAGGAAGCAGAGTGGCGTTAAGGGGGCATTTAATAGAGCACTCTGCCTCCTGAAATGCCTTATACCTCCCTATATGCCACTCTGCCCCATAATATGCCTTTTAACCCCCTAAATGCCAGAGTGGCATATAGGGGTATAAGGCATTTCTGGAGGCAGAGTGCTCTATACAATGCCTTTTAACTCCCTTAATGCCACTGCCTCCTGGAATGCCTTATACCTCCCTATATGCCACTCTGCCCCATAATATGCATTTTAACCCCCTAAATGCCAGAATGGGATATAGGGGTATAAGGCATTTCTGGAGGCAGAGTGGCACATAGGGGGTCAAAAGGCATATCATGGGCCACAGTGCCATATTGGTGTGGCAAGCCTGGGGGCAGATGTGCGTAACTGGGGGACAGGTTGGAAAATACAAGGAAATAAAAACAAAAAAAATATTTTTCTCAATCATAGCTTTATTTAAAAAATAGTTTACATGAATTAACTTTTACTGGCAAAACTTTTTTCCTTTAGGGTCGTCTTATATTCAGGCTTTTTCTTTTTTTTCCTAAGTTAATATTCAGATTTTGGGGGGTCGTCTTATAATCAGGGTCGTCTTATAATCGAGCAAATACGGTACTTAGGTTCAAATTGTAGTGCTAGTTTTGTAACGAATATAGCCAAGCCAACTAATTTATAGTCAAGTGTCCGCAAAACCTCTTAAAATATGTTCTGTCTAAGGTATATATACTGTTAATTTTCCAAGACTGGAGACGTTAGTCATAAAATACAAAAGAACAATCCAAGAAATATAAATTATTACTTACAGGTATGTGTATGGTCCTCTTTGCCTTAGTATTGGTTTCTCTGCATTTAATACTCCATTAGGATTTAAAACTTCATATACCCAAAATTCCCTGTAGACTGGGCTTCCAGGCACAACCCAGTTTTCATAAGCAATGGTTCCTTCCTCAATTACTGCTTCCTATTAATAAGAAATATTTAATAACTCGAGAAACCTCTTTTAAATGTATTGATTCTCAAAGTTAGGACATATTCTCACACGTGAATATAAAATACAATTTAAGCAATTATAAGATGTCTGTTGCAGAAGCAACCTGATAGCTGAATGTGATGGGTGATGTTTCGCATATTAATCTATAAAATATAATATGCTAGATTAAGAGACACGAGTATTATACTCGGTTGTTAGTGAGTGGGAGTCTATTATCTGATTAATTATATTTCAAATTTCCATGTTCTTTTATAAATGTTTTGTGTGTGTGTGTTTGAAGCATTTGGTTTATGCTATTCCTCTCGATAAGGAGTTCACTACTGTGCCTGAAATGTATTTGCAGTACCTCATACTGGTCAATAAGATGCCCTTACATACTTCCTATCACCTTGTAAATAATGGACATTATACTTTAGACTTTCTAAACATACTCCAACTCTGAATACATATATATATTGTATATACTTATATAGAATAAACATTTTTTAATCATAACAGGGCCACATTTTTAACAGGTAGACAATATTTAAATATATATATATATATATATATATATAAAGATACAGTACCTTGTCTATTTCATCACTGATGATTTTGTCTCCCAAGGGTATTAGAATTCCGCCTAAAATAGCCAGCAGCCCTCCGATGACAGAACCAACAATAAGCCAGTACTGTGCCTTGCAGCACATTGTGTTTATCCAAACCCTACTGCGAAACAGGCTTGAAACCCAGCTCTCAGTTTCTTTTATAGTCGTTTCGTGCTTGGGTAGATAATATTAATGTTACTGTTAACTGTGCAGATAATAGGGAAAAAAATCTCGGTCATTAAAGATCAAAGTGCAAGATACAAAAAGGAAAAGATAAGATAGTAGGTCTTGCAAACAGTGCTGGATACATCATGGCACTGACTGTAAGTGTCTATAAAGTGTTGAAAGCTTTGCAAATAACATTTGTATGAACGACTGGTTGAAGCAAGTTCCTAGAGCACTGTATCATTACATATTGTGTATAAATATTTGTACATTAAGCATTTTAGCACTTGATCAATTGACAAACCATCACTACTGGAAGGAAAGCTTTCTTTTAAATTAAGCAATGTTGAGTATTAAGGCAAGGATGTGCTTTCCATCCAAAGAAGAGACCTTTAAATTATTTAAAGCTTATGCGACTAAATCTGTTCCTCTGATGGCCAATTAAAGTTACCACCTTCAAGTCTATCATTTCTTAGGCCAATACTACTATGTCCATTTTCTTTATTAAGGCTGGGATGCATAACAAAATGTTTTACAGTTGGTGAAGAGCATGCCACACAAGCTAAACAGGCAGGGTATATCCGTGGCTAGTGTAATTTAACAACATTTTGTCCAACACCAACATCATCTATTTTAAGCTAAGCGCCAACTTCACAAGCAAATTCTAGTCAGCTTGGGAATTATGAGGGCCCATTTCTTCATGTGTTTTGGTGGAGACGTTTCAAGTGTATCTGGCTTCTTTACAGTGTTACATTTTACATTTCCATGTGCTAAATAAGCCTTAACTTTATGTTCTTATGATCTACATGATGTTTGCTCCCTTTTTTTTATCTCCAAGTCATCCGCATTGCCTTGAGTAAGTCTCAAAGAATTCAATGAAATCACCAGACATGAATGGGACCCAATCAACTCAATGGAGGATGCAGTACAAACCCTGGGGGGCCCTTGTACAGAGTACAATATATATAGAAAACATGAGTGAGCAGGCAAAACACGTTCTACTTCTTATGGGATTCATATTCAACTGAAGGTTATAACAGAATGGCAGAATCATAAAACAAAACATGGCAACAAAAAAAAACAATTAAATGACCCCTGTCCAAAAGTCTGCATACCCTTAGTTCTTAATACAGTTCTTAATATTGCCCCCTTAAGCGTCAATGACAGCGTGCAGTACTTTGTAATAGTTGTCTTTGAAGTCCCATGGCAAAATGTCTCCAGTCTTTGGTCATCTGGCATGAATCGCATGTTTGAGATCTCCCTAGAGTGTCTCAATGATATTAAGGTCAGGAGACTGTGGTGGCGACTCCAAAACCTTCACCTTTTTCTACTGTAACCACTGAAAGGTAAGTTCGGCCTTGTGCTTAGGGTCATTGTCGTGCTGGAAAGTCCAAGAGCGTCCCATGCGCAGCTTTCATGCAGAAGAATGGAAATTGCCTGCCAGTATTTTCTGATAACATGCTGCATTCATCTTGCCATCAATTCTCACAAGATTCCCTGTGCCTTTAGAGCTCACCCCCCCCCCCAAACCATCAGTTAGCCACCACCATGCTTCACAGTGGGGATTGTATTCTTTTCACTATAGACCTTGTACATGGTATCAAGAGATCCCCAAATTTTCTTCTTCTTAATAAGTGATTGAACAGTACTGACTAGTATTTTTAAAGCTTTGGATATCATTTTATATCCATTTCCATCTTAATAAAGTTCCATTACCTTGTTACGCAGATCTTTTGACAGTTCTTTTCTACCTGCTCAGTATCTAGCCTGCTCAGTGCATCCACGTGAGAGCTCACAAACTCATTGACTATATACAGACACTAATTGCAATTTATTAAGCCACGGGTACGGGAAATTAACCTTTAATTGCCATGTTGACCTGTGTGTCACCTAGTGTGTCTGTAACAAGGGCAAACATTCAAGCCTATGTAAATTTTTGATCAGGGGTAATTGGGTGATATCTGTTATCATTATGATTTATATGATGGCTTCAAATGATCATGATAAATAAAAGAAGTCATATTTTTAAAATCAGTGCCAACATTTCACAATTTCTGCCAGGGTATGGAAACATTTTACTGCCATCGGATGAATTTATTTTTATTTATTTTTTTGCTGCAATTTTTCTACTTTTGTGTTGCATTGCTGTGTATTGGTGTAGGGTCTTTGTATCACCAAAAAAGTGACATACGGGTGTTATATTTTGACAATACCCAATGTTTAATTACCCTAATAACCATACATGGTTAATAGGGGGTCCTAGGGTTTTCTGTTTAGTTTCTTTATTATAGTGGTTTGTAGAAACCTTAGGCTGTAGTTTTGGCCTACCATGCTACCACGATCACAATCGCGGAGTTTCCAGGAATCCTGCAGTGACGGAGGACAGCTGCGGAGAGCAGGTAAGGGTTAGAGGGGCATGACACCTGGTGTGACTTCAAGCATATGGAATGTCCACTCCCGGAATCGATATAGATGGTGTGAGCGCGAGATTAAAAGGTTAGCAGGAATTGAACACGCTTGCTCAACACGGAACATGCACTGGGAGGCCTGGAGTTGGTAACAGGGGCTCTAGCGGTGTAACTGTAAGCACAGGTGGTCGAGAACAAGCCGGGGTCAGGATACCAGAAGTCATGATAGCCGTTAAGCAAGCCGGGGTCAGGATACCAGAAGTCACAATAGCCGTTTAGCAAGCCTGGGTCAAGATACCAGAAGTCACGGAGAAAATCAGGAACACCGATAGGCTCAGAGGTAGCAAGAAGCAGGAACATCCACATAGGGGGCCACAGTACAACTAAGCACCGGCATAGCTGTAAGGGAGCTTTAAATAGCCTGGGGGGGGCGTTCCTAAATGTCTGGAGCATAACCGCGTCTTCCGTCGCCATAGCGATACAGCGCAATCCAAGAGGCGGTCCGCCTCATAAATATTCATGAAGCGGCCGCTTCGTGTAGTGGTGAGCGGCCACGTCCCTGCAGGGGAGAAGAGGAGGACGTCTGCTGTGTCCCCGAGGTAAGTGCCTTACATGTACATTCTTTGGATTATTTGGTAATGCATTTAAGTATAGATCAATTTGGCCAGTATCGTAGTTCTGGTGTCACTTTATAGATATCTGTACAGGATATGTTCTCTAGCAACCTGGCCCATTTAAAACTGCCGGCTTTGCAGGCTCCACGGCTGGCCAGGGATCATGGGAGGAAAGCCCTCCCCGTAAAAAAAAAATGGCTGCCGCCAAACCGTTCATCAAAGATAGCAATATTGCCAGATTTTTATGGTGTTGAGCAGTACCACCATGCAATAGGGCCGCAATGATGCTGTATAATATGGTATTATGTAGAATGCAGTATAATATAATGATAGGTTGCTGTGGATCTACATCAGGTAGCAGCTGTATAGTTGATTACATTTTTTGGAGATCTGAGGGCCAGGCTAATGTAAGGACATCTACGGCGTGATGCTTCTAGATCATCACGCCAACTGCTTTGGAGCCAGGCCTATGCAGGCTGCGGACTGTGATGCCACTCGAGCCGCAACTGGCTCGCACCCCAAGTGTTTCAGACACACTCAGAGGATGGCTTGTAATGTTGCCCAAGCTTGTCTGTCCCACTATTCCCATGCGCAAGTGTGATTTGGGTGCTATAGAGGTGAGTCCTTCTAAAACTTGGCTTTTCTCCCTGCCCCTGTAAGTTTTTTGTAATTATTATTTTTAAATATTTATGCAAGGGGTGAGTGAACTCCCTGGTGTTTCAAGTCACGTTTGCAACATTCAGGGTAATTAATCTGCTAGTTACCTGTTTTTACAACTAGTATACACTTCCATACACTCGACTTAGTGGAAGGCGAGTGTATACAAGATGAGGGTTATTCTTCCAAGTACAAATGCAAGGTGACAATATATATGTTAAACTTTGAGTTTATATGTTATCACTTAGACAATAATTATGGTAAAACTCAAGATGTATCTGATTTTACTTGTTAGCCGTTTTTGCCTTTTACAGCAGCGTCATCTAGTGGGCAAGTTTGTTTTAGGCCAACTGATTTGATGCATTTTGTTATATTAAATGTCTTTATATATTGTGGGTTTTTTTCTTATGACTACAGAGTAAGTACCAGTAATTTTGTTGTGATCTTTTAAATACCTTTTGCTATCTGGATCTTTTTATTTGATTGCCCAGACTTCAGTTAAGTCTCATGTTCTGACATGCGAATGTAACGGGTTTTTGGGTAGACCCACCAATATCTCTGTGGTCATTTATCCCAGTTACCTCTTTGTGCTCTGCAGGCCAATCCTGAGCCTCCGCTACCTGGGAGTTGGGATACATAACTGTGGCAGTGCCTCCACCCAACGGAGCATCCAGGGTATGGATATGAGCTCCCGCTGGGAACATAGCCGAGTGATTAATAAAACTGACACAGGGCTAACTTAAAATTAACTTTGTATTGCACAGCAAAACACTATGCATAAATGCAACAGAAAAAACATGAAATATAGTAGAATAAAATATACAGAAATGAAATATACAATACAAGGTTCAGCCACCCACAACAATCACTGCGGCCCACCCTAATCTTCACCCTAGTGGCCGCTGGGTACCTTTAGTTGGTGCACATAACACAGTTGGGGCCCATGAGTAACTTACTCCACAGTATGGGTTGAATTGTATTGGAAACTTCAGTATGTCAGTGGGACTGGAGATCAAAAGCTTTTATTGGTGTGTGGCTGAATTCAGGGTGCCCTGTTGTGGAGACAGGGGGAGAGGTTTTAGGCTTACCACTCTACCACCTGCAATCAGGGCAGTTCAGCCTTTAACTTCTTCACTGCCAACTCTGCTGCAAACAGCTCTGTATCTCTGTCTGCTGGAAGATTCTGCCAGGATGCTGCAACTCTCCTCTGAGCATGGATTTCAAGCAGGCCTCTGGTCCTAGGCCTCTCTCACTCTCCTTCTCTCTCTCAGCAAGGGGTCCTTCACCTCTGGCATCCAACTCTCAACTCCCCTCTCCAAACTCCAATGGCCACTTTTGTACCTCACCCATGTGCTTTGCAGTTCGCCATCTGCTGGTCACTCCATAAGAACTGCAGGTGAGTCAGTGACACAGCAGCAATCACTAAAACCCCTTGAGGGGTTACACGAACATTAAAAAATATATATATTTACTAATTATGCAAGTACATGCCCTATCCTTGAACTCTCCACAATACACACACAAAATTATTATATGACAAACGATATAACTAGAAAGAGTGCAAGCTGGCCAGTGATGATAATGGAGCCTTTATCACCAAAAGCAAAGCCTTGCAGGGGTATAGTTGTTGTGGATAGTAAAAAGGATTGACAGTATTTAAATACAATGCCTGTCTATTTGCTTTATATATAATATTCAAATCCTTTGTCATTTATTTTGTAGCGGATGTTGTTCTGTACTGTAGTGCAGACAGTAACATTAAATCAGGCTATACTGTTTAAGCTAAGGATGCTATATTGTTTATATTAAAGAGGCATTACATTCTCATATACTGTTCTGGGATTAACAAGGGAAGTAAAGAATGTAGTGTTATAGGTCCCTGGACTAACTGAAAAGCTATTTTGCCTTGGTTTCATTTATGAAAACTTCTCAGCATCTCACCGTATGCTAAAAATGACATCAGAAAAAAATATATGTTTTGTTTCATTTTAAGTTAATTAATCTCATTTAAAAAAAAGGATCTAGCTTTTACCATCCATTACACTATTTAAACTACCAATTAAGGCAAATGTGACCCAAAGTTTAATTCAAACTCTTCAACACAAGGAATAATTCAAACTATAGCACTTTATAACAAGAAATAATCAATTATGGGGTTAATTTTATTTGGGATGATAATACACTCAATAATACACGTATTTGAATTTAAAGGGTTCTCTTTATGGAAATGTCCTTTTACAATACAGATTTTCCTAATGCAGCCCATTTTTACTAATTGTGAACAATTCACCAAAGCATGTCCTGAAATTACTGGAAATGCACTCACCTGCACTCTCTCCTGTTCCACTTTAGTAAAAAAATATTATTTCCTAGTGTCAAAGATGTGCTTTTAAGAACTTTAGTTTGCTTCTTGATAACCTAGTGTGGACAAAAAGTTGTCTGAAGTTTGTGTTGAGATACTAAGAAATAACCGAAATGCCATCTGCAGTTACAAAGAGTCACAACTGGCTTTATCAGCTTGGTGGAATCACATGAATCAGATTCACTGGGTACTTTTCATCTTTTAAACTGTTCATCCAATTCATTTGGATTAATAAATTTTATAATTAATCCCATCCATTTTAAAATGATGATACTGAAGCCGGGTATCTAGATTGCAAAATCTGATGACTAGTCTTGATCTGACATCCTCCTGTTTACAAGCAAAATTTAGCCCCCCCCCAAAGATTTATACTTGGCTCTAGAAGATCTTGGGATTGGTCTGAAAATCCCCCAAATGTTTAATAAAGCTATCTCTGAAGCTTCAGACTATGAACACATACTATTAAATCCATAAATTGTTATCCAGCAGAAGAATTGATTTTTAACAGGGATATATTATGTATGTGACCATTTCATATTTTTCTGGGAGACAGCAAGACATGAAAAATACCCAAATTTAAAGACAAATAACTGACCAATGCCCAAACCTACAGGTGTATACTTTATTTAATAAAATATATAATCAATATATACATTTATACTATGAACTTAGCTTTTTTACATAGCAGCTACAAACCTTTTTAAAAGTTTTTAGAAAATAAAGTGCACCGACTCCTGGACAGAAAGACAATGACCCTCCCCCTCTATTTTTGTTCAGCTTCATATTAAGGGTTAAATTGGTGAGGTATATACAGCATGTCCTCTTATCATTGTTTGTGAGCCTATGTATCCATGTATCTTAGGACTCACCTATCATAGAGTACCTTTCCTTGGGTTTGGTTTTGAGCATTGATAAATCCATTCTTTGTTTTCAAAAATTGCCACCCATCTACCCGCTAGCGTTCCTTAAGATAAGGCAGAGAGGTAAGTGTGTGTTAATGGGCATCTGTACATAATATATATGTATATATTTGTAATAAAGCTGTCAAGATTTTACTTGTGTCCTATAGTGTTTTCGTCTTGGCTTATGTCCAAAAGGGACTACAAAGAATAAAAGGGAAGTGCAAATTAATTATCTATTATGTCATACATTTTGCTGTTATTAGGTACTGTAGAACAGCACTCGTCAGTAACATGTGAAATGTATCTCTCTCCTGGGAAGAAAAGCAAATATAACAAATCTATCTGTGTTCATATGAGGAGATCACACTTTCTGAATGTGCACAGCGTAAACTAGATTTGTGAAAATGAGTGCATTGTGTATAAAGTCTTACATCTTTCCAGCCTTAGATTTATTATTATTTCTTTACTGAAATTAAATAGCCCAGCTTCCCCTACCCAACCAAAAACAAATCAAACAAACTTAACATCTCCTTGATGAAGGAAGTTGTATGCCATTCTCAAAGCAGCGGTAATTTGTGATGGAGGACAGTATAAAATATCCTCTTTTATATTACTCAGCACTCATGTGATGAGTGTGATGACAGCCCAATCCCCTCATTGCTGCCTCCCAGACTTACTACTTTATGCCCCTAATTTCCAGGAGGAGGTAGGGTTCACTCTCTGTTCACACAGGGCATGTTAGTATGTGTATCTGAGTTTGTGTGTTAATCTTTCTGGCTGAGTATGTCAGTGTGTGTGTTAATCAGTGTCATTGCCTCTCCCAAAAAACAGGCTCTTCATCTGCCGCTGGTCCACTGTGACATTTGTAGAGGTACATGCTATTTACCCAAGAAACTCTCTAATCATGTAACAAATAAAAATTAGGAGGTGAGAAAAGATAAATAAAAAGTAAAACAAAATAAAGTTCTTCAGCATCCAGTCTCCCTCCAAGGAGAGGTATGAAATATAAAAAACCCTTTGTTGCCCACAAAACATGGAAAAACTGCATACCAGATATTGTTGTACTCAAGAGATATTGCTTAAAATCCATTCAGTATAGGAATATGTTTAGCAATGGTAGCTATCATGTGCAAAAAAAACCATTCATGACACATTGGGTCTGTTGGATAATAGTTACTTGGGGCTACCTGTTTGAATTCATATGGGTTTACTTTTCTATGTGAACATGCCTCCTGGTAAACTGCAAAAGAACAGAGCTTCTGGGCACACCTTCTCCCCTGATTGGAGGAATAAGGGGAGAGGCTCCGCACTTTTGTGTCAGTGGAAACAGGGAGATATTGAGAGAGAGTGCGAGAGTGAAAGCATGAGAGAGTAATTAAGGTTAAGTGGCAACTTTGGTTTCTGAATGTAAAATCCCCTTCAAATTTCTTCCAATCCGAAAGGGCAGGAAACAAATATGTTGCTTGTCTCACTAACTCTGTGTCCTTTTATAACAATGTACTTTGTTTTTGCCTATTGAACAGTAAACATATTTAATATAGATAATATACAATAGAACAGATTCCAATCTTAATATGCATCTTCTATGTTCCAAAATAACCATTCAACATTAAAAATGTCAGGGAGCAGGAAGTTATGTATTTGGGAGCAAAAACAACCAAAATATTTTCAAAATGTTCAGATAATTGTGTACTATATGTTAGAAAATATATCAGAACAATTTCAAATAAAGATAGTAATAAGAATATCACTATGGTTTTGCTGACCCTGCTCAGCTTTGTAATAAATGAATTACCGTATTTGCTTGATTATAAGACGACCCCCCAAATCTGAATATTTAGGGAAAAAAGAAAAAGCCTGAATATAAGATGACCCTATAGGAAAAAAGTTTTTCCAGTAAATATTAATTCTTTTTTTAATAAAAGCTATGATTGAGAAAAATATTTTGGTTTTATTTCCTTCTATTTTCCAACCTGCCCCCCAGTTATGCACATCTGCCCCAGAAATGCCTTATATCCCCTATATGCCACTGTGCCCCATGATATGCCTTTTAACCCTCTAAATGCCAGTGTGCCCCATGATATGCCTTTTAACCCTATATGCCACTGTGCCCCATGATATGCATTTTGACCCCCTATGTGCCACTCTGCCTCCAGAAATGCCTTATACCCCTATATGCCACTTTGGCATTTAGAGGGTTAAAAGGCACATTATGGGGAAGAGTGGCATATAGGGAGGTTTAAGGCATTCAGGAGGCAGAGTGGCGTATAGAGGGTTAAAAAGGCATTTCTGGAGGCAGAGTGGCATTAAGGGGGTTAAAAGGCATTTCACAGAGCACTCTGCCTCCAGAAATGCCTTATGCCCCCAATTTAACACTCCCCCAGCCCCCCCACCTTACCGGTGCTTCTGACTTCATGTAGCCGGTGCAGCGTGTAGAGTTCCCGGCACCGGTGCGCAGACAACCCCCGCTGCTAGCCACTCCTCCTTCCTGCTGCAGCGTAAGTTGTCTACGCGAATCGCGTAGACATCTACACGCTGCCCCAGCTACACACCGGGGACTCAGAAGTACCGGTAAGTGGGGCGGGGGGGGAGACAGGAGGATCCAGGTCCCCTGCAGCTGCGGGGGATCTGGACCTTAGTCATCTCATAGTCAGACCTATTTGAGGTCTGATTGTAAGACGACCCCGATTATAATACGAGGGGTATTTTTCTGAGCATTTGCTCTAAAAAAACACCTTGTCTTATAATCGAGCAAATACGGTATGTAAATTGTAGTAATCTTTACTCCGTTTGACCCATTCATCCCCTACAGTGCAAATATTTCCCTACCATTACTGTTACTAACCGATGTTACGGAAAGTTAACAATCCCAATTTGAATTATTATTTTGGTTGGTAAATCAGTGGTGGTAAAATGTCATGTCTTTTGAGAAAATAGATGAAATGATTTCCAATTCAACAAAATTAATTGTACAGTCATGGCCAAAAGTTTTAAGAATGACACAAATATTTTTCACAAAGTCTGTTGCCTCAGTTTAGATGATGGCAATTTGCATATACTCCCGAATGTTATGAACAGTGATCAGATGAATTGCGATTAATTCATCAAGTCCCTCTTTGCCATGAAAATGAACTTAATCCCACAAAAACATTTCCACTGCATTTCAGCCCTGCCCCGAAAGGACCAGCTGACATGTCAATGATTCTCTGGTTAACACAGGTGAGAGTGTTGACATGGACAAGGCTGGAGATCACTCTGTTATGCTGATTGTGTTAGAATAACCGACTGGAAGCTTTAAAAGGAGGGCGGTGCTTGAAATAATTGCTCTTCCTCCGTTAACCATGGTTACCTGCAAGGAGACATGTGCTGTCATCATTGCTTTGCACAAAAAGGGCTTCACAGGCAAGGATATTGCTGCTAGTAAGATTACACCTAAATCAACCAAGAACTTCAAGGAGAGAGTTCAGTTGTTGTGAAGAATGCATCAGGTGCCCAAGAAAGTCCAGCAAGCGCCAGGAATGTCTCTTAAAGTTAGTTCAGCTGTGGGATCAGGGCACCACTGGGAATGGCAGCAGGCAAGCGTGAGTGCATCTGCACGCACAGTGAGGTGAAGACTTTTGGAGGATGGCCTGGTTTCAAGAAGAGCAGCAAAGAAGTGACATCAGGGACAGACTGATATTCTGCTAAAGGTAAAGGGATTATACTGCTGAAGACTCTGATGAGTCCCCTTTCCCATTGTTTGGGGCATCTGGAAAAAAGCTTATCCTGGGAGAAGACAAGGTGAGCACTACCATCAGTCCTGTGTCATGCCAACAGTAAAGCATCCTGAAACCATTCATTTGTGGGGTTGCTTCTTAGCCAAGGGGGTGGGCTCACTCACAAAAGAACACAGCCATGAATAAAGAATGGTACCAACTCACCCTTCAAGAGCAACTTCTCCCAACCATTCAAGAACAGTTTGGTGATGAACAATGCCTTTTCAAGCATTATGGAGCACCTTGCCATAAGGCAAAAGTGATAACTAAGTGGCTCTGGGAACAAAACATCGAAATTTTGGGTCCATGGCCAGGAAATTCCCCAGACCTTAATACCATTGAGAACTTAAGAGGCGGATGGACCAACAAAAACCCACAAATTCTGACTAATTCCAAGCATTGATTATGCAAGAATGGGCTGCCATCAGTCAGGATGTGGCCCAGAAGTTAATTGACAGCATCCCAAGGCAGATTGCAGAGATCTTGAAAATGAAGGGTCAACACTGCAAATATTGACTCTTTGCATAAACTTAATGCAATTGTCAAAAAAAGCTTTTGACACTTATGAAATGCTTGTAATTGTACTTCAGTATACTATAGTAACATCGACAAAAATATCTAAGAACACTGAAGCAGCAAACTTTGAAGACCAATACTTGTGTCATTCTCAAAAACCGTAAATAAAAGGAAACAAAAAAAGCTTTATGTGGAATGCAATTTTCATATGAGTTAGTTTAAAAAGAAAAAAAGATATAATATGTTTTATAGGGTTTTTAGTGTGTCCCTTATTTAATTTACATTCTTCCTGACTTTCTATGAATACATCATATTCATAGACAACAGCTGGTCTTAAATCAGAAAGACTTTATTTACCGTATTTGCTCGATTATAAGACGAGGGTTTTTTCAGAAAAATACCCCTCGTCTTATAATCGGGGTCGTCTTCTAATCAGACCTCAAATAGAGGTCTGACTATGAGACTAAGATCCAGATCCCCTGCAGCGCTGCAGGGGACCTGGATCCTCCTGTCTGATAACCTCAGCTGCTGCTGGCACTTCCACCGGCGTCTGTCACCGAGCGCCGGCGAAAGTGCGGACAGCAGCGGAGGTTGCATATGTGTGTACCTTCTCACTGCTGGGATAGCCCGCCCACTCCCGGGGAAGCAGAGCCGGTCGAAGAGATCAGAAGAAAGACCGGGACCCCAGCGGCACTGTGCTGTCCCAAAGTCATTGGCAGATCTGGTAATTTTCTGGAGGAGGTGGGGCCTAGCGGGGTCACACAGCGTCATTGTGTGTGATCCCGTGGGAGCTGCAGTAAGCACCTGCTGAGGCATCATAGTGAGTGAAGTCTCTTAGTTGCTTGAGTGTATATTAGGGTCTGGGTATGTAAGTTTCAGAGTGGGTATGTAAGTGGGTATATTAGTGTCTGGGTGTGTAAGTTTCCCCCTATATGCCACTCTGCCCCATGTTATGCCTTTTAACCCCCTATATGCCACTCTGTCCCATGATATGCCTTTTAACCCCCTATATGCCAGAGTGACATATAGGAGGTTCTGGAGGCAGAGTGGCATATAGGAGGTTAAAAGGCATAACATGGGGCAGAGTGGCAAATAAAAGAAAATAAAAACATGAATTAAATTTACATGAATTAAACTTTTTTCCTATAGGGTCGTCTTATAATCAGGCTTTTTCTTTTTTTTAAATTAATATTCAGATTTTGGGGGGGTCGTCTTAAAATCAGGGTCATCTTATAATCGAGCAAATACGGTAATAATAGGACCTTTTTTATTTCTGTAGCACAAAAGTGTCATATTACAGTCCTCAGGAACTGCATACAGACCTGAAATTCAGTATATGATTCTTTTAATCTTCAAAGTATAATCACTTTGTATAATTTGTCTATGCTTAACCTAAGATATATATATATATAAAATTAGTAATAGCACACAGGAATGTTATTGTGCCTAGCTGATCCTGACACACATAACTAGTGCTGTTTAATTTTACATGACTCTGATAATGTATAATTTACTTTACCCGCATAAATTATAGTGTGTTTAGCTCTAAATATAGCTGTATGTCTTCCACTAGCAGAAACCTATAATAAAGATCCTTTAAGTTGTGCACTAACATAAGCTGATACACAATTTTGAAGATTTTTTTTGACAGTAGAGTGACAGCTAACTGTTTGAATAGGCGGTACAATTCTGGGCACCAGTCTTTGAAAAGGACATTATGGAACTAGAAAATGTGCAAAGGAGGGCTACAAAATTAATTAGAGGATTGAAAGATATTAGTTATGAAGAGAGACTAAAAAAGTTAATGATATACACTAGAAAAACGGCATCTCAGAGGGGATAGGATAACATTATATAAATATCTGCAGGGCCAATATAAAGAGCAAGTCAGTGACCTGTTCCTTAACAGAAATGTACAAAGAACAAGAGGTCACCCTATGAGACTGGAAGAGCAAAGATTTCAAAGACGACAAAGGAAGGGATTCTTTACAGTGAGGACAATAAAGATATGGAATTCACTGTCAAGGGAGGTGGTGTTGTCAAATACCGTATTTGCTCGACGAGGTTTTTTCCAGAGCAAATGGAGCAAAACAGGTCTGACTATGAGACTAAGATCCAGATCCCCCGCAGCGATGCAGGGGACCTGGATGCTCCTGTGTTATGCCTCCCCCCCAACTAACACAGGAGGTGTCGCGTATCGCGTAGACCTCTACACGCTGCCCGGACTAAGCACCGGGGACTCAGAAGCACTGGTAAGTTTGGAGGAGGGAGGGAGTGTTAAACGAGGGGCATAAGGCATTTCTGGAGGCAGAGTGCTCTGTGAAATGCCTTTTAACCCCCTTAATGCCAATCTGCCTCCAGAAATGCCTTTTAACCCTCTATACGCCACTCTGCCTCCTGAAATGCCTTTTACCTCCCTATATGCCACTCTGCCCTATAATATGCCTTTTAACCCCCTAAATGCCAGAGTGGCATATAGGGGTATAAGGCAATTCTGGAGGAAGAGTGGCACATAGGGGGTCAAAAGGCATATCATGGGGCACAGTGGCATTTAGAGGGTTAAAAGGTGTATCATGGGGCACAGTGGCATTTAGAGGGTTAAAAGGCATATCATGGCACAGTGGCATATAGGGGGTATAAGGCATTTCTGGGGCAGAGTGGGGGTAGATGTGCATAACTAGGGGAGCAGGTTGTAAAAAAAGGAAATAAAAACAAAATATTTTTCTCAATCATAGCTTTTATTAACAAACAATTGTTCACATAGTTTACATGAATTAACATTTACTGGTAAAACTTTTTTCCTATAGGGTCGTCTTATATTCAGGCTTTTTCTTTTTTTCCTAAATTAATATTCAGATTTTGGGGGGTCGTCTTATAATCGAGCAAATACGGTACGTTAGATGCCTTAAAAAGTGGTCTAGAGATTTTTTTTTGTTTGAAAGGCATGACATACAGGGCTATAAATAGCTTCTTGATCCAAGGAGAAATCCAATTGCCTTTTGGAGTGAAGAAGGATTTTTTCCTCTACTTTTGGATCAAGAGTAGGAAGGTTAGGTAGAAGGGTTGAACTTGATGTACTTAAGTCTTTTTTTTCAACCTTATTTACTATGTATATGTAACTAGGTAACGCCAATTGATGTTCCTGGAAGGTCATGACTTTAAATGAGTGTAGAAAGTGATCTTACGGTCACAATAACCAGGTATATTTAAATTTAATTACTGTATTAACTTCTACCACTTATTTACCAAACTGAGTCTCTAGAGTGAAACTTCCTTTCATTACATCTAAGCTTCTGACTCTAGATTATGACCACAATGGGGTGGTCACAGCAAAGTCAAACCTAGAAGGTATGCATATGGAATGAGAAAACCAGAATAATGGAAATACAAGTGGTATTTTGAGAGGTTTGTATATTAATGTCAACTTTGTAACTTTGTGTGGATGTTACTTGCAATCTAGAAGTAAATGTTTATGTTGCTTAGAAAGGAAGTGTTGGGAAGAGAACACCAAAGATAACCCTAAAACATTTTTGGGCACCGTAAGAAAACTGAAATGAGAGCAGGTGGAACCTGTACAATAAACACCTGGATCCTCATGTGGAATCAACATTGTACAAATAAATGTATAGAAAGGAAGCTGCATGCCAATATAGATGTAATGAGGGCTGTCTAGAAAATATGTGAAGTTGGGAAGCATTGTTCCATTGATCCGTCGGTCAGCATGAGTTCTTTGAGAGTAAATAAAGTTATTAATAGCAAAAACGGCAAGCCCTGTGCTTTTTGTTCCTCAGGAGCTTATAGTCTTTATAAACCAGTAGAATGCGTGGAAAAAATTTAGCCAATTATAATTAGTTGTCATATGACAACCATCTACCTATTCTATGTATACAGGGAAATCCCACCACAAAAAGATACAAATTACACAATATCCCAATGCTATGTCCATTTTGAGTGAATTATTGCATCACAAAAGATAATTAACCTGAAAGAAATACAAGAAGACTATATGCTTAAAAATAAGATTTGATGATACCAGAAATGTACAAAAATACTTTAGAATTTTAGGCTCTTAATCAATTTAAAGATAATTATAAATTATGATCAATTTTAATAATATTTAAGATCTATTAATAAATATAATTATGATAACAATACATACATTTAATATTTTATATCAAATCCATATTCATTCCTATAGGAGACAATGTCTTTAATTTATGAATCCAATAACCCTCATGTCTTTTATGTACCCTGTCCAATGACTTTTTACATATTCAATCCCCAGGAAAATAAGAATTTTCTTATACTATGATGGACAACTATTGCAATGTGTGTTTAGCATACCCCCTTTTATGCTTCCTTTATGTTCCAATAGGTTTCTGCTATACTACTATTTCTATATTTTATAGGCCTTACACCGGCCACATTTAAAAACAAAAAAGCATTGTCCTCTAAATGTCCTGTGTTTAGATATGTTATAAGGGCCAATGTGTTCTTACAAATTATAGTTCTAAGAGCAATGGGAATATGTTGTCCCAAAATATTATCGGTCAACAGAATGGGCCTTTTTTATTTATTTTTTTAACCATATTTCCTAATTTAACCCCTTAAGGACAATGGGCAGTCCCTAAACCCATTGAAAACAATGTATTTTGAGTCTGTACATGTACGGGCTTTGTCATTAAGGGGTTAAAAGAGTGTATATTGTACTGCAATCACTGCAAAATCACTAAACTAATGCAAAGAGCAAAGTAAAATACTTGCTAATGTGATAAATTTTTTCAGATGAGAAATATTTAATATATGTACGTAACTCTGATGCTTTAATATCACCTTATGCAACTCCAATGCACATGAGGCATTAATGGGATGGGTTATCATGGTAATCTATTAAATATGAAGGGAGAATAAGATGCCAAATAAAAAAATGCACTTGCAGAATATATCAAGACAGAAAAGCTGAGTTTAGTTATTGTGTTCCCTAATGATACTTCCATAGTATGCTGTACTTAACTATGTAAAATGAAAATATTTATCAAACAAATAAGATGAAAACAACAAGAACATTAGCTGGAGTCAGTGCTGCCAGACATCTGCCTTCAATTAGTAACCGAACAAGTCAAACAGAAATCATGACCTAGATTTTAGGAATGATACTCCTTCGTTGAACATAAAGCAAGGGATGCCTTTCAGTTAAATTAAAGGGACATGATCATAACAAGTAAGCATTTTAAAGGGAGGTCCTGTGGGCATTAAGTGCTCTATGGCATACCATAATGTAAACTGTGTTTTACGTTTTATTTTGTGCCTAGACTAAAACTAGGTATTTAGAGAGCGTGTAAGAGAGACAGTGAACATGAACGAGAGTCCAAACCAAATGGGCAGGGAACATAATTCATTGCCCGGAGATAAATAATCACCAAATTATACAGGCATGTCAGTAACACAACCCCCTGCCCAGATTGCCTTGTAAGTGCTCCGAAGAGCAACCACAAGCGCCGTCAGTGGATGGTGTTGCCGCCACTCACAAGATGGAGGCGCCAACTGTCAGATCAATGAGTTTACAGAGGGTCTATTGAGCAGGTACTGCATTCAACCATGCAGGTCAATGGAGCCCAGCTCCATAATCACAATGTGATTACTAAAGTAAAATATTAAAAAAAATGGTAATATGTCAAATCCCCCACTGTCTGAATCCCCCACTGTCTGAAAAGTCTGAATATATATATATATATATATATGCAAAAAAGTTCTGTATGAGCAAATCCTACAATTAGCGCAATATCTTAATATCTTCACAAAGCTTGTTCCATGGAAAGAGTTAAAATATTGGCATTTTAAATGCCCATGGGGTACCTAGTTTAAAAAAAATGTATGATTTGATGGGGTAAATCAAATTGGCCAGCTTTAAAGATGTCCCAAATATAGGACATGGGCACAGACTGATTACCCAACAAACCTACGCATAGGGGGTATCGTTGTACTCAGGAGATGTTACTGAGTACGTATTGGGTTGTTGTTTGATAGTGACGTATACCAGGAGTGGTAAATTCACACCTGAAGTACGATGTGTGTGAAAAAGAAAATACTAATACCATAAAGTTTGACAAAGGCTGATGTAGAATAAAAGCATGGAAAGGGTTAAAATACCAGCATTTGAAATACCCTACGGTGTCTAGTTTTCAAAAATACATGGTTTGATTGGATAAATTGCATTGGCCGGCTTCAAAGATACCTGAAATAGCACATGAGGCAGAATCACGATTTCTGGAAAAATGGTTTTGAAACTTGCAGAAAAAAAAAGCAAAACAATATAAAAACTTTGGGTATTTCTAAACTAAGAACAAAATGTATTTATGACAGAATGACCTGTCATATAGAGCCCCAATGTACTCAGAGATGGCTCCAGCCTGGCTTTCAAGCAAGGATAGCACACAAGGCTGTCAAACAAGGACAGGTAGGAACTTCATTATTTAACTATTCCCATTAATAGGATTGCTGCCAGGGAAATTAAAGGTTGGGTTTAATTCATGCATCTGTTTATCTATGTTAATGCAGTTCTGTGGATATATGAGGCTATGTTTTACAATAATAAAATGTTCATTCTTGCTGTCTACTTACTGGGTACACATAGCAGGGTTCCAAGGTGCGCATGCTGACTGGTGCTGGAAGTGATTTCAGGGACAACAGGAGGATATATCTGGGTGATCTCTGGGAGTTACTACAGCTCTCTTGGTGAACCCTTTACACTATTTAGCAAGTTTTTTCATTAGTTTTTGCAGACGAGTAAAATATTTTTCCAACTGAGGGAAAAGTCCTTTTTTTAAACAGAAAATCACCATATTTTATCTTTTTATAGTAAATAAGATGATATGATAAAAATAATGGTATCCAAAGAAAGCCCTGCTTGTCCTGAAAAAAACAGTATATGATATGTGTGGTTGCACAAAATGAGAAATTAGAAAATTACAGCTAAACAGCAACACTGAAAAAGAGCCTTTGTCCCAAAGTGTAATACGAAAAAAAGTCTTGTCATCAAGGGGTTAATAATAAAAACATTGTAAGTGTATAGTGATAAGAGAGGCTGTGTATCTGTGACTGTGATATGTACGCACGTGGTTTATGTTGCTGTACATGTTCTTCATATGTTAAATCTGGCCTCAATAAGAGAGAAGGATATTGCTTTTTTGGTCTTGATGCTTGTCGGCCTAATGGGATCAACGCAGTTCAAGATCTTAGTTATGTTTTTAGACATTGTTAATATATTCATTACAGTTGATCATTACATGGTCCTTTAAGTTAAGTTAAACTAGGTTGGCCACATTGTATTAAGCACTGCGTAAATTGTTGCGGCTATATAAATAAAAGGTAATAATAATATGATTGTCCATATAATTGTAAGTGTTAGAATATTCTTTGTCTTGAATATCTAAAATTCTCCAGTGATCAAACAGCAATCAAGACCACAGCTTCTATGTCTTATTAATCAGGTTTATTCGATAACAAATTATCAATTCATACAATACCAATGCTGGAACAAATGTTGATAAAAGGTATTGTAGGCTAAATATCTTGGTGAGATGAAGGTGAGAGCGTGGAAAGAGCGTGGAAAGAGACTTTGTCTTTGTAGTCATGCCAATTTATACCCCTTTACATTTGGTTAGGGTATACGTAAAGGAATCCTATTGGAACAGTCATGATACACCGGCATTCCACAGAAGACCCTCTAAACTACGTCACTTAATTGATACCATATGTTCCTAGCACTCAAGTTGCATTCAGACCTAAAATGTGCAGAACAAAATAAAAGTATAAAAATGATTTCATACAGTAAGATACATGTTAAATTTAAGGGAATATAAAATTTAAATATGTCCTCCTATACTTAAGTTTTTTTGTCATCATCAATGCATTTTATCTATTTATACTGCTTATATCTAGTGTAAGATGAAGAATTTGTGTATTTATCATGCCACCTGCAATACATTCTTTTAACCAGAAGATGGCTTTTGGGCACCTTTTGATTTTTTTCCCCCATATAGGGTGTATTGCAAATATATTCAGATTATTAAACTCATATGCTGAGGTTTTAATAAATTTCAATATTTAAAATAGCCATACGGGGACACTTGTTTTAGGACTTGTGGTTAGAGCATGGCTAGGGGTGGGACTTTACTCAGTACACTGTGGCATCTGAGAACCCCTTAAAACCCTATCCAAACCAATGCTCAAGCTGAATGGCAGTAAGTATGTGTTTAATCAGACAAATGTCATGCAAGACAAACATATGGGGCATAAAGAAAGGGCCAAATGCATTGGAAACGGGTACCAAATGAATTAAATATATCTATCATATGCATATGTTTATTTAGTCCTATCTATAAAGGTACACAAAGTTTTCTCTTCTAGATTTTTCTCATAACAATAGAACTTACATAATAACAACAGTATTTTTATACAAACACTTTTAAGTGTCCATATAGTTTCCGCAGCCTCTGGTTATACAGTTTTACAGCCTTTACCCTTCCTTTGTTGCTCAGGTTTAAGTTGGGACCCTTTAAAGTGTAAGTGATACACTTTTAAGCGAGAGTATGTCACCCTCTTTTTATTTCTGCCATTTATTTATCATATATATACACACACACACATCTACTGTAAAAAAGCCATACCTCCCACTTGGAAACATGGCCAAGCCACTCAAGGATTCCTAAAAACACAGGGAGTGGGGTTTGGAAAAATGGCAGCATGTGCAGCTGATGAGTCAAAATTTTAAATATTTTGCTGTAGCATAGGGTAGTTTGTTCACAGTATGAAAATGAGTGTTTGCAGGCAACAGGGAACAGTGGTGAAGGTTTGCAAGTTTGGGGGTGCATTCTGGCCTCCTCAATGATGACAAGTTACAGCAGATATCATGCAATACCATCAGGGAGGTCCCAAATGTATCTTACAGCATGACAACGACCCCAAACATACAGCCAAAGTCACTAAAAACTGTCTTCAATGTATATAAGAACAAGGCGTCATAGAAGTGATGGTATGCCCCCACCAAAGCCCTGATTTCAACATCATTGGGTTTGTCTGAGATTACATGAAGAGAGTGAAGCAACTGAGGCTGCCTAAATCCACAGACAAACTGTGGCTAGTTCTCCAAGATGTTTGCAACATTCTACCTGCCGACTTCCTTAAAAACTGGTGCTGTTTTGAAATCAAAGGGTGGTCACACCAAATATTGATTTGATGTGGATTTTTCCTCTATTCATTCACTTTGCATTTTGTTAAATGATTAAAATAAACTATTAACATGTCTATTTTCTAAAGAACATTTTTCACACCTGCCTACAAAATATGTACATAGTTATTTAAGCAAAAGCCAGTTTTTAGAAGATAATCAGACGTATTGCTAAATCCTGACAGCTTTTGATTCTTTTTTTTCAAGCAATTCTCAATTCGGTATTATATTATTTGATTACTAGTTGCTATCTATTTTGTATGACTCCAGCTGACTTAAGGCTTAAGAAAAACATTTCCATGTAAGATTTTTTCCTCTTCATGTTCCTTAAAATATGTAGGTTTTCAAAAATTTTCAAAATATGCAGGTTTTTAAAATATGTAGTCAATACGCAAGATGTTGACCACAATAAAAATTGTGTGTATGACTGTGTGATGAAGAAATTATACATGTAGAGAATTAAAAACTGCTTGGAACACCACCAATGATATTACTATCACATCTTATTGGAGGTTTTAATTATAAAAAAGGCCTATCATTTTTAATATGTTATTCACCTCCTTATTGGAACTTAGCCCTTTTATAACTAGATACAGGGCCGGCCCGACAATGGAGCCGAGTGGGGCAACCGCTCCAGGCGGCACTTTTGAAGGGGCGGCACTTTGCCGCCCCAAGCCCTAGTTTTTTTTAAACATTTTTAACGCGAAAGAGAAAGGGGCACCGATTATTATCCAGGGGCATCCATTATTTTGATCATATCATCTAATTTACTATAAAAAAATTAATAAAACATGGTGAAAATTTGAAAAAAAAACACCTTTTATGACTTTTATTTGAAAAATCTTTTACTCATCGACGAAAGCAAGTAAAAAAACCAGCTAAATAGATTCTACTATTTGTCCTGAGTTTAGAAATACCTAATTTTTTTATGTTTTTTTGCTGTTTTTTGTAAGTTATAGGGCAAGTAGCGTTTTATGATTTCCAAACCTTTCTTTCCAAATCTGGTCATTCTGCCTCCATCTCCTCTTTGGAACATCTTTGAAGCCGGTTAACTCAATTTATCCCCATGAAACCATATATTTTTGGAAACTAGACACTCCAAGGTATTTCAAATGCTGGTATTTTAACCCTTTCCATACACTTATACAACCACACTTTGTCAAACTTTGTAATAGTAATTTTTTTTTATTTTTTTTTCACACAAATTGGATTTTAGTTATACATATAAATATATATGGTATATGTCCCTGTCAAACAACACCCCAATATGTGTTCAGCAACATCTCCTGAGTACAGTGATACCCCACATGCATGGTTTGTCAGGTTGTGTGGGGGCTAAAAGGTAACATTTGGGACATGCGTAATTCACGGTTTCAATTTGAAATTTTGACATCCGTTAAAAACTTTTTTTGTACCCAACTTTCAGAAGGGGCAGGCTACAAGAAAGCCTGGCCTTTCTCCAAGAAGGGATTTGATCTAGCACCGTTAAGCGATTCCCTCATGCCATGGGAAAGACACAGAGGTCACTTGTCAGTGCAAATAAAGGCTCCAAAATGGTGCAGCAAAAAAAAAAATCTAAAAAGCAGTAAATGTACAAAAAATCTAAAAAAATATAAAAGTGGAGCAGGAACAAACAAACAAAAAAAAAAATGGGCAGCTGTGTGGTACAGCTTAAAGCAGTTACCAAGGCAGAGTGCAGGTTCTCCAGGGCAATCTGGACAGTAGAACGTGGTGTCCTTTCTTTGCCCCCTGCTGTAGCATACCTTGCATCTTTTTTGGGGACTCTGCTTCTTCTTTGTAGGAGGAAGTCTAAAAATAAAATGGGTAGCCCCAATTCTACTAGACTCTGTCACCGCCCGGGGAACAGGTGCATCTTGGTACAAGATACCCGAAATAACTTGAAGTTGAAACTGCAAAAAAGACAGTTGCATTACGGGATTTGCTTTTTTGTGCAACAAAAAAGCATTGTAGGTCGCAATTTGCATGATATAAATTGCAACCTTCTTGTACCAGGCCTTTGCCTTCCTCATAATGAGGTAGGGCTGTAGGAGTTGATCTGACAGACTCCACCCATGTTCTTATTATAGGCCCTGATGCACACTGGCTTTCTAGTGACCCCAGCTCTGCCACGGACAGAAACCTCCACAGTTTTCTCATCGTGGATGGTGGTCAGCATGCACACCTCTTTACTGTCCATGAACTTCAATGCCAAGAGCTCCTCTTGACGTAGAGCTGAGGTCTCCCCCTTTCATAGTCGGGTTTGTGCCAGATCTTGTGGGAAACCCACGCGGTTCTTTCTAATAGTACCGCAAGCTACTGTGTCAAAACAACACAGCAGCTTGAACAAAGGGACGCTTGTATAAAAGTTGTCAACATACAAGTGGTAGCCTTTGTTCATAAGTGGGAATATTAGGTCCCACACAATCTTGGCACTGGTGCCCAGATGTTCTGGGCAACCTGGAGGGTCAAGGTGGCTATCCTTTCCCTCGTATACCCGGAAAGCCTGAGTATACCCAGTCTCGCTCTCGCAGAGCTTATACAATTTTATGCCATACCTGGAGCGCTTGGAAGGAATATACTGCTTGAATCCCAACCTTCCTTTATACTTCATCAGAGATTCATCCACGCAGATATCCCTTCCAGGTGTATAAGCCTCTGCAAACTTGGCAACGAGATGGGTAATCAGGGGGCGGATTTTATAGAGCCTGTCAAACTGTGGGTGTTCCTTAGGGGGGCACAGGCTATTATCGCTAAAATGCATGAAATGAAGAATCATTTCATACCTTCTCCTACCCATGGACTGGGTGTAAATGGGGGTACTAAGGATGGGGCTGGTGCTCCAGTAGGAGCGGATGGACGTTTTTTTAATAATTCCCATCAGCATAGTTAACGCCCAGAATTTAATAAATTCTGGCACGTCAATGGGGGTCCATGGCTGCTTTGCAAAATAGGAGTCGGGGTTTGCAGCACGGTACTGCTGGGCATAAAGGTTTGACTGGGAGACAATGTCTCCCAAGATATCTTCTCCCAAAAAAATCTGCACAAACTGCAATGGGGTGAATCCTGTAACATATATTGATGCCAGGAATTGCAGTAAAAGGAGGGATAGCTGGCTTATACCTATTAGGTGCTACCCACTCCTCAGGTGCCCTGCCACCACTACTTGTGGCAGCGGACCCAGCAGCCACAGATACATCACTAGATGTATCTGTGAACTGACCAACATCAAAATCTGACGCTGTGTCAGTGGCCTCAGAATCTGAGGCCAAAAAATCATACGCCTCCTCCGCAGTATACCTGCGCTTCATCATTAACCCCTAGCCGGTAAAATGAAAAATAAAATATATATAAAAAAATACAGTAAGCAAAAAAGGTGCTAAAAATAATAAAACAATATAAAATAAACCTGAAAAAAATGTAAAAACAGTAAGGAAGGGGTTAAAAAGAAAAAGAGGGGCTCTTATAAGAGCCTTTTGTGTAAATGTTTATTTTTGATAAGATTTTATCAAAGTGTACCTGCTTTCTCACGATCTGTCTCTCTCCCTCACTAAAAGCAAGTGATGGAGGGAGGCAGATCTTTACCGGTCAAAGGCAATGTTTATAAACATTGCCTTTGACTGAGCAAATCAAGATCACTCTCCTGAGTGATCTTTAGGCTTTGGGTGTCAATCAATTAGGGCTGCAACAACTAATCGATAAAATCGATAATAATCGATAATGAAAATCGTTGCCAACGAATTTCATTATCGATTAGTTGAATCGATTTTTATCGATTATAAAATGAGGGTTTTTTCAGAGCAAACGCTCTGAAAAATACCCCTCATTATATAATCCGTTTAGTCTGACTAACAGCAGCAGCTCCTACTTACCAGTCCCTCCCTGTAATCACTGTGACAACTGGCCCCGCCCCTTCCTTCTCCCAGAAGGCCAGAACCACATGGCTGTGACACTCATCTAACTGTAAGTATAAAATTAACATTTGGGCTGCTGAAAGTTAGGGGAGGTGGGGGTTAATTTAGGGATAGTTATGGTTAATGGGGTGTTTAGGGGCAGCTATGGTTAATGGGGTGTTTAGGGTTAATTTAGGGGCAGCTATGGTTAATGGGGTGTTTAGGGTTAATTTAGGGGCAGTTATGGTTAATGGGGTGTTTAGGGTTAATATAGGAGCAGCTGTGGTTAATGGGGTGTTTGGGGTTAATTTGAGGCAGTTGTGGTTAATGGGGTGTTTAGGGTTAATTTAGGGGCTGTTGTGGTTGATGGGGGTCTTTAGGGTTAATTTAGGGGATGCTGTGGTTAATGGGGTGTTTAGGGTTAATTTAGAGTAGTTGTGTTTGATGGGGTATTTAGAGTTAATTTAGGGGTAGTTATGGTTAATGGGGTGTTTAGTGTTAATTTAATGATGAGGACTGAGGGTTAATTTAATAAAGTTAACTTAAGGCGCAGTTAGAGGTAAAGGGGGGCAGACTAAGGAGAATCTAAATCATGGGGGCAGTGAAGATTAACCCAGTACTTATTTATAAAAGTATGGTGTCAGTGTGATGCGAACAGGTCTGTGACTCTGAGGGGACTATGAGATATCTGGGGGTATAAGGCATATCTGGGGAGGATGGAGTGACATATCTGGGGGTATAAGGCATATACGATATATAAGGCATATGTGGGGAGGGCAGCGTGGCATGTCTGGGAGGCAGTGTGGCATGTCTGGGGAGGATGGAGTGGTGTATCAGGGGGTATAAGGCGTATCAGGCACAGTGGCATATGTGGGGGTAGAGTGGAGTGGAATATGTGGGAGGCAGCGTGGCATATGTGGGAGGCAGCATGGAGTGGAATATGTGGGAGGCAGCGTGGAGTGGCACATGTGGGAGGCAGCGTGGCATATGTGGGAGGCAGCGTGGAGTGGCATGTCTGGGAGGCAGCGTGGCAAGCCTGGGCTCAAATGTGCATGTGGGAGGCAGCGTGGAGTGGAATATGTGGGAGTCAGCGTGGCATATGTGGGAGGCAGGGTGGAGTGGTATATGTGGGAGGCAGCGTGGAGTGGCAAATGTGGGAGGCAGCGTGGCATATGTGGGAGGCAGCGTGGCATATGTGGGAGGCAGCGTGGAGTGGTATATGTGGGAGGCAGCGTGGAGTGGCATATGTGGGAGGCAGCGTGGAGTGGCATATGTGGGAGGCAGTGTGGAGTGGCATATGTGGGAGGCAGCGTGGAGTGGCATGTCTGGGAGGCAGCGTGGAGTGGCATGTCTGGGAGGCAGCGTGGCAAGCCGGTGCTCAAATGTGCATAAATTGGGGGGGCTGGTTGGGAAATAAAGACAAGAAATGCATTTTATCAGTTTGGTTTTTTTATTCTGCGTTTGTATTTAACATCATTTGTTTATTAAATTATTTTAAATAAATGAAAAATGTACATTCATTTTTTTATCCGATTAATCGATTAATCGAAAAAATAATCGGCCAACTAATCGATTATGAAAATAATCGTTAGTTGCAGCCCTACAATCAATGGATGCTGATAGCATCCAGCAACACCCCCTGAGTGATGAAAGCGATTTGTAATCGCTTCTGAGGCTACTGCCAGGAGAAGGGCAGCGCCATCTTGGAAGGCAAGGTAAGCATGGCGGCTCCCTGCCACTAGAAACTTAGTTTAAGAAACGATCAAAGGTCGTTTTTTCCACTAAGTTGGTGTTCTTGAAATGCCTCGATATCGAGGCATTTCAGTAACACCAACTTAGTGAAGGAAACGATTGCCGATCGCTTCCTAAACAATTTTACCGGCGGCATGGCGCCGCCATTTTTAAACGAAACGCCGTCTTTTTTAACTATTATAAACGCTCCGGGGAGGGATCTAACCGCTCCCCGGCGTTTTTTTTCTGTGTTGCTGAATGCCTCTATGTCGAGGCATTACAGCAACACCATCTGAATGAAGAAAGCAATCTTTGATTGCTTTCTGAAAAAATTTAACGCCATGACGTGTCAGGCACGTCATAGGTCGTTAACTGACTGTTTTGCATGACGTGCCTGACCCGGCAATGGACGTTAAGGGGTTAAAGGGCTACTAGTATGACATAATATACATAATATAATTCATACAACTGCATATAAGTCATCTGTATGTGCTGTAAAAATCAACCTCCTTATTGTGTTGCCGGTTACAAATAATAGAGTATCAGATTTGTTGCTCTTGACCATGTACCAGAACAAGTCAGAGGAAGGGGCAGCTCTAAATTTATCCTTCAGAGGGATACTTTTTGGTTTCAACTTTGGACTGCACAGCCAATAGGGGATTAAATAATATTAACCCACTGACAGAATGAACCCCTGGGACCCATGTAAGGGGCGAGCTCTGGGCGGGTGGCTTTTTACTTAATTTAAATATGTACAAGATAGTCATAAAGGAGACTAGATGGACTGAATATTTCTACTCTGTCGTCAAATTCTGTTTCTAGACACAATTGTTCTTTTAATTATAGAATACCAAAATCCTAAAATAAAGCAAAACTGTTTTTATTTTACTGTCTTCTCTTTAAAATATGCCTCATAAGGCTTCCTAAATAAACTCAGCAGGAAAGATGATGGATACGTGGCTACTGAGAATGTTAAGTTGTCCTGGCCTACGGTGGAGAGATTCACAAATCATGTGCCATTGAAACAAGAATTTTGGCAGTTTGCCATCAATTAAGAAATAGGTTGAAGCATTGTAATGAAGTAATTATTCAGGGCAATGAAGTGTATACATCGTAAATTAACCATGACCTAAGCTTCATGTGTTTTTAAGTGAAAAAAAAATTCCAGCAACAATAACAGTACTGATATTTAAATAGGCAAGAAACTCTACTGCATTTAAGCACTTCCAAAGATCAAACAAGGTTTGGGCTTTTAACAGTAATCACAATTGATGGGCCAAATGTTTCTGCCATCAAACTCATTTTTAGAAGCCTAGCTTATATAATATATATATATAATATATATATATTTTGCAACCTTCAGGTGCCAATGCAAGCCGTCATAACATACCGTATTTGCTCGATTATAAGACGAGGTTTTTTCCAGAGCAAATGCTCTGAAAAATACCCCTCGTCTTATAATCAGGGTCGTCTTATAATCAGACCTCAAATAGGTCTGATTATGAGACTAAGATCCAGATCCCCCGCAGCGATGCAGAGGACCTGGATCCTCCTGTGTTAATCCCCCCCCCCCAACTTACCGGTGCTTCTGAGTCCCCGGTGCTTAGTCCGGGCTGCGTGTAGAGCTCTACGCGATACAATCGCGTAGAGCTCTACACGCTTCCCGGACTAAGCACTGGGGACCCAGATGCAGGGGACCTGGATCCTCCTGTGTTAACCCCCGACCCAATTTACCGGTGCATCTGAGTCCCCGGTGCTTAGTCCGGGCTGCGTGTAGAGCTCTACGCGATTGTATCGTGTAGAGCTCTACGCTCTACACGATACAATCGCGTAGAGCTCTAAACGCTGCCCGGACTAAGCACCGGGGACTCAGAAGCACCGGTAAGTTGGAGGGGGGGGGCATAACACAGGAGGATGCAGGGGACCTGCATCCTCCTGTGTTATGCCCCCCCCTCCAACGTACCGGTGCTTCTGAGTCCCCGGTGCTTAGAGCTCTACGCGATTCGCGTGGAGCTCTACATGCTGCCCGGACTAAGCACCTGGGGCTCAGATGCAGGGGACCTGGACCCTCCTGTGTTATGCGCCCCCCCCCAACTCAGAAGCACCGGTAAGTTTGGAGGAGGGAGGGGGAGTGTTAAATGTGGGTTTGAGGCATTTCTGGAGGCAGAGTGCTCTGTGAAATGCCTTTTAACCCCTTTAATGCCACTCTGCCTCCTGAAATGCCTTAAACCTCCCTATATGCCACTCTTCCCCATAATATGCCTTTTAACCCTCTAAGTGCCAGAGTGGCATATAGGGTTAAAAGGCATATCATGGGGCACAGTGGCATATAGGGTTAAAAGGCATATTATGGGGCACTGTGGCATTTAGAGGGTTAAAAGGCATATCATGGGGCACAGTGGCATATAGGGGGTATAAGGCACTTCTGGGGCAGATGTGCATAACTGGGGGACAGGTTGGAAAATAGAAGGAAATAAAACCAAAATATTTTTCTCAAGCATAGCTTTTATTAAAAAAAGTGTTTAAATGAATTAACATTTACTGGTAAAACTTTTTTCCTATAGGGTCGTCTTATATTCAGGCTTTTTCTTTTTTTCCTAAATTAATATTAAGATTTGGGGGGTCGTCTTATAATCAGGGTCGTCTTATAATCGAGCAAATACGGTATATTATAAATCACGTCTATACAACAGAGCAAGAATGCTGTCCCTCTAGGCACTTTCTGGAAAGCCATCAGCCAGAGAAAAAACATCTTTCGTCTGCATAACATCATCAGATAAAAAATATACTCAATATTTCATTACAAGACAGCATGTGGCATTTATTTAATTAATTGCACTGGTTCATTAGTTTATATTGACAAAACAAGCAGGGTGTTCACAGAGCATAAATCCCACATCAAAAGCATATCATTTAACCCCTTCAATCCCAGGGGTTTTTGGTACCTCAAAGCCCAGAGCAATTTTGCCATTTTTGGGGTATGTCGGTTTAGCGATGATTCTCTTTTCCTGTGAATAGTGTACCCATGTAAACTATATATTGTTTTTTCAAGGAGAGATAGAGCTTTCGTTTGATAGTTGGATGATTAGCTGAAAATTTAGAATGAGTAATTTAGTAAAAACTAGCGAAGATTAGAAAATTAAACTAATTTTTTTTACATTTTCCCTCTGAATCGTCACAAAATTAGGTAAAGTGATGGAAAATCCCCTCCAAGTTTATCAATTCAGGTGTCCTGATTTCAGAAATACCTAATTTATATAGATTTTCCAGACTTTCCCAGCACCAGGGAGCATACTATAAGGTGTACAATTTTGTATAATTTTTATGCCTATGGCTTAACGGGTTTGGGGGTTGTGAACAGGGGCAGAAGGGTTTTTTTATTATCTTTTTTTATATATTTTTTTTTTAATTTAATTTTTTTTTACATTTTTTTTAATTTTTATATATTATTTTTACACAGAAATGGTTAGAGGTCCTCCTAGAGACCTCCTGAACATGCCAGTGATGTCACAATGACATCACAGCTCACATTATAATTTTTTTTTGTATTATATATTTTATTATTTTAATGATTTATTTAATATTATTTTTTAAATGAATTAACTTTTTTTTCTGCTTTTCTCTTTCTCTTTCTCCCGTCCTGGGAGGGGGAGTGAGAGAGAATCTTATCTTCCCAAGAACCCCAAGATATACGTAATTCGTTCAGTTTTGAAGAGAATGGCCTAGTTTAATAACTAGTATTTATGTGTTTTGATCATGGTGGCATTTTAACTGTCCTGAAATCAATTTCAAATGTGTGGAAGAGATTAAGAATACTTGAACCTTTAAATTATTATTAATATATTGATTTAAGTGTGTTTCTATCTTCTTATGTAATCATTTTTTATTTTTAATCAATAAAACATAATAATTTAGTTATTTGCATTGGATGTATCTTTCAATGCATTATTCATACTCACTACTTTTGCTATGTGGCACTTGCCACTTTCCTGCACCTACCAACAAAAGAATTAACACACGTTATGGTTTATAATCATTTACAACCCTAGAAAGCTTTTAAAATATTGTTTAGATTTAGCATAGTACAACTTGTGAAAATAAAAATCTGCAAGTTTCATAAAATATTTAGATGAAATAACACAAAATATGCCTTTGCAAAATGGTTCCAAATGTTTGATACTTGCCTTACCTCCTGCTGAGATGGAATTTCTACCAAGATATTTCAAGCCCTCTATCTAATAACAAACTATTATATTTATTTTCTTTTGATTTTTTTAACCCATGCATCCTGACATTTGTCCGGATCATTATTCAAAACTATATGCAGTGCTTCTTACAGTACATACATACAGTATTGAACTAGAATTGACAGGCTAAGCCGAACTATTAAGGCCCTTCTTGCAACTTTACATCTGAGGCTAACAGCACAGAAAGCTTCTTTGATCTATAGCAGGGGTCTCCAACCAGCGGCCCTCCAGCTGCTGCAGGACTACATCTCCCATACTCCTCAACCAGCCCATTAGTTGAAAGAGCATTATGGGAGATGTAGTCCTGCAGCAGCTGGGGGGCCGCAGGTTGGACACCCCTGATCTATAGTGTAAAGCCACCAGTCCTGAATGTTTGGTGGATGTATGAGTGCTGCATCCGATGGAATCTGCAGATTTAATGCAGAGAAACATGTATTCTCTTCCTAGGATGTTCAAACACTTCTGAGTGAGCTCTCATGAGACTCTGGAGGATGCTCACTGGCATGGATAGCATGATCTGCCTCGATCATCTGAATTTCTTTTGCCCTTTAAAAGTCCCAGAAGCTGACACAAAGAAGATTGATGGATAGTTTTATAAAGTGTTCCATTCTTCCAGAGATTTTGGCTCTAGGGAAAAAAAGAGCATTGTGATTGTAGACACGCAAGCTCTTGAGGTCAACACACTGAATCACTTACTAAAAAATCCTTGCAGAAAATCTAGGATTTGTACAGGATGACAAGTTGTGGCATCCAAGTAGTTTTCAAAATCGCAGAGAGAACCTTTACCAAGCTGATCTCCATAATTTGTTTTGCTGTGCCCTCAGCAAAGTCCTTTCAACATCTAGGTCATAGATTTAAAAAGGCCTGGCTTTGGATGCATAACTTGTCCTTGGAACAATGGGATGTTCATTTTGGACAAAGGTAGGCTCTGTGGAAAGTTGAGGAAGCTCTTTATACCAACAGCCCCTTGTGCAGTCTGTTGCTGTAAGAATCTTCAATAATGTGACCTTCAATAAGAAATATTCATCAGAACTGTTAGGGGGAATTGGAAGAAAAACAATAGGCCAGATGGCATATCTGTTCTTGAACCAGTGATATTTACAGCCAAGGGCTTGTATTGAGCAATGGGGGAGAAAAAAAATAACAAGCTTCTTATTCTTGAAACCATTAGATATACTTCCAGTAGACCTAACTGTTCTAATACATTGAAAAATAGCAAATTCCTATTTTCCTGGCTGAATGACAGTTCCACTGCTGCCTGATTTAGTTGACCATGAATGTAGAGGCTCTGAGCTACTGCAGGTGTGATTTTCCCAGGTAAAATAACCATTTGCTAAGATGGTGCAAAATAACCTCTTATACTCCCTTAAGTGGACAATAATTCAAGGTTACATGGTGTTAATTATTTTTTCTTCTGAGACCACACTCCAACTGAATAAGTAGTGACTGTTTTCCAGGTGAGTCTGAGATTGCGACGATTCTGCCACTTATATGAGCCAAGCAAAGCACGTCCAGTGAAAGAGCACAAACCCACATAAGACCTGCATAAGTACAACATGTCATTGTTGCATATTGGGTCATCTTGTGGTGAGGAGGAAGCTGACAGGAACTGCAGGAGAAGTAAAGAAAAGAAACCTCTGTCCCTCTGACAGTCCCTCAACTACCAGGAAGACAGTATGTGGGTGCCAAAACTTACTTAGGTCTGTCAGATAGGAATTCCTAGTCCCCCCAGTACCATTAGGCAGGCTAGGGTCATAAGGTTGCCAATGTTAATTTGTTTTTCACATGTAACAAAAATGTATAAACATAAAATGATCTAAACATAGCTTTAGGAAATTGAGGTATCTTTAGGCATTTCAGTGAAGTATAATAAAAATGAAATCATGTTGTGCATTCCTATGGTGTTCATCACCTATTTAAAATGCCAATTAAAACTATTCAGTCTCCTGTGTTTTCCTTTATCTTACATCCCAGTGGTCCTGACATTATTTTTGTGATCACCAGGCTTATCTTGTACTCTCAGGGATTCTTTTCCTTGCAAAGATAAGAACAAATGAAATTTAATTTCCACACTAATCACTATTGTTAAGCCCAACTCCCTTAAGAAACACAATAATCACACATTGCAGAGAGTGTTAAAGTGACTTGGACTTAATAGGGCAAAAGGCCAAGATGCCCTTTGTCTTATTGAGTGCATGAAATAGGTAATTGCTTTTCTCAAACATTTTTGTTAGTTGCTATGTTTTAAATAAAATAGATCTGGAAAAATACAAGGGCATAACAAAGCAACTTATGATATTCCAAAGTCTTCTGGTGCATCCACATGCAGTAGTTGGTTTAGCATGATGAAACTATTGGTCCTTGGGAGCTGAAGAGCAATGTTTGCCCATTATTATTATTATTATTATTATTCATTCAATCAGTGTTACCATGGATATATTTTTGTGTGCCTAGTGCATCTTATACGTTTGCCCTTACACTTATTGTGAGTATATACTATATAGATAGTAAACTTGTTTGAGCGCCGCACTCCTCATCTTTTGTTTCCGTCAGTCCAGAAGTTATGTGATTCTCTAGTTGAGTGCCAATTGTACAGCACTGCGGAATATGATGACATCGTATTAATGAATAAATACAAATAAGTTTGGTACTAAATGTTCATGTACTGAAACAGTGGGATTATTCCAACAAAAACTCTTGGTGCTCTGTCATGTTTGTAAAACAAAATAGATGATATGTGAAATGCTCCAAAAAAAAAAAGAATTTCCCCCTTATTTGGCAACATTAGATGTTCTGTTTCTAACACTCTGGATAATTTTGGTTTCGAAAAATGTGAAACGTAAATTGGTCTGTAATTAAACTATTTGTTTTCACAACTAATGCCTTATTGACAACATCTTTCATTGCTCTTACTTGTGGTAGTTATTATATGTAGTTATACAATTATGTATTCTCTTGAGAGTAAGTCTTGTGGGAGATAAACTGTAACACATGGAGCGAATAACAAGAAATGGTCCAGGGTATTATAGTCTAGAACTATGTTGAAGAAACTGGATATCCTAATAATCTTCTTTTTTATTAATTTTTTATTTCTTATAAAGGTCTCCCCTCTAAAACATTCATTTTAGATACAACGCCTCTGCTTCTTTTTTATACCAACGTGTTGTGTAGCAGTCGAATTCCAAACTCCATCTTGCTTAGTAGTCTTTTTTTCCCAATGCAATGTATTAATTTGCTTTTAAATCCCAATTATTAAGTACATTGCACTCATTATCATTGGGTTAATTCACTGGAGCCTCAACCCTCTTCTAATTTAGTGCAGCTCTCTACCCCTAATTAATATTTCCTTAAATAGATGTTGCCCTCAATATAGTTTAACTGCTACGTTAAAAAAATGTTCAGAGATTTTCTTTTAATCTATGAGAGTAAATTAAACTGTCATTATTTCTGCAAATCTATTGTTTAACTTGGAAAATAGGAAAATAATATTACAGCGCCAGTATTAGGCCTGTGAGGATTTGTGTTTTTTGTGTATTTTCGGCTCAGACTGGAAGCATATAATCTACTCAACAAGAGCAAGAAGTAAAAGCATTTGGGTCATATGAAAACAGGGCTGTCAAATCCAAAGAGCAAGTGAGTGCATTTATAGCATTCAAAATGACTTAAAGTATTCACAGTTAGACTTTTGAATGTTTTTTAAAAAAAAATAAAAAAATTGCGGGGCTAGACAATAAATCTAATAAATAATTAAATGCCTTTAATAAAATTGAAAGATTTGGTGCTGATTTTTCAACGCAGCCTATAAGCTATGTAGGTACAATGGTTTTTGAAGAGCAAGTGTAATAACCGTAGCAATAAATGGGACGTTACTTATGAATATATAACATTTAGCATTCTTCACTATAACTGTTCTTTATTCATTACCTCCAATGAATCTTAACAGTAGACATTTCTCCTTTTGCTACAGGCATATGACAAAAGGCAATTAATATTAAATGAAGCTGATCAGTAGTATTGTCATTTACTTAGTTACTTACTTGATCAAATATTTTTTTTATAAGTGTTATGACTTCTATATTGGCACCAAAATAGCCACTGGGTTGTGCGTAGACATAGACTAAGCATTAAAGAGTCGCTGGTATAGTTAAACTGATGGTTATTCATTCACTAACATTGGTTTAAGAAAGGTGGCTAAGGTCATTTGTTATGTGAAAATAGCTATAGCATTTAAGTGGATCTATCTCAGAAAATAGAATAGAACTGTAAAAATGTATGGGTCAAATTCACATTAAAGGTGTTTTACAGAGGTAAATGATTAGGGTGTATGCCAGGGGCGTCCAACGTGCGGCCCTCCAGCTGCTGCAGGACTACATCTCCCATAATGCTCTTTCAGCTAAGGGGCTGGTTGAGGAGTATGGGAGATGTAGTCCTGCAGCAGCTGGAGGGCCGCACATTGGACGCCCCTGGTGTATGCTCTTATATAAGGAAAAAAGGTATTTGGTTAAAATCTTTTCTACTTCATCCATAGTTGTTATATTAATCTATTTGTACATTTTGTTACTTAGACTACATATGTGTTGTCAGACTCTGTTAAACATTGCACCATTTTTTTTTAAATGTGCCCTAATATTTGAATTAAATTGTAGGCATATACTTTATTTTATTCTTATTTTGTAAAATCATTAATCTCAAATAAATATTCTCAAGAATCTCCTACTATATGATATAGCTAACTCTAGAACTGGTGTACTGTACATACTCTTTTTTGGAAGACTATCTAAATCCATTTGTCATCATTAGATCTCAATTGCCCATTAAGTCTATGATTAAACACAATTCTTCTTCAGAGCAAAAGCATTATCATCACAATCATTTGTTAAAGATTAAGTCTTATTTTGTCTCCTAAACCATTTTACAACATTTTGATCCTCAGCAGCAACTATTATAATTGTCTCTAGGGTATAATTAATGGAATTACATTTGCACTAATAAAATATTTTGTGTCTGCAATATGTATATGCCATTGTTAAATTGCAGTCTTAGTTCTACTATATTTTTTTCTGTTACAACTTTTTGTGAGAGCAAGTGTTTTTTTTTCTTAATTATTTTAGAATATTTTTTACATGCCCACTTCTAATATTGCTGTTGATATGGTGTTTTTCCCATGTTTACATTATATAAAAAGTGACTGATATGCTGTGCTTTTCTCCTTTTTTGAAATAAAGGAGTGTTTGATAGAAATAAATATGAAGGGCATGTGTCTAAATCTCTATATCTCTATAGTAATAGCATAATTCCTTCTACTATGATATCTAACAGAGCACAATGAGGGTGTGCATAGTTTTATAATATAATATATATAAAATAATCCCCAAAATTTTTTCCTTTAGAATAGTACTTAATGCAGGGGGAAAAAAACAGAAAAAAGGGGATAATATATTGTAGCAATATAGTTAAACATCCTATACTCCATTAGATATTTTCACCATTGAAATGCATTCACACAATAATGAGCGCTATATATCCAGTTTAAGAGATATAATGCAGGGTTGAAAGAGAGATTTCATTTACTGCTTATCGTCCCCAGAAATAGTTTTATTCAAAATGCAAAGTAGGACTATGGCATCTAACAGGTTTATTAAGCATATGCATCAGTGGCACTTAAGCAGACAAATCATAAACTCAGAAATTCCACTATGTCAACCCATTCACACCAGCTCCTGCTATTTGACATTCATATATTTGAATGTCTTGTATTAAAGACAAAAATTATAATTTCTCATATTATGCCCTTAATTGGCAAACCTTTCAGCATTATTGTCAATCTAAAATTGTAATATTACCCTCTGCTGCAAGTGATTTGGTTGTATTTGTATCCATCTTCAACAAAGGAGGATAAGCTCCCCTTATGGAGATATAAATGATCTTCCACATGCCTTGAGCACGTTAATATAACATATTTTACAATTGTTTTTACAATATTTTACTAGATGTACTGGTAAGTACTGGTCATCATCAGACCTATCTCAGATATATTATATGAAGTGCTTGATGCCAGAATACTCTATAAGTTATTAGTAAGAGTATAACTTTAAGCATGTTACAATAGAAGTTACATGCAAAGTGCTGTTATAATCAGGTTAAATGCAGCTAAGTTGGCTGTTGAACAGTTTGGGGTCAAATATGCATCATGTGTAAATATTCTGCATCATTTTGTTAAAGTAAATTTCTTTAGTGTACAATAACCTTTATGGTTATTTTTTAAGCCAAATTATCCCTTTTAGATGTTTTTGTTACCGGGAACTTGGCAAAGATGTCCATGATACTTTAATGCATCAAATAGATTTGGTCAATATGTCAAACTGTCATGTATATAATGGAGTAGTATTGCAAATTTACCAAATTTTGCTAAATTTGGCTATTCATACGAAGCACCGAAAACAAGGCTAGACCCCTCACGAAGAAAAATGAAGGAAAAAGCTCCAAATTTTCAACCAATATTCATAGATCCACCTTTACACACACACTCACTCTCTCACACTCGTTCACTCTCTCTGTGGCGTCGGCAGTCTGCCCCCCCTATTGAAACGCTGTCTTTTCTTGTTGTGCAGCCATGATAGACACGGAGGAGAGGGAAGGGCGCAAAGCGGTCGCTCAGGAATACGTTTTCAGCAGCCGCTCGGCACCCCTCATTCTCCTCCGCGAGGCCTCTGCTTCAGCAGTGAAGCAGCGCGCACCGCCACAGAAAAGCGAGACAGAGGTCTTCCACTCCCACCGCCGGACTTCTACAAGGTAAGTGAACTACAAAGGGGGGGAGAGGGGGTAGATAATGTGAAGGGAGGGAGAGGGGTTAGATAGTGTGAAGGGAGAGAGAGGGTAGATAGCGTGAAGGGAGGGAGAGGGGGTAGATAGCAAAAAGGGAGGGTAGCAAGAATATTGAAATATAGTCAGAATGAGTGAGAATGAATAGATTAATGTGTGGATGCATTGTGTGAATGAGTGAGAGAATTCATGGATTTGTGAGAATGCTTTAATGAATATGTGTAAATAATTGTGTGAAAGAAAAAAAGGTTGTGTGAATAAATTGGGTGAAAGAATGATTGTGTGAATGAAAGTGAATTAGTGAAGGACTGTAAAAAGTGTTTGTGTGAATCATAGGTATATAATTTATTTGTGAAAAAGCAAACATGGCACAAGCGGGGTATTCATGGGACAAAGATGGCACAGGTAGGGTTTTTATGGGACAAAGATGACACAGGGCGGGCTGTTTGGGGACAATGTTGACTCATGCTGTGCTGTTTGGGCAGTGTAGATGCCAAGGCTGGACTTTGGTGTGTGCAACCTGTGATCTATGCCTGTAATCTAGGGGGTTTATATACCTTTAATGCTGAGTTTTTATTTGAATTCCAATTGATCTATACCTGCAAAGCTGTTTTTTCCTATTTTGATGATCTATATCTGCTATGCTATATTTCCATACATTTTTATATACCTGCAAATACAGGGTTTGTATTCCTTAATTAGTTGATCAACACCTGCAGTGCTGTTTTCATGTTGCTTATTTGATCTATACCCCAGTGCTTAGTTTACATGTGATTTCCAGTTGATCTATACGTGCAATGCTGGGTTTGTGTGTTCTGTTGATCTATACCTGCAATGCTATGTTTAACTGCAAATACAGGGTTTTTATGTCTTATTCAGTTGCATGTGCTGTTTCCATGTGTTTATTTGATCCATACCTGAACTACAGGGAGTAAGCAAAAAAGAGGTGTGGTTGGGATGATTACGGGTGAGACAACCTCTCAAAGTCAAGGTAGGGTCAGAAGGAGACTGCACTGACATTCAGTCTTCCCCTAATCTATGGTCAGTATGGCAAATTTTTTTGGTGTGGTAGCGGATGAGTGATTACATGCTAGGGAGCGTGGAATGGGGCCCATGAAAATGCTTGGGGTAGCGTCCAGCAGGGTGTAATATATATATATATATATATCGGCAGCAGAGGCTAATATTAAAGAATGCAAAATAACTGCCAGTTCAGCTGTTATTTTTAAATCATATTTCATGTATATGTAGCGTTTTATAAGTGCCCCCCCTACTTTGGTCCCTGTCCCCCCATGTGTCCCCCCTAAATATGAAAGTTGGAGACGCCACTGCTCACTCTCTCATGCTCTCTAAATGTTCCCCTACCTTCTCTTCTGTCCACTTCCGCTTCTTCCGACAACCTCCTCTTCCGCATCCTCTTCCGCATCTTCTTCCTCATCTTTTTCTGCATTTTCTTGTGCATTTCTGTCTTTTTTCTTCTCTTTTATCTTCAATCTTTAATCTTCTTTCTTCTTCGGACATAACCCAGCAACTTCCACCAAGATGGTGGCAATGCCATGAAGACCTCCTTAATCCTCCAATAGAGGAAGAGGACGTCACCGCGGTGCTGCCATTTTGGCGGAACTGGCAGGGTTATGTCCACGTAGATGTGAAAGAAGAATAAAGATTGAAGATAGACTAGAGAAGGTGCAGAAGAAAAAGATGCGGAAGAAGAAGCCGAAGTGGTCGGTGGAGAAGGTAGGGAAACATTTAGAAATAAGTGTGAAAACAAATGGGCCAAAAATGAACATGTTGCACATGTATACAACATAATTGTGACTACTAATCTTTTTTGTATTCATTAAAAGAGTTCTGTCATGGCAATGCTGTAGGGTTCACCTAAGGACAAGCTATCACCAAAGTAATTAAAAAAGTGGAGTTTGAATATATTACCTTTTTCCTTATAGATTAGCTTAATGTTTGCTGAGAAATTGTTAAAGATGTAGTATATTTTATCCATTATAATTACTTCCTGCACTATGTAACTTGAGGAAATTAATCTATACATTGTTAGCTTAATTTCTACATGAAGAATAAAAGTATACACTCAAAAAAATAATAATTGCAAGTGTCCATTTTCATACTGTACAACAGGTAACAAAAATAATAATAATAAAACAATAGCAGAATTTCGCAGACATTCACCGGCTGCCAGAGAGGAGGATCCCCCACAGCACTGCAGGGAACCTGGATTCTCCTCTCTGGTAGTTGGTGAACGTCTGCGGGATGCACGCAGACAACCTCCACTGGTTGTCTACGTGCATCGTGCAGATGTCCACCTGCTGCCCCCACCAGGGAGTCTGGAGCACGGGGCAAGTCTAGGGATGCATTGGTAAGTCAGGAGGGCAGAGTGGCATAAAGGGGGTATAGGGCATATCTGAGGTCAGAGTGGCATAAAGGGGGGCATAAGGCATTTCTGGGGTAATATGTATAAATGCCTGGTATTCTATCTCTTGGAAAGCAGCAACTCCAGCCTCTCTCTCCCAGTCTCTATTAAAATAATTTCCGATCATGGATGGTTGAATATATTTGACTGATGAATGTAATTTGCATCTGCTTTTGAGTAAACGTTCAGCATTTGGTGGAATTGATTTGTTTCTGTTGTTAGAATAAAAAATGAAAAATAAATGTGTTTGCCCCAAGCAGTATCCTTTTGTCTGTGAAACTAATCTTGGAATGGACCACATATACATGTCAATGACATCTGAAACTCATCTGTTGAGGATCAGAACAGGATTTGGCAGAAGCCTGTAGATTGATACCAGATGTATGGTTGGTTTTGTATTAACACTGCTAAGGGAAAAAAATAATAATAAACGGCTATATTTTAATTATTAATCCTCATTGTTTGACAGAGGTGTGATGAAGAATATGGAATCCAGTAACTATGGTCTCAGATGATGTATTCATTCATTGACGTGTTATTACAATAACTGTTATATTCCAATTAAATAGCAGTCTTAGTAGCACATTTCAAAAATTAGAAACATGCGTAAAGTAGTGCATCTATAGCAGAAGTGAATATTCCTACTAGCATTTATCAAGCATGTGAGGGCCCTTTCCAAATCCAGAGCTGTTTTTTTAACTAGGTTTGTAACCTTTACGTGGAGCTAAACTTTATTTTAAGTAAATGACTATGCAAACATTAGTTATATTAATAAGTTATATTAATTATTATTATTAAGTGTTATTAATTATTATGTATTAATTTCAGTAACATTCTTTTAACAAAAAATCTTCGTTTCTTCTGCCCACTTCCCTCTGCTAGTGAGAATATGACAGCGGACAGAGCCAGCATGTATAGTTATTGACTTCTGCAGAAAATACCTGGGAAAGGCAACAGCTAGTAATCAGGCTATTTTGCTACAAATGCTTAAGGGAATGATTCAGAAAAACCTTACTTAACTTAGCAACTTAATCTTCTCGTTATGAGTGAAAAAACGATTAGTGCCACTTGAAGTTTATTGCAAAACAACATTATCTTTTGATATAGTAGACGTTGTCCAACACATAAATTGTTCTAAGAATACAAAAAAATCTAATACCGACTCAAAAGTTTCCTGGGATATGCTAAATTATTTACCATATTCAAGGGGTTCAACATCATATTGGATTTGATGTGTTTGAGAGTTGTCCAATTTCTCTTTTCTCTTACTTAGATTATCTTATAGTTTTTTTTATAATTTATCCACTTTCTATCTTGTCAAATGAAATTGCTTCTGTCTCCAGAAAGTTTTATCGCCTCTGTAAATTCCGTGTCTCTAATAACCAAGGCTTGGGTAGCTGGTGTAACGTTAGGTATTTGCTGTAACAATGTATTCTTTTTCTGTTTACTTGTATTTAATTTTTATTTTAAGTTTATTAAAAGCTTATATTTTTACACTTGAAAGGGGTTTAATACATATTGTTACTTAACCATGCAGCCCAGATCTTGCTGTAACAATGTATTCTTTTTCTGTTTAGTTGTATTTACTTTTAATTTTTATTTTAAGTTTATTAAAAGCTTATATTTTTACACTTGAAAGGGGTTTAATACACATTGTTACTTAACCATGCAGCCCAGATCTTCTCAAATCCTTTGAGTTTTTGTAAGACAACACATCATTTGTTTGGAACATCTATGCTTGTTCTACTTAAATTGTAAGCTTTGTTGACCAGTGACCACTGCACAGTTTGTTTCTGTAAGTACAATTTTTATCTGATGCACTACTATATCCGTTTATCCATTGTGCTGTAGACTATGATGGTGCTAAATAGGTTAATAAATTTGCATCCAGATACCACCTACCAATTAAAAGGGAGACGGGCAACTTGCATGATGGAAATAAACAAAAAAAACTCAAACAAAAAGGGAATTTGTATTTTAATACCAGATTCATTATATGTAGTGTAGCATGTATCTATGAAGCAATTGAAGAAAAGTTGAGGCATATCTCACAATTACTATTGAGCTTTACCCCAGATCTTTTTAGAACCTTGCCCCACACATCTGGTAGCTGGAAAGTCATCATGAGTCATTCTCAGCATTTTGGCTCATGAAGGTTACACAATGATGTCCCCTACACACACACTTCACTAGGCTTGGCCCTCAATACAGCTACCCCCAAAACATGCTACTTTAACCAAAAAACAATAGAAACTTAACTGTATGCACATCATGAGAACTGGATGATGTCTAATCCCACAGAATATACACAAGGTGTGTTTATACATTCAAACTGTAGTATAAATGTGGGATATTGGATAGTGAGATGTACACTGTTTCTTGTATTCAAAACATCCTAGATGATGCTTTGGTGTATTTAGTAATCTAGTTTTCACTAAACAGTTGTGAGAGGCGACATTATCTGGGTCACACAGATGCAATGATTCTTGACCATCCCTAAAATGTGTCAGGAATGGTTTCATTTATCTATATCTCATAAGGAACAGTCTGTCAAAGTAAGCGAAAAGCTTACTTATAAGCTAAAACCACTCAATTTATAATACATTTGTTAGAGATTTGTTTAAATCATCATTGCTGATACATTTTTGTGCATCTGTGCGTCATATAATTCCTGCTCCATTGCTTAAACAGATGGCCTGGTGCTTTTAGATTGGTTTCAAAATCTGGAGCAGAGTCGTTTGCTGCATTTATGTGCAATGAAAATATCTTTTCAAATTTCTCGATTGAAATGAGGCAAGACAATGTATTTTGGAAATGTCAAAATTAGGAATTTCTCTATTTCAATTGTTTCATTTTAAAACAAATAGGGCAATATTCACATTCATTTTTGCCAATCAATATGGGCAGTAAATTGGTTAGATTTTTGCCTCAGTAAGCTTCTTAAACATAGAGGGTTGCTTATACAGAGCACTTATGGTTCTAAATGTAGAAAGTGATCAGATCACTGCAAAAAAAAAAAAAAAAAAAAAAAAAAGAGAGAGAGAGAGAGAAATGAAGTGACCCAACCATCAGGTGCATTCTATTTATTACTATGCAAACAACACCACAATTAAACATTTGCACCAGAATTGCTCGATTTAAATAGGCTCCTTAGTTGGGTTTTTTTTGAGGAGACATCACAGTTTTTAATAACCAAAAATATTCCACAGATGGTCTATGGTGTCCAGTTCACTGTGAACGTTTTAAACTTTTTTTTATGTATTGCCTGTTTAATAAACAAATAGCTATACTTCCTTCCATGTACAGTCATTTTTATATACTCGCAGATGTGAAGAATCCAACATCTTCTACAACTAGCAGACTTTTGCCTGCGTTCAGATATTTGCCAGATGCATAACTTGTCACAAGTTCTACACAGGAAGAGAGTTATAAGTGTCAAGGTGAGTGATAGCAGGAAACCAAAGAAGAAACATCTCCACCCAACTATAAAGAATAATTTCATTTTAAAAATAGATTTACAGCTTTATTTAGTTTTATTAATGCTATGAATAAGATAGTTTGGTTCATCTGGCAATCCTGCTTGTTCCCTTAACTTAACATATGATTAAGGGAAGACTAGAAACTTAGGCTCCCAATGTTATGATTAGAAGCCTGTGTTATTGCGTAACCTCTCTCTCCTGATTTACAGACTGTACTATAACATGGAAACTGAAGAATGTTTTATTTGACTAAAGACTTTAGAATATTTAATATATGTTGCAGAATTTACACAATTATTGATGTGGGATCAGCAGCTTTACCCCCGTATTACTGATTTTGTATGGTAGAAAGCTGGGGCAGGTACTGAATATGATGCCATCAACAGTGATTTATTAATTATGCATCGTGTTAGTTGCTACATGATACATACTTGACTTCCGTTAAAGTGCTGGAGAAACGAGTGTAGATACTAAGGCTGGTAACACATAAGATGGCTACACCTTATAGTTGATGTCAGATATCAACAATGCCCTAAACTACAATTGAATTTCAGTGTTAGGTGAATAACTGAAAGGAGAAAACCCTATGCTATACAGTGGATTCTTACTTTTAGACTGAATAATATAGTCAATAATACTGTTGAACTTTGTACTGTATAAAGATGTTTATGGAAACAAAACAGATTATAAAATGTTCCTGAAAAATATCTCCTTATAAAAGATTGCTGTGCTCGTCAGAGTACTGGAGATCACCAGGTCAAATATGACCTTATTCTTAACAGAATGTATTATGAGTTGGATCAAGCTCTTATCTAAAAACCAGTTTCCTTTGGCTGTACTGAAGATCATATTATCAGGAATAAGAAACATAGCCAAACATAATACCAGCTTTGCCATTTTGCAAAGATTGCCTTCTCCAAAACAATATTACATAAACCATTAGTATTTTCTTAAATACAAAAACTTCAACAAATTGTCAACTGGGGTTTTACAGACTTCCCATATAGCAAGTTTCTATGCAACCGCTATGCTGTCTATTCAATAAACAGTACACCCAGATAGAATCATATTTGGTTGTTCTTTATGCTAGATAGGGTATTGTTTAAATGAATAACAAGAAGATCAGCTCAGCCATTACTACAAGAAAAGCTCAATAGGGTTTGCCTTTAGGCTAGGTTTCCACTTGGATTTTTGTCCTGCGTTATTTTCTTGATGAAAAACGCCAAGAAAACTGCCACTGCATTTACCTGCGTTTTTGCCTTTCTGTGGAAATTGCTTTTTGACCTTAGGCAGTTTTTCCAGCCTTTACACGTTAGAATTGTCACCCAGCTAAAAGGGATTAGGATAAATGGCAAGTATCTGCCCCTCCTGATGTCATTTCCTTGGTAGAGTTCTACTTAAACACGCCCCGGCGGACCCTTTTGTCTCTTTTCTGTGGTTTGTAAGGCTTGCTTTATTCCGAATGTCTGCTCCTCTAGGAAGATTGGCCCCAAATGATGGTGCAAATTGTTTGCTGTTGCTTTTGGCACGCAGGATCCAGTTGGGTATGTTTGTTTGTAATGGCATGTTTGTTCCAAATGGTGTAAAATTCAATATGAACTTTGTTTTGTGTGAAACTGTTTGTTTCCAGGCTATTTCTAGTAGGACACACAGATACTGGGTCCATCCTCTGCATTGTAACTGTGGAAAAAAAACGCCATAAAAAACACCAAGGCAAAACCCACATGGCTTTTTCATGGCGTTTTTTCTCTCCCATAGACTTCTATCGGAGAAAAACGCCAAGATTTCCTTGCAAAAGAGTCAACATGCTGCGATTTTGAAAAACTGCCACAGAGCCCAAAAAAGCAGAAAAACACCAAAGAGGACTGAAAAAACGCCGAACAGAAAAACGCCAAGTGGATATGGCATTGTGCGATTTCCTATTGAAGAACAGCTAACATCTGGCCGCAGCATTGTGTGGCTGAATTGGCGTTTTTAGCAAAAAAAAAACCCCAAGTGGAAACCTAGCCTTAATGTAGTTTTAACAGGCTGTTTATTTAAACCTATGGGTTATTCATTGGTTATATAGAATTAGAAAAGGGCTGTTTCATTTGCTTAATATAGACCCTCCAATTATTCTTGTTAGTTTTCCATTTCTAATATTTGTAGAATTCCAAGAATTATTTGATGTTTAATATAGACCCATCATTACTAATAAAATTTATTGGAGAATAGGCTTCTTTTCATGGTATACATATCCATTTTTCGTTTCAGAAGTCAAAAGGTGCACAAATCAAAACTTTAAATGCAACTTTAAGGCTGTGCATCATTTGCATGCAGTAAAATTACTTAATGTAAAACTGACTACAACTTGCATTGTACATTATTATTAATCGATAATATATTGTCATATTCACAATTTCATTTTGAGTATGTAAAATGTATGTACATTTTTTTTGAGAAAGCAAGTAATGAAACATTGAACAAAACAGAGTTAAAATCTGAAAAAAATTGCAAATTTTATTAGGATTTGTTAGCAACACGGGGTATTACAGGGTAAAGTCAAGGAATCCATCACTAACGGTCAAAGAGTGTGCTCTATTTTACATAGTGAAGTGGACAGTTTGTATTTCCATATCCTCAGCATTGACTGTTGCAATGAGAACGTGGCAGGTTATCTACCAAGTACTTTAATTACAAAAAAAATAATTGAAGGCACAAATCATTTAGACAGTGGTAACCTCAGTAATTATCAATCACCATGAATTCATTACCAACAGTGAAGTACAAAACTTTAATGAAGAAGGTACAAGAACAACAATATACAAGCTCTGACAACACAAAATTATTCATGACGTTGGGTTAATATTGTGATCCAACACAATGTCCGTGGAATAGTGTAAAAGTTACGCTAAATGTCAAACCACAGAGAAATAAAATACATCTTAAAATAAAAGTACAAATAAATTGAAAACCATAAACAGTTCTGTTCTGAAGTTCTGTATGATGTTACTAATAATGTATTTTAATTGTTCCCATTCCCAGCAGGGCATTTTTAAATGATAAATAGTTTACAGGGGACAACAAATAAATCAATTGAAAATTAGAGTCCCAGTGAGGCAATTCCATATACAGCATCACAAGCCTACAAATTGAAAATGGGAAATCATGACGTCTTATTGTGAACGGAAAGACAGAAGTGCAGAAAAACACATATGTGGAATTTATTTAGATGACCAAGTATGGCATTAATTTATGTACTGCCATGTTCAGTATGCAAAGTACTGTTCCAAACACATAAGGTAATCAGTCTCAGATTTTTGTTGTTGACACTTTAGCCAACAAGAAAGAAAAAAAAGCTCCGGGCGAACAACTGGAAAAAATTCTATTTACAAATAAAAGGTTATTTGATTTTAAAATATATAAAAATGCAATTTCGGCACTACCCATAAGGCAATGCACAAGATAGCTATTATGTAATAAAAATGCACAGTGATGGCTTAGGTCAACAGGATGATTCTGTGTTACATGCCCCAGGTTTGTGCACCTGTAAGAGGTGTCTAGATCTTTAAAAGGCTTCATATATCTTACAGGCTGCAACGAAACAAAGCAGAACACAGAATAAGGCAGCATGCATGCTTAGAAGGGTAAATAAAATGTACATTATTTCCTTAAATAACCGCAACAGGCGAGAGAGATACAATTGTCATTAACAGCATTTCATAAAACAGATTTTTTTTGAGAACAATTCAAATTATTAAAATATTCTGTTCAATGTCTGTACAAATAACATTCCTACAATTACAGTATACATACAATCAAGATACCTCCTCCACTGTGTGGCCTAGTAGCAGTTGGAAAATTTACAAGACATGAACATAAATAAAGCTAATAAAACTGGCAAGTACAGTACTGGTCCGCCGGTCAAGAGTCTTTAGTCACTCCAAAAGCCTTCAAGCTATAACAGGGTGAAGTCAAATGCAATCTAAAGACAGGGAGGAAAAAAGAAAGACATCTGATGATACCTGCATTATTATGCATAAACAAATAAGACATCATTTTTTGGTTAATTTCAATGGAATGTATTCACTTGACGCTTTGCCAAGGCTGTTGGCTAATTAACATGGTAAAAAATACATCAAGATAATTTATATACTGTGTGCGTATGTGTAATATATAATATCAATATATATTTATATTATATTAGTATAAAATCATAGGATCCTATCATGGAGAGTGCTCTTTAGTAACATAACAGTCTTACCATAAAATGTCATGTCTTAGAAAAGGCCACAGTCCTTGAGATTATTTTTAATAATGACATCAGTTACTGCATCAAATACAAACTGCACATTCTTGGTATCTGTAGCACAAGTGAAATGGGTATATATTTCTTTTGTGTCTTTTCTTTTGTTTAGATCTTCAAACTGACACTGAATGTATGCAGCTGCTTCTTCGTATGTATTTGAACCTGGGGGGGGGGAAATAAATAAAAAATCACATAAAAACACAAAGCAGAGCCACATGAAAATAATTGGCAAAAGAGAAATTGTAACAAATATATGCCACTACAATTGTGCCCTGTGATGTTTGCATCTGCAGCCGTGAAATCTGTAGGCCAAGGCTCCGCCATGCCTAGGCATTAGGTTGCCATGGCGACTAGAAACCACTTCCTGGTGCTCCGGGTTTTGCAGGACAAGGGAGTAAAAATTGGCTGCAGTTGCCATCGGGGATCCAGCGGCCTATGCTTTCTTGCGTGGGCATATTGAAGTTGTTGCAGTGAGGCGCCCAGCAGGGTCACATAATGCATGCTTCTCAACCACTTAAGCCCACTGGACACCTCACAGCACCAGCTGTCCCCGCAGGGAAGCATAGGGTGCCGGATTCTCGATGCCAGAAGACAGGCACTGGTGTGGCAGGTATCCACACGGGGGGGGGGGGGTAGTGCATCAGAGTATATACTGTAGTGTCAGTGTATGTGTGTATGTGTGTGTCTGTATTGCAGTGCCAGAATCGATGTGCATGTTAGAGAGATTTTTATATATGTATAGTGTGTGTGTATGTTGTTGGATAATGGGTGCATGTTTATAAGAGTGTGATATAAGCATGTATGGTGCCATGTATGCATGGCATTAGCATGAGTGTGTGTGTGTGTGTGTGTGTGTGTAACTGTAAGGTGTTAGCGTTTGGGAGCATAAGATGTTGGCATGTGTAATAATTGTTAAATATACAAGCTTGAGTGTTAAACGGTGCAATATACCCCTTGTCATAAAGGGGTTAACTGGGGTACTGTACAAAGTGGTGGAGCACAGAAGAAAGGTGTGTTTTATGTTATATTGCCCTGATAAACATCATTTGACTGCAGACTAAGGGGGGGGCTGGCAATAAAATAAAAAAAACCTATTAGGGAAGAAAAAAGTTGCTGGTCTGGAGTCTTTTCTAAAGGTACAGAATATCTTACAATCGATTGTCATAATCAGGGGATTTCTTGTAACATTATCACATAAGTAAGGGCATGATGTGAACTGTGTTTTGGTAGAAAGGCAAGATGGATGCCCCCATTTTTCTCTTGTTAGGCACTCGAAACTTTCCACTACACTATTCAATACCAGTCACAGCTAAAACAATAAAAGGTGATTAGTGATTTGGATATAATCTAACTGCAATGTTCACATCTATAGGTAAATAAAGTTCCCTGGGTTTTCAAGATTTGTGCAGATTGTTGTAAATGTTTAGCTTCAAAATATACAGAACATAATTGAGATAGGGTATTCCTTTCAAATACTAATACACAAATACCTGCATATTCGGGGTAACAAATTGTCAGAGGGCTCCTTTTGATTTTTTCTTCAAACAAGTCCTTCTTGTTTAGGAAAAGGATAATAGAGGTATCTGTAAACCACTTGTTATTGCAGATGCTGTCAAAGAGCTTCATACTTTCGTGCATCCGGTTCTAAAAGGAAGAAAACAAAAAGTGATGTTACTGATGGCTACAAATTAAATATGTGTTTTGTTAGCTAAGACTGCTATACACATCACCCCAACAATATTTTGAACTCCTAGAACAGTGGGACATGAGGGGACTAAGGAGGAGCACAGGAGTCTAGGTTCCAATGATTTACCCCTAGTAAGGTGGCAAAGGAGCTGTCACCACTTCAGAAATATCTCCCAAGAAAGTATATACAGCCGCTGAGGATGACTGGTGCTAAAACGGGCTCTGATGTTGGGAATTGCATTCTTTATGATACATATATACACACACACGTGCTAGTTAAATGTTCTCAATACTCTAGTCCGCAGACCTTAATTGTGCACAGCAGGATACATAACATGTAAGAGAACTTCTGTAAAGCTGGCACTACAACTACCTATAGCTTGTGTTTCTTGTTTGGCAAACTGCATTTATGTTGGAGACAGGGCCACCATCAGGTTGTACGACCGGTACTATTGTATCAGGCCCCCCTGCTTGGCTGCAGGGAATCGAGGCCCTCCCTCGGCCCCATGCACCATCTACCCAAAACATACCGCTAGGAGGATGCTGCAACTCGCGCTTCCTCAGGCCCAACTTTGCATGTGAGGACAATGAGCGAACAAAAGAGCCGACACCAGCCTCCTGAGCCAAAAGTGCGTTGTGTGTTTGCAAGTGCAAATATTAGTGCAAGTATGTGACTGTATGTTAGTAAGTTTGCACAGGTTAGAATGTTAGTGTAACTATGTTACTGTATGTGTGTGCCTCTATGTTGTTAACACAGTGTTAATATTCATGAGCATATGGTGTTAGCATGTGTGTTCCTGTTATGACATAGTGTTAGAGTGTCAGGGGTGAGGTCAGAGTTTGTGGTACCTGGGAGGGGGAACAGAGGGAGCAAGAGAAAGAATGTACCGTATTGGCCCGAATATAGGCTGCACTTTCTGGGCGCAGGACGGGTAGTTTTTCTTCCCCATTTAGCCCTGCTGTGGGTAAGCAGCAGGGTTAGGATCCAGATCCCCCAGCAGCGCTGCAAGGGACCTGGATCATCTTCTCCGGCAGCCGTGGACGTCCTCTGCCGGCGCTTCTCCATCATAGAAGCCCCGGCAGTGGAGGTTGTCTGCGTGCATCGCACAGACGTTCACTGGCCGGCCCCACTAAACACCAAGGAGTCTGGGTGTGCACTGGTAAATCGGGGGGGGGGGGGTGGCTCTTCTAGGGGGCATAAAGCATATCGGGGGTTATAAAGCATTTCAGGGGCAGAGTGGCATATATATATAAGTAAGGTGCATTATGAAGTAAGGGGGGGGCTTGGTTTAAAACTAATGCAAACATGAATTCCCAATGTCTCCTGATATGATACAGATACCAAATATATAATTTGCAAGCATGTAATCAACGTAGGAAATAAGAGCAAAACACCAAAATTAATATACGTTTGCAGATAAGACCATACTCAAAAGGTTTCTTTGATGAGCTTATAAAATACATTTTAAGTTGGAAATTGCAGAAACAGCAAGATGTAAAATTCCCACATTAGGGCTTAGTAACTGGTACAATACACTGGCGTCAATGTATTGAAAGAATTTAGGCCAATTTCACCGACACCTAAAAAAAACCACTTATTTTTTTATCTCATGTACAAAACTATTGGTTATGTTCACAGTATACAGCAAGTGTATCATTTTGTTTCAATGCATTTTACTAGGGATTAGTTACAGAAGAGTCTAAGGGAAGGCTAACGTAATTAGCAATTTCTAGGAGTCCAACAGGACTAAAAATCCACAGAATGACTTCAGTTTGCTTTACGGGTTTCATCCTATATACTATGGATGAGTTTACACAGACATCACTCTTACACAAGAACGCTGCTCTGCTATTTAATACAAATACAAAATCCCGGTTTTCTTCAGTCTAAAAGTCAACAGACAGAATTAAGATTTACGCAATTGCCAGGTTCGTCAGTTCTTTATAAAATTTTGTGCTACAACCCCCACAGGGTAATCGAAAAACTGTAAAAATGGCTAAAAACCTAAATAAGTGCCAACAAGCCGACACTAACAGGGATTAAAATCCCAAAACAGGTAGCGTATATCATCCAAGGCACTCTCTGTGGCATCAACAGTATGAAGAACTGGATTATTACCTTTTATTACAGCTAACAAAAAGCAAAGGGGTGTTTAGGTTTCATTGAAACATTGGAAATGTGGTAATCGCTAGAAAATTAGAGATCCTTATTCACAAATACTGTTACATTAAAGGTTCTCCTTCATTTATCTATACACGGGCTTTTTAGTTCTGTACCATTGTAAGCAACACATTAAATACAAATTAAAACTGCCAAAAATGCACTTAAAGTAAAACATGAACGAGTAGCTACTGTAAAGGTGCATGACCTTAATAACACAAACTTACCATAAAGACTTAATGACTTTAACATGAATAGCTTAGAAAAAAGGAGAGAGATGAGACATGACAAACATTGAAAAGATCAGTGCTAGAACTAGGCACATCATGGTCTGTGGCAGGAGAGTAAAAATGTATGAATTAAGTTAGGAAACACTAATTTATCAAAAGTGGAACTAACATCTGGCAGTTGTAGAAAAAAGCCAAGGAATTTTTTTTTTCATACTTGTGATGAACCAAGACTTGTTCTGAAGCGATGAAAACTGTTGATAATGGCAAGACTTATGTAACAAGGACATTGACTAGACACTTAACATATACATAACGCTTTATGTAGTATTAGATATAGAAAAGCTTGTGTAATTTTCTCGGTCCTACAGACTATGCAGTCATTGCCATGATACCAAGTCATTAGGCTTACCATACATTGAGCTTACTTACTGTAAGAAACAAAAAAAAGCAGGTTCTTACCATTTCTTCATCTTCAGCTAGGACTAAATCATAATCACTCAAAGCCACGCAGAAAATTATTGCAGTAACGCCCTCAAAGCAGTGAATCCACTTCTTCCTTTCCGATCTTTGTCCTCCAACATCGAACATTCTACAAGCAAATGCAACTATTACTATAGATCACCAATTAGAACCACAGGAATATTTAACTGCAGCATTCAGACGTGCCACTACTTTGTGAATGGTGTATTTTCTTTGTAGAAATTAGATATTTTTTACATTGAGAAACATATTGTGAAATCGATAAGGACGGTTTAAAATGACGCCAGAAATTGTTTAACCCCTTCCGTACCGGTGACGTACCTGGTACTTCCTGGTTGGGTGTCACCCACAGACCAGGACGTACCGGGTACGTCATCAATGATGCGTGATCCAGCGTCGCTATGGACGCTGGGATCGCAAGGGGCGGCTGCTACTGCCCATTGGGTAGTAGCCACTCCCCCTCAATTCCATGCACGTGATCGCTTTGAGCAATTCATGAGCAAGGAATTAAAATATTTAAATAAAACTGCAGTCTTCAAGGGAAGACGCAGTATGAGAACGCCGGTACGGAAGGGATTAATCAATAGGATTTTATTTCATGCAAAAACTTTGCAGCACTAGATTGGCAGTAGTTTCCTCAGGTAGATAGTTTAAGTACTTTAATATGTAGAGTCTTTGTTATTGGAGCTGTATGAGTCCCTGTATGGCCTCTTAAACCTTTTTGTTTTATATTTAAACAAGGTAAAACTCTTGTCTCATGTAGATTCAATAAATGCCCTTGATTAAATAAGCAGAGAAAAGCTAAGCAAAATAGATCATGGGTGACATTTCCTCTTTAGGAGCCAACCCTTCTTTGTTTATTAAAGCATCTGTTGTTGATTTATTACATAACACGTATGTACCATTGTACTTAAACAAGCAGCTTACAATGCAGAATATAAAATCACTACAGGATTCTTCATCTAAAAATAAATGCTAATGCCGAGTCTGTAAAAAGTTTGCAAAGAGAATGTCAGTTTGAAACACGTCATCAAGTAATACTAGAGTACAATACAGAAATTCAAACAAGTGTGGAAAGACAAAAACTAAAACTTGAGTTAAGCGCGTTCCAAATTTAGCCTTTTGTCTGAATTGAGATAAAACTACCATATTTTGGACAAAGCTTGTTAAGGAAGCGCTTATCTTGTTAGCCACAACTCTGTTTAGTGATTAAACCCCATGGCTGAGTGGAAGGAAAATGAATCTTTGACCTCACTATAGATTCTGAGCATCAGGGTCAGCAAGTTCCTCCAGCAAGAATGCAAAGTTAAGCTGAGGAGACATCCTTAAGGTTTTAAGAGTGCATTATATATGGACACATTGGAATGTTTTGTAAGACAGGCTTGCTGGTTTTTCCCTTCATATGATATAGTTAAGTCAGCAAGATGAAATGCAAAATTTTGGTTCAATGTACAATATGGATGAACTATGTATTTATTTGCACGAAGACCCTTTGCTAGCACTCTTAAAGAGTAAGAATCATGGAACTTTTTCTCAATGGCTTAAGGCACTGTATACAGTAATTGTAGGCAGTTACTTGATATTTTTGTTGCATTCCTAACTCACACATCACAGTGTTGTTAAGGGCCATGTTAATTAAGTGCTGCTTACAGCTAATGAAGCTCCTTTATTCTGAAACTAATCACTCAGAGCTTCCCTTTGGTTGTTTATTGCAAGTCAGTAAGATTCCAGTGTGCCTGCCTAGTAAACTGGGCTAGGGTAACAGATCTAAACACATACAGCTAATATACAGGTGTCACAAACACTATTTAATAAAAACAGAAGAAGAATGCCTACAATTTTTATTAAAAAAATCTGCTAAAGTTATACTAGTATGCTAGTAGCAACAAATGGAATTGAATAGTTTCCATTTAGCCTTAAAGCTTCACATAACAGTGTTGCTTGTATAATACAAGCTGCAACAGGAAACAAATTCTTATAAAATGATGAATGAGAATTGGGGAACATTGTGTTTTTCTGTCTGAAATACTAGAAATTTGTTTTGCTTTTTCATGACAAAAATTCTTATAGTCTTGGGGAAAAAAGTGCGAATATACCACATCTACTTGTGTGGAGAGTTAAACAACATTACATGAATAAATCTTATTGTTGTATGGTCCAACCTGTCAAACCAATAAATTGTACACCGTCATATGTGACACAGGCTATCTTTCGCCAACAAATGTATACTTAGGATTAAAGAAAATAAATGACTGATCAATCTGATGAATCCCAAAAACTATCCTTGCTAACCTAGCATACAGTACATCATGCAGATCACCACAAAGCAAAAAACCAATATGATGCAATATCGTGGCCTGACTCAGAGCAAACATACAGGCATGTCTGCAGAACAGAAACGTACAAACATACCTTTACACCAAACACGCAAAACCTACAGAATATTCACCCAATGAAAAACCAAAATCTTGTACCCCTACAAAAAAATAATGTTGGTGGATGTAGAGAATGCATCAAAATTGTAGAGACCACAACAGTGGCTGTAACGGGTGAACAAATAGACACTTAAAAAAAAAAATCCTTACTTAAAATGGAGATCTTTAAAGGTAAAATGAGTTTCCACTATCCCAGTAGTTTTCACTCTGGTCCTGAGAACATCTTGTTGAGTGGGTATGTAACTGTTCTGAGCTATCCTGTCCAAATCATTGAGATAGCTAAAAATAAGCAAAACAGATTATAAACACACACAAATATAACACCATATGCAACCATAAACTTGCCACAGGAATACAATTAGGAGTCAATTTGCCCGTGGCACGTTTTATCAGCCATTAAGACAATAGTTACTTAGTTGAGATTACCTGCCACATCCTGCAGGCGTCTTGCTAATACACACAGACCCTATTTCATGGTTAGGCAGGTATATAGTCCTGACCTTTCCTACAGTCCTTTGCAGAACAAGGAAGCTCTATGGTTGGTGCTTGATGTGATAGTTTTGATCCAGAATCATTGTTGCACAAACCTATTTCTACATTGCTGGTTGTCCCAACCTTCCCAGGTTGCTGTTTATTGGGGTGTCCTTAAGCAACCTAACTTGGCACCTGCTTCCTTGCTTCTGGTGTTAATGTCCTGACATCTCTGGTCTTGTATTTTTTTTATTTATTTTTTTTAATACTACCTTCCTTTCCAAGTGAATCTATACAAGACACAGTGGACACAAATGTCTGGGGGCTACAACCATGTCTTTCTGAGGTGCTTCATGCTTTAGTGTGATTTACGAAATCACTGAAATAGAGTCAAACAAACCACCCAACCAAGTATGATGTGTGTAAGTGGTCAGAGTGTGCTGTATAAAATAATTTGTGGTGTAAAGGAGTTAAATTGGAGCAATCAGTCTGAGCCATAAATAATATATTTATATTAAAAAGAAAAACACACATCACCACATGCGGAACAGAGGTAGATCAGCTCAAGAAGACCACTTTTGATACCAAAAAATACTTGTCTTAAAAGTTTTAGAACATTTTTAAATAGCTTGCGCCATGTTTATATATAACCCTTGTTGCATTCTTTGTATTGCTTTATTTTTAGGACTTGTGTATCATGCGTTAGTCATAGGAACGAATCACTGAAAAAAAGAATGTGGATGCGCCCCCCCTTTTTTTTTCTATTTTTAAAGCCCACAATAGCATTTCTTTTTTGTTGACACTTTCAACACTATATAAACTAATCTGAAAATACGGTTGAATTTCTGTACCCAACTTAAAATAAAATAACTTGTGGAAACAGCTCTGCATAATGCATATAGATCCCACAATACTGCAGTCTGTGCCTGCAATCCATATATAAGTATGCACCTATCCAACTTAAAGGGAGGCACACTGCCATGTATACACATGACAAAGTTAATCTGTGTCTATAAATCCTTAAATCAGTTTATGGCACCCTGGTAACAAGACCGTGACAGACCACAACGTGTTTCCATAATGCAATCTGTAATGAGTCACTGACCACCTAATATTGTAAATGACCATATTTACTCACTATGCTGCAGAGTCATTGAGCTGGTATTCTCTTGATCTGTTAAAACACGCCTGCACACCACCATCTTTCCATAATCGCTTAATAACTCCAGCGAGCTCTGCCGTCATAAAACCTTCTTCTGCTGCTCCAGCCAACACAAAAAGTTGTCTGGCATCATCCTACAAAAAAGTTAGTGTTTTAGAAACAGAAAAAGAATGACAGGAATTCTATGTATTTTCTTGCCGCATTTATTTTAAGAGCCTTTTCTGAGTGGGTTTTCGACATGCGACAGTATTTGGAATTTTCAAACTCTGTCCCCACCAAGCAATGTCAGCTTAAAAATTAAAAAGGTTGTCAATTCATCAACATCTTCCCACTCTAGCCATGATCTTCTGTCAATATAGTTTTCTTCAGTAAGGGGGAGTTTGCTTCCTTTATTATGCATTATGATGGGTTAGCATTGCCTAATGCTAGTTTAACTAGTGAGGTGACCTTAAACTCGCTATCTATGCATTATACCCTGCCTTACTTTCAGCAGAAGTTCATTGGGTTGACCAACTAAGGAAAACTGTTTTTCTGCTTTTGAATACAGCCAAAAGCTAATATATTGCAACAGCTATTTTATTATACATTTTGTGGAAGTGTCACTCATTCTACAAAGTGTTACCTTGTCGTAAAAAAAAAATAAAAAAAAATAAAAAAAGTGCACTTGAGATCACTTATGTGAATACTTACAGCTCTTGATGGGTCTCCAAAATCTATCTTCAACCTGCCCATTGCCCTAATGATGGCAATAATGGACTGTATAGTGTTGCTGTACACCACGGCTTTGTACTGTTTACATTCTTCTTCTGAGTAGCCAGCTTCATGAATAATTCTAAATGAGAATACAAATGAGAATGACACAGAGCTCGACATTTTATTACGTTGATGTTTAATTAGGTTTCGGCATGATGATTGCCAAAAGGGTCTCTGATTTAAATATGCTATTGCTTAAAAAAAGGACCCCTTCCCACAATAAGTTTGATGCAACCAATATTTTTCTACATTCTCATACAGGATTTGCTTTTTTTTTTGTATAACCAAATATTTTTTTATTGTGTTTGCTTTGTAGAAAAATTGTGTCCACCTGTTTAAGCAGATGTTTTCTGAGGTCCAAAGATATCAATCTGATCAAAGCCTTGGGTGGGGGAAAAAGCAGAGGCTTCTTTTATCATCAAGTTGTGCCGAGGAATAAAGCAAAAAAATGAAGATTTTTGCTGATTTGGTTTAACTTAACCAGCTCTGCTTTTCGTTAGTTTGCTTAATTTTATTTTAAATTGGTTCATTTATTAAATGACCCAGGGTCCCCTGCTCAGCTATTGTCAAATTAAAGTAGTCGTCTAGGGATTAAAAGTACTTCTTTTCTTACAGACAAGTTGCTTACTTCATTTGCTTCACAATTGTGCTTTTTCCAGATTCTCCAGCCCCTGAATAAAAAAAAAAAAATGAACAGAAATTTTTGATTTTGAATTAGCAAACACGGACGCTCTCACAATCACGCCATCATAACACTAAACTGACTTACTCAATTTTGACTGAAGAGATTTCCTAATAATCCATAAATTAAAGGTACTTACAGGGAATATCCATCAAACAGATCTAAAGAGGATTACTCAGGCTAAGGAATTAGTTACACAAACGTGACACATGACTAACTAAATTGCAAATAACGGAGTTTCAGGATGTTTTTTGCTCTATGGTGAAGCAGCTAGAGCTTTAAGCCTTAGTACGTATATAGGACATTTATAGACTGCCAGTACTTTACGCATCTCAGCACATGCACACAGAAATTGGCTTACTGGCGAGTGCCATAGTACGGGATAATGCTACCCATCCTAACGTCTGCTAAAGACCAAACTTATCAGTTCATTAAAAAGGGTCACTTCTTCAAATGGCGAGTTGCGTTGAAACCAGCGTTTTCTTTTTTGTTTAAATATAGAAGTAGGTATGTGTGAAAGGTTGAACTTGATGGACTGAAGTCTTTTTTTCAACCTACTATACGATATAAAATACAGTACAACTCAACACAGGAAAGGAGGTGCAAAACATATGCTATAGGCAAGCAAGTTATGTTTTATTTACAAGTTATGCAGCCCTTCTTACAGTTATATATGACACACAACAACTACAACTGGGAGAAAAAACGATGGATCAGGGAAAGAAAGTGTCTCAAGTTTACAATCTAAAAAGGGTTATTATCGCTGTTATGGCACACACCTTGCACAACAAATTGCATCATTCACAAATGTAAATCTTTACCGCTTCCTCATTTACTATATGGACGATACAGCTGTCCACGAGCGGTGATCTGGCTACTGCACCTCTTACCCGAGTTTTGTCTAAAGGCTGTCTTGTACAGCGGGCAATTACTTTCAAGGGATCCACGTATAAAGTGGATATAGAGGCAAAAGGTGTTAATTGTTGACCTTGTTTGCATGCGCCTACCCAGAATCCCTTGTGGTTGTGGCAGCACCATGAGATTTCTGAGGAGAAAAAACAAGCCTTCTGGCTTGTCTGGTGTCTGTAGATGAGTGTTTAATAATGATTCTACTACCCCCTTAATTTTCAGTGGAAGGGTTTTCCCATCACCTTTACCTGCCATAACTTTTATTATTGGTATTTACTATATCAACAGCAGCAAAAACCTTTAGTATATACGTATATAGACCTTTTGGGGGATATGACAATCAAGAATGCATTTGCTTCTTTTACACAATACATAACTTTTACTTGGCAGGACGCAAGGATTTATTTATTTATTCCATACGCTAGTTCCTGCTTTTTTTTTTTTGTGGTGCTCCTTAACTTTACAGTTCTACAGAAAGTAACCTAAGCAATGACATTTACGGATTAAAATAAACACATTTTATGTATTATTAGGTGTGTGCTACTAAACAACCATTCAACTGTACTGAAAGACTATTATATCCCCCCCACCGCCAATGTTCTTCAGGCAAACTTTATAAGAGTTGCTGAGAAGAGAGAGAACTAGGCCAGTAAACTGATTAAAAGCTCACGTCGTGGATTATGGGACGTCTCAGCGTGGCAGAAAATACACACGCTATTCCTAAATAAATATAGTTATTCTAAATGCTGTGATTACGACAGTTCCTATTTAGAGTGTTGTTGGGCTGTACGTTTGCTTTTAATTAGTCAGTAATTTACGCATCTTGCCCTTTAACAATTACTTATGCCTTTATTAAAACAAAACGTCTTATGCAATAACAAAAAAGTTAATACGATAGGCGAGGTTAAGCATGACTCAAACACTGTCACAACTAGCCTTTTCATTTAAACATTTATTACAGGTTACTATTTTAACATCAAAACAAAGCCCGCAGCTCCACTACACAGTCATTTTAATCAGCAAGTCTTCGAGAATGTTAAAGAAACATTTGAATCTTTTATATGGCTATGTATCGCGTACATAATTTCAGGAGCAGCTGTATACATTACTCAAGATCGAAAAACTTAAACATAGAAAGTAGATTACTCAGCTCTCTCACACCGGCAAATATAGGACACACGGAGATTTGTACTTTTGCGTCGACACGATGCATCTTGTAGGTGCGAGATTAAAAGAAAACGTTTGGAACATTCAAAATGTATTGCATTCTTGCTCATATATGTGAGTGGGAGGAGATACATTATTACTTTTTTATTATTTTGAGTGACATGCTCTCCGTTTATAGAGCCGAGGACGGTCTCACAGAAGGTAGACGCAGACCCTTGGCATGCTGCTCCCAAAGTCTACAAACTTGACAATGCTTTAGGTGGAAACACCACAACCTTGCACTGTTACTCCAAACAGAAGCTTCTATTAGGCTAGGTTTCCACTTGGCGTTTTTCATCAACAAAAAAAACGCAGGACAAAAACCCAAGAAAACTGCCACTGCCACTGGCGTTTTTTTCTGGCGTTTTAGCCTTTCTGTGGAAATTGCTTTTTTTGACCTTAGGCAGTTTTTCCAGCCTTTACAAGTTAGAAGTTTCACCCAGCTAAAAGGGATTAGGATAAATGGCAAGTATCTGCCCCCTGATGTCATTTACTTGGTAGAGTTCTACTTAAACACGCCCCGGCGGACCCTTTTGTCACTTTTCTGTGGTTTGTAAGGCATGCTTTATTCCGAATGTCTGCTCCTCTAGGAAGATTGGCCCCAAATGATGGTGCAAATTGTTTGCTGTTGCTTTTGGCACGCAGGATCCAGTTGATGTGTCGCGTATGTTTGTTTGTAATGGCATGTTTGTTCCAAATGGTGTAGAATTCAATATGAACTTTGTTTTGTGTGAAACTGTTTGTTTCCAGCCTATTTCTCGTAGGACACACAGATACTGGGTCCATCCTCTGCATTGTAACTGTGGAAAAAACGCCATAAAAAAATGCCAAGGCAATAAACCCACATGGCTTTTTCATGGCGTTTTTTCTCTCCCATAGACTTCTATTGGAGAAAGACGCCAAGATTTCCTTGCAAAAAACGCCAGAGTGTCAACATGCTGCGATTTTGAAAAGCTGCCACAGAGCCCCAAAAAGCAGAAAAACACCAAAGAGGACTGAAAAAACGCCGAACAGAAAGTGGATATGGCATTCTGCGATTTCCTATTGAAGAACAGCTAACATCTGGCGGCTGCGTTTTTTCACTAAAAAAAAAGCCAGGTGGCGCTATTGGCGTTTTTATGGGTGTTTTTAGCTAAAAAAAACCAAGTGGAAACCTAGCCTAAAGACGGTATTAAAGGATTTAATAATGGTTAGGTTACTATGTTGCATTGCAGTTCTAACTTTCAAAAGATCATGGTGTCCTACAGCATAGATATTGGCGGAGTTTGGGCATTATTTTATTATAAACACACAGTCACTATACTAAGGCAGACACAAACACATTTGGTTTGCACAGGCAAGCACTGGCACAAAACAAAGAATTTGACCTTGTCCTTTCCTGCCAAGCACAAGCCGGTGTGTTTATCTTGCAATGTAAGTGTTTCAGCATTCGCCACGAAACTGAGTTCAGTTATAGGCTCCCTCGCTGAGACTAAAACAAGTAGGGGAAGCAATCAACAGCGCATAAAGTATCTGGTCGACAATTCTGTAACATACGGACATTGGGAAACCTCTTCATTCTGCACATTTTGAAACTAAACTGAAGTGCTTTTATATAATCTCTAAATTGGCATCTATTTATGAAAACAGCACATTTTGTGCAGCCACACTCACACCAAGAGTATATTAATAATATGTCTGGTATACATGAACTTTTCTAGCAGAGCAAAAGCATATACATGCCACATATGTAGCAGGAAGATATAGTATATACAAACAAGGTTGCTCATTTGCTATATTATATAATATACACATACATACATATATACACACACACACACACACACACACACACACGTTGCTGACAGAGACGGCTCTCTTTCACCATGGTTCCGTCTACACTATTCTAGCCTCTTGGAGTACTTCCACAGATCCACAGCATGCACCACAGGGACAGTATCTCCCCCGTTCCTCCAAGCAAGGCAGAAGGTGTGCGTGGAGGCCGATACCGAGGAGCAAAACAACAAGAAGAGGCAAGACAAGAAGCAGAGCTGCGGAAAAACACTGGGACACGGAAGCGGACGGTGCAGAAGGTAGAGAGACGTTTAGAGTGAGTAACAATGTGAGAGCGAGTCAATGAGAACGTGAGTGATCTGCATGACACACCGGCAGTGCTCAGTCTTTGACCCTACTGCAAGCGGAAAACGCGAGAGCATGCAAAGTATACCCCTTATATCAAAATGCGCATGCGCAGAAGCTGCTGGTGTAGCTGATGAGCCGACTTTCACCACAAGGGTACCAGTGACAAACACTGCAAACATGCAACCCATCCCATAAAGAAAGCAACAGATAAAAGTACCTGGGAACTTACTCATGTTTTTTTTACATTTCGTCACAAATACATGCTTATATCTTTGCAAAATTCAAAAGCAAAGGTTACCGAAAAATGTATCAATTTCCCCAATTTAAAATAGCTGCTAGCCAATATAAAAGAGATATATTTATAATCAATATTTGTGAACATTTTTAGATCCAGTTCGCATAACTACATTAATATCTACCGTAATGGATGTTAATATCCAAGTAATGTATTTCAAGACAAAGAAATCTTGTAAAATTACTTCAGGAACAATGTGCTTTAATGTTTTAGTTTGAAAAACTCTCCCCCTATTTAATCTCCAGCTACCATAGATGTAAGTGGGGTCCATAGTTTACAGTGACCTGTAAATTACATAACGGATTCCACACTGTAATAAATAGCAGCATTTCCTTATACCCAAACAAGAAACATGTTTTTGTTCAAAACGTTTCTAATTGCACAGGTCCCGTCCGTATTGAAACCTGGGGCAACAGAGTTCAAGACTGAATGCATTTTTAATGGACTCCCTGAGGACGTAAAGCAATGTCGGCTTCCTCTGTCAGATTTAGGATATGTACCAGTTTTCTTCAGAGTTTTTAAAGCTTTTATACCATAAGCATGGAACCTTGCTTAATCTAAAACATCAATGCCTTTTTTAAGCAATTCATGTGTGAATCTGAGTTGAAACCTTCAAGAATCCTCATGAGTGTGTTACCCACTCTGGATCTTGCAAGAAAAATGTTCTTATCTCTAGTCCATGACCTTTAGCAAACTTTTTGCATTTAAGCTTAGTTGTCACCTCACAACCATCAAAACCCTCTCCATATTTGTTTAGCTAGAGCAACAGTGGAAATTCTATGCAAACCAAGTATATTTACATATGTGACCCAAGTTGCAGTTTGGAGAGTTGTTTGGAATAATGGATGGTCACCATGACAGCATGGTGAATCTACCATGTCATAGTTGAAGAACTTAGAAAGAAAAAAAAGCTAGTTATACAGCATAAAAGGGACAACTTAGCCCCTTTTACAAAAAAAATCCACTGCAGAGTAATTATACAGAATATTTGACCTTTTTTAAATTTGGGTGATTAAGAAGGAGCCATTCTATTATTTACTACAAGTAAATAATACAAGTTGAGGAGTCAGTCAGTAGATTGGGCAAAGACAACACCTGAAATACATACAAATAAATAATATGCAGGTTCCTGAAAATATTATGCAAAACCTAAAACCATTAAAAAAAAGTGGGAAATATTGGAAAACTAATGTAATAACAAAGCCGGTAAGTTAATATAATGGATTCTACAGATGAGCCGTTACCACAATATACGTATATTGCATATTTTAACCTGTGAACATCATTACACATTTATAAATTTAGAATTGTAAAATGTCCAGTTTTGGAATGACGATTTATTATTTTAATAAAATTAAAAGTTCAAACATGTGCTTTAATGTTATTTCAATGTATTTCTATGTTAGTAACCACGGAAAACAAATCATAACATTAAAAATATTTAGGTTATTTTCCCATAAAACACTTTGTATGACATCTGCTTTAAAACCATACATTACCTGAACTTGTTTATCCAATGAGATTCTCCAACCGATATGATGCTGAACCTTCTGTATACACATAGTACTTTTCTTCTAATATGACAATTTATCAATTGGGTGGCAGTATTTTATCTTCTTGTAACAATCAAAAAAACCTTACCTATATTAACAAGTTGACCACCATTATTATCTAAGATTTCGTGAAAAAGCCTTTCTACTTACTTGACAGCTCATTTCTTCTTGCATGCCTTCTCCCTTCAGAGCAAAGCCAGGCTTCCACTTTATAGGATCTATCAGTTTAAAATTGAAGATCCAACCGCACTTTATGGACAAAGATGGGTAGTGCCAGATTTAACTTTGGTGCTGCCCTAGGCTGAACCCAGGGCCAGTGCCACCTGCTGCCCCTGGGCATGAGGATATAACATTATACCCTGACATGCAAATTTTAAAGGAAGTGCAGCACAGTAGGAAACTATTTACACCTGGCTCAAGTCAGCACAGCCCTCCATAGTGTTAATGGAGTTAGCCCGGGGGGGGGGGGGATCTGACATCTCCCTTTTAAGCAGTCCATTAGTAGACAAATTACAAGGAGACTGATCACCAAGTAGGCCGATCAAGCTCCCAGTTATGCCACAAAAGGTGCTGCCACCCCCTTGGAATTGCCAAGAATAAACAACTGAAAATGCCTCATGTACTGCTGGAGAGAGCAGATGTGCAGCAGTAGGTGGGCATTGGCGGGTAAGTAAAGGGCCCTTCTCATTTAATCTTTAACATTGGTCAAAGCGGAAACCCCATATCAAACACAATCAAGTAGCTTTTTGACTTCTTGGTTTAGATAGACAACTCTGACTAAAAATATTTACATTTCTCTTATGATCACCTGGGTCAAATACATATGCATAATGTAGCTACCCAAGAGGGTGGATGTGGCAAACTATGTCCTGTCTAGCTCCATTTAAGACATAACTTCAACAAAAAAAGAACTAGTCTTTTTTTTAGCATATATGTTATGGTAGAGAGGAGTGCAATGGCATTACATGTTCCATATGCACCAATGAGTTTCAAAAGCCTTTCTGCAAATTATTGATGTCAACATACAGCTCTTCTTCCTACCTCTATGAATAATAAGGAAATTGTCTACCTTTCTTCTGTCCAAACATAAACCTTATTAGCACAGAGAAGAGAAACAAACAAAACCAAACTAATCACAAGAAATTAAGAACTGTGGGATACCACTCTCACAAAAACACAAAATGAAGGAATTTAATGTACCAAAAAAGCAGTTTCCCCTTTTATAAAACTCATCTGCATCATGTTGTTGAATTAAGTCTCCAAATAAATGGAGTCTTTATAAGGCTTGGATTATTGTGACCTTATTTACTTCTACAAATTCCCAACACTTAATAAAAATCACTGATGTGTGAAATCTATGCACCTTGACTTCAGGATTTATTTTAACAAACCTACAGCAGCCATTTTTAACAAAACAAGAACAAAGAAGAAAATTATGGAAACCTGCATGACAATATGATTGTCTTTTAATCCTTTTAACCAATCTTTTTGTTTCAGTTATATTTAATGAAAAAAGACCAATAAAGCACTAGAAAAAAAAAAACTAAAATATACATCATACACAGTAATTTTACAAATCCCACTAATAGGCCAGAACTATTTAACCATTTACCTAAAGAGACTTAGAATTCAGAAAGAGAGCGGGGAAGAAAGCATAACCAATGAGCAGCAGGGTGGAAGGACACAAGCCACCAGCCACCAGTAAAGTATGCATCACATTAGAACATGGAAGAAAACACAAGTTTAATCAGTGGTTCGTAAATGGTCAAAAAGCAAATCAGATTCAAAATTTAGCCCTCATTTTGCTTACACAGTTGTATCTAATCAGACATATTAAAACGTCATTATCTGCCATCTGTATGGCAGACCACGAAAGAGCTCTATAATGGAAAACATTAAACCTAGAATATTCCGACATCTATTTCTGCTGCTTGGTTACTGCTTGCACTGCTCAATTTTTAATGACTTATTGTGCTTGCTTGGAAGACACTAAAGGAGCATCCAAAGGTTTACTGCCAAGAACTGTTCTGTTTAGACTTGAAGGAGAGGAAAATGATGACCTATATTAGCAACAGGGCATACCAAAAAAAAAAACCAAGAGGAAGTAATTACTTCAACATCATCTAGTTATAAGTTAGGTGGGGAAGTTAGAGGGATACACGAAAATATTGGCTCACGTTGGATTGACATCTATGCTTCTCTTGCAAGAAGACAATGTTTTTTCCATACGTATACTATTCCATATAGTCTTAAGGTCAACAAACACAAGAAGGAATATAGAAGCCAAGAGGTGTTTATTTGCAAAAGTAGGTGTTAGAAGAGTTGAAACAGTTCCAACATGAATTACAAAGAGCCAAACACCTTGAAAAGTTTCCTAAGTGGTCGCTTCCTCATGAACAGTTAGTGCAAAGCCATTTAGCTCCTCAATTAGTTAGTCTAATAAAGACAAGAGACTTCGAGTGGCATTTGAAGCTCAAGCTGGTATTGTTTATAAGCCAAAACACACACCAAAAAAGAAAATATATATATTTTATAATGTTTATTTATTTAATTTTCAACATGTCTGTTTAAAAGAACATAAGCTACAAACGACATAATTTAAAGTTTGGATTTGATAAGGTACTGCTAGAAGATTACAGTTTGGGAAGGACAGTACTGATGTCCTGTGATTGTAAACCAGATCATCTGAACACGGCTCCAACTATTTAAGCGGACTTGGAAAAACGGCATTCATATTACAACTATATGGAAAAAGGGTGTAATATCAGCAATAATTTTAACTGCCATCATAACATGCAAACTAATTCTTAAGAAACCGTGCTCATTTATCCTTTAATGTAAATAATATGGCAAAGGCAAACAAATCCCATGCAAATATCCAGGCAAATAGCGTATTCTCCAGTCAGAAGACAAGATCTATTTATAGCTCTCAACGTAGTCAGCTGCCGAAAGCTTAAAAAGCATCTGAAATCACAAATGATTCCGTTTCTTAACCAAACGATTTATTATTAATAAAACATGCTCTTCTTTATGTAAATTTAATTTACATCAACACAATCACAGAATCAATTAAAATTTGGGTATAAAATCAACCTGCAAATATAGCCACACGGAAATCTACTTTCCGTGTATTGTATGCAACAGATTAGGGCTAGGACGTCACCTATATATACCTTTGGGACTATAACCTTGGAGAAGCAGTAAGAAGGGTTTACCTATCCCCACTAACGAGAGGGATCCCGGATTGCATTCTGTGTTTCACTCTAAATGTAAGCAGAAAAAGGAAACCTATAGAAAGAGCTGATGAGGGTCTTTACAGAGCTCCAATGACATCAACATTGATGTGACAAGGGATTTAAATCACTCCATGTACGTTGCTGCTTTGTTCTGTGTGATGTTGAGCAACTTTGCTTTTGTTTAATTCCTCTACAGCTCTCCATCGAGAGATCATAGATTGAAGAACAATACCATGACGTAAAACCACCGTTCGATATTATCACATAAATCATCATTGATCATATACCGTAGTATTTATACAAATTTTAATAGAGATCTAATGTGAAAAAGTACGTACCTCGTTGGGTAGTTTGACTGCCATGAAGGCTCGACACACAGTATACAAATTTTTTTTTAAATCTAGTTTAGAAACAAATAGTAATCTTTTCATGTATAACTTGTAGTTACTAAAATAAGTCAAAATCTCAGGCATATAGATATAAACATTTTTGGTTCATTCGCATGGTGTTTATAATTTAAGTTTTATATATATTTTAGCAAATACAATACTAAATGCAGCATTAAACACACTATTCCCAGTACCGTTGGATGTTCTACTAAATTCTTCAATCATGTCAAATACTGCCTCAGTCATGATTTTTGTTGGGAACACTGCCCTGTGACACAAAAGTATACCGAAACCAGAAATGATATACTATGCACTACTACTCAGAAAATCTAAATCCTGCTTGCGATACAACACAGGAAATAAGAAATGGATATTGATCTTTTCCTATGCAGTGATTCTAAATTATAGGTTTCAATAATATATGAACACTGAAGAAAAGTGAAGCGTTCCCCACTGACTAAGCAGTTCAGGTATGCCCTGGTGTAATATTTAAGCATGTCCGAGCATGCCATGTAAACATATTGTTTAAATGTTAGCACAGGAATGCTATTAGAACAGACTGATTGGCAACAGTAAACGAACCTGTTTTCACTAAACTGACCAAAGTGAAATTACATATTAAAAGCTGCTGTGCCAGGTAGACAACATACGAAGATCAAGCAAATAATGCTTAGTAGATCTGTCATTTTAGTGTCTTTTCTAATAAAGTAAAACAGAAACTCATTGTATTAAAAGCCCCCGTTCCCACGTAAGTTCAGTCCCACATCAGAACTTTTAGAGAGATGTGGGGTTGAAACATTGATCTTCTGTATGTGAACCTCTTATTAAGGCAAGTTTTTGGATTTACAAGACCTGTGAGCGCCTACATTTTTGAGGATTGATAATTGTGATTGCCTGTAGTAGTAGTAGTAGTATATATTACACACATGGAAATATAAACCGATATACATCACTCTTAGTAAAAGAGGAGAGGGAGAACATTTAAGGGCAACTATATCAATAACTAAATAAAAAAATTGATGTTACAATCAGAAAATTAGGTCGGGGCTGGTGTTATGAAAATAAAAATAACTTGGGTGCCAGTAGTAAGATTTTCAGCATTCATGATTCTCTGTCCCTATGATGTTTTTTTTAGTCTAACAGTCACTTTTACCTCCTCTTTAGCACAGACATCACTTTTTAACTTTCTTCCATCAAGTTTTACAAAGAGGTCAGTGTGTGAGGAGATAATGTGTATCAACATACACAGGTGGTGTTGTGTAAGCCTTGTGATCGTTAATTAAATATTTCATGCATTTTATTTTTAACATTGTGAAAGAGGTATATGGATCTAAAACTACTGTGCAAAAACTTGAGGCCTATTATTCCATGACAGAGCTTAGATGTTGTGACAGTAAAGGGGGGATTAGGTAGCGTCCCTCTAAAGTAAAAACAGGAAGATTAATATTAAAGCAACAGATGTTAACAAAACAATGTCAAATAAGAAATGACAAGGCACACCACCATGCCAGAGAATTACTAAAGCAGGGAGATAACTTGGTTTGTCATCAAACACAAGTATTTATATTTCTGTCTATTCAAGACACAATGTAAATTATGACAATGTCATAAAATGTGATTACAGCTCAGGGCATTTGCTGTAATTAAGAACGCACAATTAGTTTTAGTTCTTTCAGGGCTTACTCTTAACTCTTTCTGTACTCGAAAAGCCAATCATGATGTTTGTGCAAACCCTTTTGAAAACGGAGAGCCTCTAACAGCACAGGGACATGGAATATTGCACGATGACTAAAACACGTTTACCACTTTGTTTAAATCAGCCAATTTTAGCTAATATTCTACAGATGTGTATTTACCAAACCTGAAGTCGCCAACTTAACTATGGGCTTTAAACTGTCAATTCGGCTCTTGTTGCAGGAGAAACAGGGGTTATCCCTTCAAGATACACACTGATGTTGGTGTGTATCATAACGGCAATATAAGACAGTGTATTAAGACATTGAAGACAAAAACTTCCTGTCATGTAAGATTTGCCAGTGAGAAATATTTGAGGGGGAAAGGACATGAAATTGCTATTTGTTATTGTCCTTGCAAGTTATACATACATTGGTGAGAAGTTTACAGGAGCCACTGAGTGGGTGGTAATGGCTCCTGACTTTGTGTACTACCTCCCAAAAGCAGTGCTATTGACCCTGCCTCTGGTGTATATGGTAGCTGTCGAAAATAAGGCGATTTATCCAACAAGGCTAAGGCGTGAACACTCCGCAAGCCAAAAAAGGCTGTCCGCCAGGAGTGGCGTGGGATGTCTAATACATGCGTAAAGGTGCATAGTAGTGTATTTGCTATGCAAAACTCTGTCAGGGTCCTCAAATTGCAAACCTTAGCTACCAAGAACAGAAGAGTGTATTCAAAAGAAATTCACTACTTCAAATCACATTCAAAAACATGAAGCTCTGCAAATGGGTTTTATACATTGAGGGCAAAGACAACTACCAAGGAAGAGACGCACAATGCCAGTTACTGTACTCAGCAGATTCAGTCAATGGAGGAAGGGCTCAAGCTCTAACACCAGTTGTATATTTGTAAATCTCACTGCGCTGGTGAATAACGTTTCACAAATTCAGAGTTCTTTTAGCTCAACAATTCCTGCTACACACTCGGGTTTGTGCGTCCCACACGTGTGTTAAGTAACTAAGTCAAACGTGGGAGGAAATTACAAGCATGCAAATTGTTTGACATATTTCAAATAATTTTAGGTTTAGCATCCAATACATACATAGAAAAAAAATCTTAAGGTATGAATTCAAGACTTTGGCTCTAAAGTCTAAACTAATGTGTGCTATCATTTAGAGGAAAGTAATATAATATAAAAGTTATTGTATTGTTATTGTGTTATTTATAACCTCTGGAAAAAACTTGAAGAAGAAGAAGAAGAAGAAAAAGAATCAACTTAAACGTATTTATATGTGTTCATGGAATGCTGTCTACTTTTGGAAGGTAATGCAGATTTATTAGATTTACCCCATGCAGAGAATAAGATAAGCAGTATTTTGTTAATTTGTATCTTAGCACTAATCCGTTTAGTTGGTTGTTGGTAACCAAACTAACATTATCACCAAACAAATAGAGCTGTAACTAATAAGAATAAGCAAGCTGTTACTTTTGCTACCGTATAATAATAACCGGTAGTACTGAAGCTCCACGTTCACGACAAATGATCCAGTAAGGAACTTCCAATAAAAGAATATGCTGTTGGAAGTGTAAGCTTTCTGCAGTTGTTCCTCGCATACATTACGCGTAGCAAGATTTATATAACGACGTATGCTACTAGGATAACAGTGCGATGTACACAGAATTGTTACAATTATCAACACCAGACTAAAAAATATTATGTTCTTTATTTTTTCCCATCACATAAGATATGTGGGACTGGACATTTGTTTTAAAACAATTAAAGAGGCGTCAGTGCCACGTTTACAAGAGTAAATTGTCATGCTGTCATAATGTCACTATGCTTAGTGATCTGAGATATAGACAACAGAAATATATACATAAAAAGTCATGTCCAAGGGTGTGCCCAAAAAGAATTTTAGCTCATTTTCTCCTCCTTCTTGTTAACCCATGACAAAAATGTAATCCCACTTAACCTAGATCACAAACACAACAACGTTTTATTTACTGACGAGATGTGCCTGCCTCTCGGTAAGCATCACATTGTGCCACACTGTACAGTATGGTACACAGAATTTGCAGTTATGATGTCCCAACAAAACCAAACACCACAATTTCCCTGCCCACAGCTCCTCACTACTACACTGCCAACGTGTAATGCAAATTTGCAGCCAAAGCGCATGTAACAGCGGCAACTGGGGTGCTGACCAAGATGCAGTGCGATCACAGCTCAGCATGTGCGTTATAACTGTACATTCACATTAAGCCCACTCACAGTGACCAACAATTCCCACAGTGACACATGCGGAGATTGGGGCCGCTCATTATGCAAAATGGGATGGCGAAAAGGGAAAACATAGATGCAGATCCACAAATTCTATGCGTGGTTTCCACTAGTAGAAAAGTCCAGTATAGTAATTTAAGATGAAGCCTTTTGGCGTGATGTTTCCTTATTATGCAAAGCTCTTTCATCGCACACTAGCCCTTCTTTGACCTACTCGCTTACTTGTCTTCAACTCCCTCTGCCCCCCACTCTCTTAAGCAAGCAAGCTTCTCTGCCCATTTGTTTCACCCATCAATCTCCTAGGTCATTGTATAAAAAGGTCAGCAGAAAGAGTACTTAAATACAAACGCAAGAGTACACTGCTGCACGGATCACGACTCGGGAAAAATTCTATGAAAGTGCTCTTGTAATTCACAGAAAGCTCTGCTACACGATAACCCTAGTGATTACTAACAATTTTACATGTACTGTTTAACCAAATAAATGTGATTCATAAACTTTGGCTGAAGACTAATTTGTAGGCAGCCTATTACATCATTAAGTGACAAAAAAAAAATTGCATCAAATTTTCAAATATGAAATACATCAGATCCACTGCCCTTATTATACCATATATTCAGTATTATTCGTCTCTTAAAGCTATTCAATGGCCAGTTTACAGGGAAGTTTGTTTTTTTTTGTCTTGTGTGATGTTCCTAGTAAATAACATTGTTATCAAACTAGCTTGGTTAGCATACATGTTAAACAAAATAACAAGGAAATCTGAGAAAATAATGGCACAAGCTATACTTGAGATAAAGGATTAGAACACACATGGCTTGGTATGTAAATGTGTTTTAAATGCCCAATTTACAATTAAAAGCCAAGAGAATCTAATGAGGCACAATGGTAATTTGATAGCTGAGGCCCTTCGACACCTTAATCTTTGATTCAAGTACCTTTAGGAAGCTGCAAGGCCTTACACATCCAGCAAATGTAGCAAATGCTGCTGTCCAAATATACGGGGGGGGGATTGTAAATCCTACTACATATGGGTTTTAAAGAGAACTCCGTAAACAGCTCAGATCCCTTGCGGAGGAAATGCGCAACTAATTATTTCCCTCTGCTTTGTCAAAGCTTCAAAAGGTCTTTTATAACAATAGAAACAACAACAAGAATACCATAACCATCAGAATTAAATAGTTTTTTTTGTTAGCCATCTAAAATATACCAATATTTTCGAAAGGATATTTTTCAAACAGCATCGGTGCTTGGGAAAAACTTTCCACTACTAGCAAATATATCTGCAGGTATATGTACATTTTATTTTTTTCACCACACAAGCTAAATACACTTAGAACAGAATTGCTAAAAACCGCAACAGATGCTTTCAAAACACTAACACAACTAAGCCTTGAGTCCTGGGCCAGTACCTGGCAAGCGCATCGCTGTTAAAGCGCAAACATTATTTCACATTTGAGTCACCCAACTTTTAAACTTGAAACTCGGCATCAGCCCTATTGATTTTAATCAGGACCTTAAAGGTGCCAGGTCAATACAAAAACTTATCGCTTGGGCTTCCATGCGCTCATACCTAGCAGGATGAAATAACATCTCACATGTCTCATTAGATAATCAGTAGGGTGCCATTTCACTTTGCAAATACACAAACACAAGTTTGACATCACTCAAAAGAAAGGTTAACTAAGCACGGCCCATCCAAAGAGTATCTATAAGTAACATTATCCCCTTTTTTTTTTTTTTTTTTTAGCGCCACTTGCAATATATTCAAGGGGTATGATAAGTCTAGAACTGACAGAATAAGACAAACCGATACATTTACGTGGAGAGAGCCCTGCTCGCAATCTTATAATCTTGAATCAAAACTAATATGTGCTAATATTACAACAAAGTATCCTCTACACTGTCCAATTTTAAAAAGAAATAAATGTGTTTTGTTTGTAAAGTTATTTGATTATTAACTGTGATGGTTTGAAAGGGATACACTATGTGTAATAATAATAAAAAATCAAACCAAGATGAAAGGATGTTGTTGTAAACCCCAAAGGAAGCGATCTGTACAACTATAACAGAATGGCAAGACTTTAGCACATCCTGCCCGCAAACTTCCACTAAGGATGTTTAATTCATAAAGAGGACATGGGGGGGTCTGGGTATTTAATAAGTCTCAGAACACATTATCTTTGGTGCTTTTTTTTTTTTTTAGTAATACCTCTTAGTAGTGATAAAATGCTCAGTTTAAATAGAAAATGCTTCAGCTGGATCATTGCGACTTTTGATTGGGTTCAGCATTTTTGTTTGCACAACATTGTTCATTTTCCCCCATAAAAACAAACTTTTAAAAGACCCTGATCTGGAAAAGCTGGCCATAGTTTCGATTCAAAAGTGACAATTTCATTAAAAGCAGACATTCTACACTGTTCAGAGGGCACGCCATTAAACAAAATCCCCACATCATAATTATGTAGGTTGCACACCTACAATTGAGAGAAGCTTTAATACAATCACACCATACCACACCCTATTTCATCCAAAGCAATGCGGACTCCGCGGCAGCCAAGTGGTTAAAGCCTTTATTTAACCGGAGACGGGCAGAACGCCGCCGCACCCATGCCATAACCTTAATGCCTAAAGTATGGCTGCTATTTAAATAAAAGATTTTAGGCCTGCCTTAAAACAAAGGGGAGTTTATGGGAGATAGAGCAATGGCCTCGCGAGCTCCTCTCATGCTCCACTACTGGCTGTAGAGCAGAGGCCATGAAGGCACCCCAGCAGTTGTGTTACCCGCGTACCCAGTAGCAGCAGCTTGACCTCCCGAGCAGCCTTCTCGCCATCCTCCCTCAGGTTCCTGTCGATCATTTTACTCCTCTCCACCGCCGCTTTATCCTCCGCGCTCAGCGTACATCCCATGGTGACAGTGCTGGGTGTCACACGACGGCCAGGGAAACACAGGGCAAACACACGAAGCTGGCACGGGCCCGACGACCCAGGTGGGCGGGGGTCCGGGGTAGAAACGAGCGTGTATGTCTCTCCACACGCGACAGGAACAGCCCGCCGCAGGTTAGCGAGCCGCCAGCGGGATGCTAGTGGGTGTGTGTATGCAGAGTCCCTATGGGAGGCACTCTGATAAATGGGGGCTAATGATGATAAGTGGCTCAGGCGGCCAGACAAACCCTCCCTAGGCTCTGGCTTCCACAGCTACTTCTCTCCAGAGCGTCGCTCGCTCTAACCCCGTACGGATAACGACAAGCTGCAGTGCGCATGCGTCAAGCCAAGAGGTGCGCTTTCCACAAGAGGGAGGAGCCCTTTGTTAACGCCTTCGTTTCAGTAGCTGCTTTAGCGGGGCCTGTTGTTACAGGAGGGAACCGGGGGAGTAGCAACGAACGGGTTATTGCAGTCGGATGCGCGTGAGCCTGCTACGTCACGGCGTTGTTGACATATAAAGCCAACGCAGTCATGTTTTATTTGAATGGTAACGGCTGGTTTGTTTTCTGCGCTAGATACGGGCCGGAGGTAGTGCATACGCTCTTGTTAAACTATGGAACTCGTGGGTCTTAAGGTTTTTATATAAAGATAAAAAATACTGATTCCGCTGGTTTTTGGATTGTTAGTAGTAAGTAAAAGCTGCCGTTAGCTTTACACTGTACTATCGTAGGAGTTTTATTTAAACCCCCTTAAGGACAGAACTGTCTTTTTTTTGTACCCTTTATAAAAGTGGATGTTTTAATACGTATGTGGCGCTCGAGTTAGGCTATTATTCTCTCTCATATACTGAACCCACACAAATTTATATTTTGGCACTTTTCAGGACAAGGACTTTCTTTAGATGCCATTATTTTGATCATATCTGATTTACTATAAAAAGGTGAAAAATTGAAAGGCATTTTTTTCTTTTGTTGGAAAAATCTTATCTACAAAAGCAAATCAAAAAAACCTGCCGAATAGATAGTACTATCTGTCCTAAGTTTAGAAATACCCAATGTCTTTTGGTTTTTTCAAGTTATAGGGCAATAAGTTCAAGTAGCATTTTGCTATTTACAAAACCATTGTGTTTTTTTCAACACTGGTAATTCTGCCCCTGTTTCTTATTTGGGACATAATTGAAGCTGGTCAGTTCAATTTACACCCATCACGCAATATATGTTTGAAAACTAGGCACCCCAGGAGATTTCAAATGCTGGTATTTTAACTCTTTCCATGCACCAATTCTTCTACCAGCTTTTGTCAAACTCTTTCCCCCCCATACGCACTGTACTTTAGGTATGAATTTACAGATCCTGGTATGTGTTGCTGTCAAACACTACATCTAGTCTTTCAATATGGTAAATACAATCGCTTCCAGGAGCAATCGATGTCTCGATGCCAGACGTGTCGTCGTTAATAGGAAGTATTTCTGTGACTTGCCTGACATTTCAATTTTTGTCAAGGGGTTATTTCAATTTGGTTTGAAGGTTAATTTATCATGTTTTTGCATTAGTTTAACCCTTTGACAACAACAGATGTACCAGGCTCATCACAGAAAACCATATGGTTTAAGACGGTTGATGTGGGGTTAAGCAAGCTTAGAAATGTATTCTCTCAAACAAGCACATCAAGGCATTCAGCAACATGGGGGGGGGGGTGTAGAGGCCCCATGTGATCTCTCACAGGTTGGTGAAGTGTTGAGCAACACTGCCGTTGATCTCTGTATAGGCATTGATCTTAAACGGCAGCACTTCCCTGCTGTCGATGCATCATTTTAGGGGTTTTTTTGGCTTTTTTTTTTTTGTGATTTATTCTTAACAAATGTATTAAATTGTTAATTCTATATATTTATGTATAGTATAATTACATTTTAAAAAATAAAACAAATTTCAGGTGTCTATTTCAGTTTTCAACTTGGAATTTTTACATCTGGTCATCCTGCATCCTTGTCTTATTTTGGACATCTTTGAAGCTGGCCAATATAATTTACCCTCAGCAAAGCCATATTGTGAGTGGTGGTATTTTAATGCTTTCCATTCACCAGTTATACCACCAGCCTCTGTCAAGGCTTGTGGTGGTCTTTTTTTGTGTGAAACTTTCTGGGCAAGATAAGGTATTCATAGTATAGGGTAAACTGTTCAATCTATAACATGATTATACATCAATAAAATGAGACAAAAAATGTTCACCTAATTATTACCTCATCCAAACCATTTGGCAAAAGTGTTTTAACCCCTTTACTGTGTGTGTCTTATCAAAAGCACCTGACACTTTTTTTTTTTCTTTCTTCATTCATTAGCATAAATTATGTATTGGGTTCCCCCCTGCCAAGGACAAATAGTTTTCTTTTTAATTCACTTTTAGATGTAGCATAAATAACACATTAAAATAATGAAAATATTTCAGGAGGGGGAAACCTGTATGATCTCAGGAATCCCTCTATGCATTCGTGTAAAAAAAATAAATAAATATATATAATGTAATATTCAGCCATTATATGTATTAACTTTAGGGGGGCGGCTGGGCAGTTTTTTTTTCCTTGAAAGAGATTGTGCAGCATTAACTCTGATGGCCAGCTTGCTGGTGACAATGGGCTGCTTTAGGGATCAGGAAAAGGTTATCTTTGGTCCCCACACTTGTGCACAATTGCTCCATCACAGCATTAAAGGGGTTAATGACCGTTTTGAAAGCCATTGGATGACCCCTCGCATAAGTTAAAAAATTGTTTTTATTAGGTACATTGTATTACTTTACTGATCAGTGACGCTTTAAACACAGCAGAGCTCTGAAGTATTGTTTGCATTTCATTGGGGGGGGGGTTTCCACTCTCGCCCACACTCACGCTCTCTCACGTACTCTCTTACACTCTGGTTCCTTGTTCCTGTATCCTTGCCCCACAGCTCTCACTGGATTAGACCAATGGGATAGAGGTTGTCTCCATGGCTCTGCCCCTTTTTGAAGAAGTACTCCAAGAGGCCAGAATTTCTGCACCTCTCTTTCTCCACTTGAAGTCAGGAATGATTGCCAGACTCCTAGCAATGTGGTAATTCATATATAATAGTATAACGAGACTGGATGTATCATAAGGGCTGGTATCAGGAGATATTACACGCTGTATGAATCTAAATAAGGTTTACAAGGTAGGTGCAGTTCACTGCACATTGCTTCCCTGTCTGGGAGTATAGTCGCATTCCTAGCATGCATCCTTTATATATTGTATGTCATCTAGGGATTAGCACTACCCCTTTAAAAAGATGACTATAGGTCTCAATGTACTTCCTGTAAGGTTAAGTGTAGAAATGTATTTACACACCTTATGATTTGCCTCATTAGGTACTTCCTCTCACACTCTGCTTCATTTTACCATATTTGCTCGATTATAAGATAACCCCCAAAATCTGAATATTAATTTAGGAAAAAAAGAAACAAGCCTGAATATAAGACCACCCTATTGGGGGAGAAAAAGTTTTACTAGTAAATATTAATTCATGTAAACTATTTTTTCATATTTAATAAAAGACCTGCAGGGAATTCTCTGGCAGCCGGGGAAGGTATGTGCGATGTGCGTAGACGACCTCCGCTGTTACCGGCACTTCTACCGGCGCTCGGTGATAGATGCCCCGGTGGAAGTGCCGGTAGCAGCGGAGGTTACCAGACAGGAGGATCCGGGTCCCCTGCAGCACTGCGAGGGATCTGGATCTTAGTCTCATAGTCAAACCTCTATTGGAGGTCTGATTATAAGACCTTGATTATAAGACAAGGGGTATTTTTCAGAGCATTTGTCTTATAATCGAGTAAATACGTTAATTACCATGTTTGAAAAGTTGCCATAATGGCTCTTTATTTGCCCTCAGATAATGTTGCACGGTGGTGAAGCGTGATGAGTTGCCTTTATGGGAAGTCTGAAACAAGTGGAATCCTTGTACTGAAATTCGATCTATATCAGAGGTGCATGTGAAGCAGGTGTCAATATTTGTGCTATTGTGTCACAGGCCATCTATCAAGGTCTAGGTGTTTTTTATTTGTGTTTTTAGTCACTATACTTTTTACATTTAATTAAAAAGCATGGTAATTCTATGAATCTAGTCATTATGGTAATACGTCAGTAGTTAAATTCTGTACCTTACCATTATCTCATGCTGACTACTTTACATAGGTATTTACAGTCTTTCACGAGTAAGTAGAATTGAAGTCAATAGCCCTGCTATAAAATTGTACTTTTTTTTTTTCTCTTTTTTAACACCCTATTCACAAATCACGACTTAAAAGGGAGCTCCCACCAATTTGTTTGTATTACTATCAGATTAAAATATATCTTCAAAAGGTGTTTCTTTGTTTATTGCATAACATGTTAATATTAATGTACTATGTTTTTACAGTGCTGCATATTAGCCATTTGTATGTGTTCTAGCTGTGTTATCTTAGGTCAATTTACTAGAAATACACCCTGACTTATTGTCATGATCCTACCCAGGCTGCGGAGCTGCATACCTGTCTTGTTTCAGTTTCCCTCTTCTACTTCGATCCATTCCTGGATTTCCTGTTGCTCTGTTCTGATCTTCCATTCCTTGCTTCTGCTTCAGCTCTGTTTCCTTTTTAAGGTTTGCCCCTCCTGTGTGTTCTGTTTGTCTCAGTCTTCAGTCTAAGGTATGTCTCAGTGCTGTGTTTGGATTACATGTATGGTTTGTTTCGTACCACTGTCAGCAGGGATTAGCGTTAGGACCCACCGTCGTTGGAGTACTTTGGCGTAGTGGTGGGCTAAGCATACTATGGCCATATGATGTGACGGAATCTCCAATTGTTATCTCATAGTTCTAGGCTAGTTCCTGTATTCATGTTTGTCTGTCTCTTATGTTTCTTGCCTGGTCTCCCTATCCCTTGCTTGTTATGTTTCAGCCATATTCTCTGCTTAGCTTCCACACTCCCAGCCTGCAGCATCCCGCACATGAGTCTTGTGCTATGTCTCATGCCTGTTCCAGGGTGCCTGCAGGATTTAACTTCGTTCTGGACTACATCCGCTGCTATATCTGGGCGCTGGTGTGTGGCTGCACAACCCTAGATGCTCATCACCCGTGTGAGTGCAGTCGTCCCGCACCAGGCCCTGTCCTGAGACTCCGCTACTGCATACTGAACTCCTGAACTCCATCTTCGGGCGCGCTGGGTCATTACAGTCGTCCGTATGGACCCAGTTCCCTGACACTTATACTGCCTTGTAACAAACGGTAAAATGGCTCAGTCTTAATGAACCAGCTGGCCACTCTAAAAGTCTTGGAGGAATGGATTAAGAAACCTTTGGCTTTCAATACCATCTTTATGCTAATGACACCCAGATCTATCTATCCTCTCCTGATCTCTCTCCCCCTGTCACTAACTGCCTTGCATCTGTCTCTACCTGGATGTCTGCATGTTTCCTGCAACTCAATCTCTCCAAAGGGAGTCTTGGCTGTCTTTGTGTCACCCTTGACTCTGACCTCTCGTTTACCACCCACATTCAGTCAGTCTCGAAAAACTGCCGTCGCCATCTTAAAAACATTGCCCGCATCTGTTCCTTCCTAACACAGGATGTCACTAAGGCTGCCTTGATTATTGAAACTCTGTCTTAGCTGGTCTCCATCTTACCCGTCTCAACCATCTACAATCCACCATGAATGCTGCAGCCAGACTTATCTTTCTCTCCCATGGCTTTACTAATACCCCTCCCATCTGTCAGTCTCTTCACTGGCTGCCTGTGCACTTCAGGATTCATTTCAAAGTCCTGACTCTTTCAAAGCTCTTCACAGTGGTTCCCCTACCTACATCTCATCACTCATCTCCAAACACACTCCTAACCAGTCTCTCCGCTCATTTAATCCTCTATCCTCTCCTCTGATTTCTAGCTCTCTTGCGCGCTTACAAGATTTCTCAAGGGCTGCCCCTATCCTCTGGGATACTCTTCCCTGTCCTGTCCATCTTTCCCTCTGCCTTCGGTCCTTCAAAAAATACCTCAAGACCCATCTCTCAAGGGCTGCCCCTATCCTCTGGAATGCCCTTCCCCATCCTATCGATCTTCCCCCCTGCCTTTTGTCCTTCAAAAAATCCCTCAAGACCCACTTCTTTAAGGACACTTACAACATTGCATATTAACGCCCTCCCGTATTCCTGTAGGTCACCATTCATAGTCCCTCTCCTGCAATACTTATACTTGTGTAGCTGGTCCATACCTAACAATGGCACCGTTTGTAATACACCCTAACTCCCTCTAGATTGTAAGCTTGTTTGAGCAGGGCCCTGCTCACCTGTTGTTTCTGTAAGTCAAATTGTTATATTATATACTACTTGTTACATCCTGTCTACCCATTGTACAGCGCTACGCAATTTGATGGCACTATATAAAACAATAAATAATAATAATTGTCATAACAAATCAGCACAGTGTAATGTTTGATGAGGGAAAGCCACCCAAAATATCACAACTGATAACAATGGCAGCCTCCAGGTCCAGGTTGCTCCACAAATAACAATAAACCCATATGGGTTTTTTATGTTGCTTGTTTACTGTCTTTAACCCTTTCTGTTCAAACCATGGTTAGCATATGTGGTTGGCAAAGCTGACCCCAACAGGTTATATTGAAGCGCCTATCTCAAAGTGTCACCACAGAGCACAATGCTCTTACTATTTGATGGTTGTAGACTTTACATTTATGTAGTATGACAGATGTCACATTTACAGAGCTTGGTTTCTGCAAAGAAGATATATATCTTATGACATTTTGACTACAGTGTCTGCACAGAAAATAATTCTTACATTGAAATTACAGTCATTGATTAGATCTGTTAACATATTCATTTTCATATCCAGTCTATAATATGTATTTAAAAATCATATACATAGATTAGGTATCTCTATTTACCTATAGAATATAAATTCTGAGGAGAAATAACACATAGATATTTGCTTGCTATGTTCAAATTCAAATTACCATGGTTACCAAGTTACATAGTGTTTTCAGGTTTCTTGGCAACCCTTGGAATCTTTGCTAGTTTGTGTCCATAGTAACCATGTTCCATTTCAGTCCTCCATTATAGATATAGTAACTCGTATGTTCCGTTCGCAGCGTCAATTTAATGTTTGGAATAATGACGTCTTACAGAATCATTTCAGTTCTAAAAACTGCAAGTGTAACAATACCTGAAAAGCAACCAATCACTAAAATCAGGGAAAAACTGAATACAAATATGCATATAACCATCATTTTTAAGTTCAGCAATTAGTTTTGAAAATATGGTTTAGTATATACCCCCTCCTCCATATTATTGAGTTTTAAGAAAAATGTTTTCCATTATGTTATGGAATATTTCTTGCATGTTCTGTAAATGTTTCCATTCAGGAAACGTATAGTTTCATTGTTTTTGTTCAATTCACACTTTGAAGCCAATTTTTTGTGATGTTAAAGAATGAGACACCTTTAATGTGACCTATAACGTGGACAATTAAATTACAAAACAAACTGAAATCTTGGAGGGAAAAAAAACAAAAAAAACACAATAACCTAGTTGCATAAGTGTGCACACCCTTAAACTATTACTTTGTTGAAGCACCTTTTGATTTTATTGTAGCAGTCTTTTTGGGTAGGAGTCTATTAGCATGGCACATCTTGACATGGCCATGCTAATAGACTCCTGAGTATTTTAGAAACTGCTGATCTACTGGAATTTTCACTCACGACCATCTCTAGGGTTTACAGAGAATGGTCCGAAAAAAAAAGAAAATATCCGGTGAGTGGCAGTTGTGTGGATGAAAATGCCTTGTTGATGTCAGAGGAGAATGGGCAGACTGGTTCAAGATGACAGAAAGGCAACAGTATCTCAAATAACCACTCGTTACAGCCAAGGTATGCAGAATACCATCTCTGAAAGCACAACACATTGAACCTTGAAGCAGATGGGCTACAGCAGCAGAATTTGGCGTAAACAACATGAAAGCATGAATCCATCCTGCTTGGTATTAACAGTCCAGGCTGGTGGTGTAATGGTGTGGGGGACATTTTGTCACACTTTGGGCCCCTTAGTACCAACTGAGCATCGTTTAAATGCCTGAGTATTTTTGCTAACAATGTCCATCCCGTTTTTGACCAGCAGGATAATGCACCATGTCACAGCTCACATCATCACAAACTGGTTTCTTGAACATGACAACGAGTTTACTGTACTACAATGGCCTCCACAGTCACCAGATCTCAATCCAATAGAGCACCTTTGGTATGTGGTGGAATGGGAGATTCGCATCATGGATGTGCAGCCGACAAAGTTGCAGCAACTACGTGATGCTATCATCTTCATATGGACCCAAATCTCTGAGGAATGTTTCCAGCACCTTGTAGAAAGTATGCCATGAAAAATGAAGGCAGTTCTGAAGGCAAACGAGAGTCCAACCTGGTACTAGCAAGGTGTACCTAATAAAGTGGCGTGTGTGTATATATGTTTTTATATATACAGTACAGTACACTCCTCACATTTTTGTAAATATTTTATTAAATCTTTTCATGTGACAACACTGAGGAAATGACACTCTGCTACAATGTAAAGTAGTGAGTGTACAGCCTGTATAACCGTGTAAATTTGACAACAAAAGTGAGTACACCCCTAAGTGGAAATGTGCAAATTGAGCCCAATTAGCCATTTCCCCTTTCTGGTGTCATGTGACTCGTTAGTGTTACAAGGTCTCAGGTGTGAATGGGGAGCAGGTCTGTTAAATTTGGTGTTATCGCTCTCACACCTGTAACATTTTCTTCTTTGTACTGCTGTGGAATCTTTTGGCGCTTTATAAATAAAGTATAATAATAATACTGGTCACTGAAAGTTCAACATGGCACCTCATCGCAAAGAAAACTCTGAGCATCTGAAAAAAGAATTGTTGCTCTAAATAAAGATGGTCCCGGACTAGTAAAATCAGCGAGGATGTGGGTGTGGGATAGTGAATGGATGAATAAATGAATGAATGAGTGAGTGTTTAGGGGCAGAAATGGGACAGGCATGCTCTTTAGGGGAAAGAAACAATAAAAAACCGTGCACTCTGGTGGCTAATCCACATATGTGAGTGAATAATAAAAAATACATACACAACAAATCTTTGAAGTGCTGGAAGAAACTCAAATGGATCCAAATATATGGAAAAAAGAACAAACACTATATAGTATAGTAAGTAGATATATGTGGAGGATATAAACACAAAGACAGCCCCTTACATGATATAGGGCATAGAATAGCCCTTTAAGAAGGATCTGTGTTCTTCTTGGATGTGGACTACCTCAAGGCAGCATATGTATTAGACAGAAAGGCGATAACACGTAAAGTTTCTTATCTTACATTGGGGATTCCACATTTTTTCTACTGCGATCATATAACTAATCCATATTGCAGCGTCCCGCTAAAGGCACATAGTCCCCAGTGGCTCTGTGTACTTCCGATGACGTTAGCACGTACCACGCAAATGTGTTTCGCTCTAACAGCTTCCTCAAGTGAGTATCAGGTAGGTTCCGTCTTCTACTGCGGGTGTGTTCTTTAAAACGTCCTCCTTGGAGTGACGTAAGTAGTGTAGTGCTGTTTCCAATTAATTCCAATATAATGTGTTAAAACAAATGCTTTTTAGGGGGGAGAGGTGGCACAGGCAGGCTGCTTCTCATTTACTTTTCTCTCTTGCTCTTCTTTACTCTGCTTTTGTTATTATCTTCTCATCCTTTGGTTGCTTTTCCTTCTCTTTCTTTCCTTTCCTATTTCTCTCTCCTCTCTACCATATTTCTTCCCTAAACCAAACATTTTAGATGTTGTCTACAAAACCACTTCCAATGACCACACCTCCAGACACAACCTCTCAAAGAGTCTCCAGAAAAAGCTTGGCAAAAGATGGCAGCCTATAGACCATTTTCTTCCTCCCATCTTTGTCTTAGTTTTAACTGTTGTAGTCTATTCTAAACAAGAATAGCATGTATATTTTCGTAGGTATATGAAAAGAGCTCCACTTTTAATTGGTATTAATGCCATACATCAAATATCCTTCTGACAGCACTTCAAAGGCATGCCATTTTCAATTGCTACTTTTCAAGCTTTTTAAAACATCTCTCCCCACTAACATTAAAATGTTTTTCTAGCTTACATTTAAAACAGTTTCTAACCGATGTAGCATTGATTTAACTCTTCATTGAATTTTTTCTGCCTAAAGATAATAATGTAGGTGTACATTCCTCTGAAACACTAACATAAGGTTTACAATAGCAACACAGGTATTTAATACCAGGGAAGATTTGGTATTATTAAGGCTTAAGATCTGGACATCAAAACTGTCATTAAATGCTTGCGCTACACACCCTCTCAAAATGTGATAATGGTGGAGTATGGTGGACACCAGGAGATGTTAAAAACAACTGCAAAAGTGTGCATTGTAGAATGAAGCTAGTGGGTCATACATCTTTCAGGACAGCTTAACAAGGTATTTATTATTTTGGGGGAAAAAAGAATAATGTTACTTACCTGCCGTCTGTCCCCACTCCGCAGCAGCCCCCCTGCACGGTCACCACTGCAGCAGCAGCCACGGAGGCGAGGGAGACCTACCTCCACCGCACGGCCACCTCAGCAGCAGCCACCACGGAGGAGAGGGAGACGTCCTCTGCCGCAGCGTTCCGAAAAGCTGCACAGGAGAGGGAGACCTCCTGCTATGCGGCAATCTGCTTCGGCGCTCCGAACTGCAGGACATTATTAAGAGAGATTACGCCACGCTCAAGATGGCTGCGATTCCTGACACAGGAAGTGACGTCATGATGTTTTTGGCGGGAGATTCAAACTTCCATTGCAGATTCCTAAATGAACCCTTGAGACTGAAGATACCTTGCCTTCTGATGTTCTTCTATGCCTTGTGCTAGTTCCTCAGACTGGGTTTATACATTCCTGATCTTCGTGTTTGACCTTGGCTTGTTCTTGAGTATGTTATCGGCGTGTTTACCGTTTATCCTGTCGTCTGGAATCCTGACCTCGGCTTGTTTGAGCTTACTGTTCCCTTGGGTCCTGCCTGAGTCCGGTGTCTCCAATACCCGTTGTAACGTGACAGATAGAAGGGAGTTTTGCATAATCTGTATAAAGTTACTGTGGTTAAAGTCCTAATACTAGTTTAAAAAAAAGTTCATTTTAATTAAAAACTACTTAAATTGGTGTCCTCGAGAGTCAGTTCAGTCTCAAAAACCATTTAAAAGAACATAGCCTGTTTACTCAGGTTTAATATTTGTTTTATTATTATTTATTACATATGTTAAACTTGTGTTACATCCTAAAGAAAACAAAAATATATCAAATATATTCAAAGCTCCCAGTAAAAGAAGCAGGATACAGACAAATGAACAGCAACATTTTGTCAAAATGTTCGTAGGTAGCTTAATAGAGAATTGATTGTGAAGTCAGGCGTTTTGCATCCATTCTATAATAAATAATGTCAGTGTATTAATAACGGACCTTACATATACTACAGTACTATATAAAATTATTTAGTAAACTAGTATAGGCACAACAACTGTGTTACGCATGTTCCATTTCTATTAACTCACACGGCAGCTGAGAATTGCATTTTCATTCTAACACCACATAATTTTCTATAATAAATAGTTGTTTTATCAGTAATTAGAGTCGTTCAACATGTTATTTGTGCATCATTATATCATATGTGCGTATTTAGTGGGTAATTGTGAATGCGTTAAGTTTGGCCAACGGCCCAGACCTCAGATCCTTTAACTACCTAGCAACAGTTTATTCTTGTGAAATGTCAGAACTGTGAGGGGATGCTCACTGTTTATCTGTGTTCTAGCAATATAGTATTATATTGTAATATAGGTGATTATTCTTATATTAGGTATTTTCATTTAGTTTTACAATATTAACACATTGCAGGGTCATTTCTACAAGGGGCATTACCAAACATATATTTAGTACTCTTGCATTCTGTTTTATATGTTAACCTGTATACAGAGTGTCCAGAGTTCATACTACCAATATAACATTATCTAAAGTCACTTTACTGTTTAGCTGAATATTAAGAGCCTGGAGTATCACCATCAGACCTGGTAAACTTCCAGGGCCGTCTTAGAGCTCTCCTTATAGGCAAGAATGGGATGTAGGGTGACCACATTGGCCATGTTTTCCAAGACACATAATTTTTACATATTGCTGACCAGCCCAGATAAAATGCTGCCCTGCATTATGGGGGATGTATAGACTCATGGAAGGGAACCAATTAGTCAGTTATACATCCCCCATACTGCAAGGCAGCATTTTATCTGGGCTGGTCAGGAATATGTAAAAATTATATGTATCCTGCAAAACATGGTTTACATGTTAAGGAGGCAGGATGTGACTGATCCCTAATGGTAATTATAAAGGGGTGACAGTGCTTTATGCCTGTGTTTGGCAAACAAAACTGGTCCCTCTAGCTGTGATGCAGCATATTATCTTATATTATAAGTAGTTACTGCCCCTTTACATTCATTGACCTGAAGGCCTTAAAATTAATCCCCAAGTATAACCATGCTCATAAAGATGTGTTGATATCGCCTTAAAGGGGAAGTCCCGCATTATTTAAACTATTGTTAATAAAATTAAATTTATTCTGTGTTGAATATTACTGCAATTCAAAGGAGATTGAGTAGGACACCATTTGTAGCCTTTACCAGTGGTGTTCTTGTATCTCTTTGAAACAGATTATCTTTAACCACTAGAGTGCCAGCTACGTAAGAGGCAAACTGAGCTGGGGAGGCCATCCACGTATCTCCTATGCAGTGCTATTAGAGGCTAATACGGTGGGGGAAATTACAGCTATCCTAGGTCTAATTTAAGAACAAAGACTGATTAAGGTTTGATTCTTTACATGAGCAAAAACAGGCAGACTAAATGGGCTGAATGGTTCAACGGTGAAATGGCAGATTATCCATAATTTAACGTGTTCCTTGGGTGCTTTATGGATAATCTGGCGCTACTTGAATACATCACACTAATCCCTAACTGCTCTATTATCTACCCTTCTTGCAAAAGTTAGGGTGTGAGGCATGCATTGTGGAAATTGTTTTCAGAGCACAAATTGTTAAATATATAAAAAAGTAGCTACTGATAAACTGAATACTATATGAAGAGATATTTAAGAGCGATCTTTATATTTCAGCAAATGTGCATTGTAAGCAGAAATGCTTAAGAGGGTTCAGTTTTAATTAACAGAACAGGAGAAATGCATTGCTCATAGATTTTTATTATATTAAAATCAATATATTGTTAATCTAACAAAGAAGAATGTTTGGCAATGCAATCAAATCTCCAGCGCAATGGGCTTTTTTGCTTGGTATTCCCCGGTACAGTTAAATTGGATGCTAGCCAAAAACAGAAGAATTAAACTGCTAAGATAATCATATACCAGTCATGCAATGTTCATCATGTTAATGACACATTGATTTGTTTTATTTCTACATCTCTATAATTTAGAACATACGGGTTTTGAATATTTTGTACTTTTGTACACATTTAGATTAGGTGTGTTAGATTATTTGGTCAACTGAGATTTCAATTAATCCCATTTAGAAATATTACTACCGTATTTGCTCGATTATAAGACGACCCTGATTATAAAACGACCCCCCAAATCTGAATATTAATTTAGGAAAAAAAGAAAAAGCCTGAATATAAGACGACCCTATAGGAAAAAAGTTTTACCAGTAAATGTTAATTCATCTAAACTATTTTTTTTAATAAAAGCTATGATTGAGAAAAATATTTTGGTTTTATTTCCTTCTATTTTCCAACCTGCCCCCCTAGTTATGCACATCTGCCCCAGAAATGCCTTATACCCCCTATATGCCACTGTGCCCCATGATATGCCTTTTAACCCTCTAAATGCCACTGTGCCCCATGATATGCCTTTTAACCCTATATGCCACTGTGCCCCATGATATGCCTTTTGACCCCCTATGTGCCACTCTGCCTCCAGAAATGCCTTATACCCTATACTCTATATGCCACTCTGGCATTTAGAGGGTTAAAAGGCATATTATGGGGAAGAGTGGCATACAGGGAGGTTTAAGGCATTCAGGAGGCAGAGTGGCGTATAGAGGGTTAAAAAGGCATTTCTGGAGGCAGAGTGGCATTAAGGGGGTTAAAAGGCATTTCACAGAGCACTCTGCCTCCAGAAATGCCTTATGCCCCCCATTTAACACCCCCCCTCCAAACTTACCGGTGCTTCTGACTTCCCTGTCATGTAGCCGGGGCAGCGTGTAGATCTTCCCCGACTGTCAGAGATCAGAGTTCCCCGCACCAGGGACTCAGAAGTACCGGTAAGTGGGGCGGAGGGGGGGGAGACAGGAGGATCCAGGTCCCCTGAAGCTGCGGGGGATCTGGATCTTAGTCATCTCATAGTCAGACCTATTTGAGGTCTGATTATAAGACGACCCCAATTATAAGACGAGGGGTATTTTTCAGAGAATTTGCTCTGAAAAAAACCTCGTCTTATAATCGAGCAAATACGGTATATAAATTATTCCCCTGAATATAGAGGCAATTGGGTTATATAATTCATAAATGGGAAAGCATATTGTATATTCGATTAAATGTCCAATGTGGACTAAGTTCTCTTTTTAGGCTTTAGAAAATTTACCTCTGGCAGCAGTTCCTTGCCAGGTTGGCTTTAAAAGGAACCCATCTGCTCACCTTGCATAGCCCTGCTGAAAAAGTTTCGATCAGCACCGGTAGCAGAAAAAAACAAGGTAAAAACAAGGTATGGAAGATTTATCAAAACATCAACAAATCCAGCTGATCTGTACTAGGCTATTACTAACATATATTACCCAGTTTTGGTTCAAATTTCAAGAAGTGGTAAGATCATTAGCATTATCTTACAAATCTTAATGACCCGATATGTTGCAATTAAATCAGTGTTTTTATACTATTATTTTGTATGTTAAAATGTATGGATTAACCCTTAGTATCTTAGACTTGTCGACAATGGAGACCATTCATTGTTCATTAAAAAAAATCTGTAAGCATTGGTACTACTGATTATTGTAAGCAGCGTTTGCTGCAATAAACTGGTGGCTTAATGCAGTTTCCATGGATACGTTACTAAAATAAGTCCTTGCATGCTGACAGATGATGTCTTGTTAGGTCAGCATGCAGGAACAATCATCCAATCTTTGCTTACATGCATATCAGTTGTCAACCCCCTAAAAATATATTACAACTTTTGTTTATTTGTTAAATAAAACGCATTTGATAAAAATATTTTTGTATTTTTAAGTAAAGATCTACAACTCCCACGACTCTTAGCCATGATAAAGGTGAGGTTATCTGAGCTGCAACACACAGCTAACCCATGTGAATTCACTAGAGCTACACAATTAGAGGAATATGTATGTTATGCTTAGATTGTGTTTCTTTGGTATAATTAATGGGGTATAATTCTAAGATTTTACTAGTCTCATGACATAAAGTCATGATTTTATTAAGGACACGGAGGCGAGTATTATAGTGCATTCTCTTTCTTTATTACTACTCCCTCAGCAGCAAAAAACAAGGGAAGCAGTTAACTGAAAAGAAAAAACATATATAAAGTGACATAACATATCAACCAATCAGCATAGATCCAACATATCAAAAGGTGTGAGACACTGCTGCACTTCCTCTTTTCTTGCGAACATAATCAGCCCAGAAGCGACTCCACACGAACAAACATGGACATCGGAAACCTTGGACAACGGGCCATGAGAATCCAGAAGATATCAAACTAGAACAGAAAGAAAAAAGAACAACAGTAGAAACCAAGGACTAAATTGGAATGGTTAAGACACTAAACGAGGTAAGACGATGCAAACAGTAAGATAATAGCGCAAAACATAAACATATGATCACATAACACACAAGGAAACTATCCGTAATGAATCAATAAATAAACAGTAATAGAAATACATCACAAACAAAACATGCGAGATAATAACAGCCATGAAACCCAACGAAGGGTAGGGAATGGGAGGGAATAATACTCGCCTCCGTGTCCTTAATAAAATCATGACTTTATGTCATGAGACTAGTAAAATCTTAATTTTATTAAGGACACGGAGGCTCCTATTATAGTGCAAGTTCAAAGCTGATCAACCAAACGCTCAGAAAAATGCTGCACCGGGCGGAGATAGAATTCCTGAAATGTGGAATCCGAAGACCAGTCCGCCGCCTTCAAAATATCCTCCATGCGACAACCGACCGCCAGAGCCTTGGATGCCGAAGCACTCCTAACAGAGTGCGGAGAGAAAATGGACATATCAATACCTGCCTGCTGCAAGATCCACCTCAGCCACCTGGAAAGAGTAGGGGAAGAAACCGGACCATGAGGTCGTCTAAAAGAAATGAACAACGGGAGAGCGGAAGGATCTCAAAGAACTTGAGTGCGAGACTCATATTCACGAAGGCAAAGAACGGGGCAGAGAAGAGGCCTAATATTGGTCTTCGTCCTCCTAGATATATCAAACAAAACACCATCCGGACGGTAGACCTTAGCAGAAAAATCCAAGGCCCTGACATCCGAAACCCGTTTACAGGAAAGTATGCAAAGAAGCAGTAACAGTTTCGCAGAAAGCTCCTTGAGAGAAAGGTCATGATTAGAGGACCAAGTCTCTAAAAAGCGAAGAACAACATCAACATCCCACGTAGAAGAGTAACGTGGAAGAGAAGGCCTAGAGAAACGGATACCCTTAAGTAACCTACAAACCAAAGGATGTTGGCCAATAGGGACCCCGTCAAGTGGGATATGGCCAGCCGAGATGGAGGTCCGTAAGGAAGGACAGAACCATATTCAGAGGGGCCGAAACGGGATCCAATGATCTGCCCAGGCACCAGCAAGACCAAGATCGCCATGCAGAAGCATAGGCTCGCCTAGTTCCCGGAGCCCATGCATCGGCCAAGAGGAGGAGAGTCTGTTGTGAAACACCCTCGACAGACCAAGGTCCCCGGAAACACGCCAAGCCACCAACCGAAGCTTGCCCAGAATCAGGTCGTGAGGACGAAGGTCCGGGTCGAGGAGGAGATCCCTGAAGGACGGAATGATCCTGGGGAAATCTGACGACATTTCCAACAGTCTGGGAAACCAATGCTGGGACTTCCAAAGAGGTGTTATCAGGACAAGAGATGACTTGAAACGAATCATGTGCAGGATCGTCCGGGCAATCATGCTGAACGGAGGGAAAGCGTAAAGAAGCGTTGTCGGCCAGTGTTGAAGGAACGCGTCCGTGGCCATCACCTCCGGGTCTGGTCTCCAGCTGAAAAAGTTCGGGAGTTGCGTGTTCAGACGAGACGCGAACAAATCTATGTCCATCGGACCCCATAGGCGCTGAAGCTTCTGAAAGACAGACGGGTGAAGTCACCAATCTCCGGAATCCCGGAGGAAACGAGAATTCCAATCCGCCGTGAAATTGGAGAGACCCGGAATGTGTACAGCGGTAACGGAAATTCCATGATGAAGGGAATACCTCCAGAAGTCTCTTGCGAGACAAGCCAACAGTCTGGATTTTGTGCCCCCGAGATGGTTGATATAACGCACTAAAGCTACGTTGTCGAGCGTCAGAAGAATGGAACAACGGGCATTGGAAGGCGCTAGACTCCGGATGGCGAACGAACCCGCCAAAAGTTCCAGGCAGTTGATGTGGAGGTATGATTCCTCCAAGGACCACCTGCCACCTGTAGATACAGTCCCGTAGCGCACTCCCCAACCATGTAAGCTTGCGTCCGACTCGATAACTACGTCTGGAGTGGTACCGAAGATGGCCCTGCCGTTCCAGGCCTCCATGTGGGACAGCCACCACATCAGTTCGTCTTTGGATTCGGCGTTTAGAGATACACAGCTTTCGTAAGAGGGAACGGAAGATAGCAAAGAAGTTCTTAGTCTTTGTAGCGCCCTGTAATCAAGAGGGACTGGGAATATGGCCTGAACGGACGAGGACAACAGACCTATCATTCTCGCAATCTGACGCACGGTGACCGCTGGTGCGCGTAGTAACCTCCTGATCTCTTTCTGGATTGCCGTGATCTTGGATTGAGGAAGGAACAGGGATTGCTGAACCGAGTCTACCTGAAACCCCAGAAATTCCATAGTCTGCGAAGGCACGAAACAGGATTTCTCTCCATTTACGAGAAAACCCAAGGACTGGAGAAGGTGCAGAGACCAATCGAGATGTAGACGGAGAAGAGAAGGGGACTGAGCCATAATAAGGATGTCGTCCAAATATATTATCAGCCGTTCCCCCCCGAGAACAAAGGAAGGCTACTACGGGCTTCATGACCTTTGTGAAACACCACGGGGCCGACGAGAGACCGAAAGGAAGGCAGGTGAATCTCCACTTCTGATCGTCCCACAGGAACTGAAGAAAATCCTGATGAGAGGTCGCAATTGGGATCGTGAAGTAAGCATCTTGAAGATCCAATTTCACCATCCAATCCCCCGGTAACAAGAGGTCTCTGAGGCAATGGATCCCTTCCATTTTGAAGTGGTGATATACCACAAAAGCATTGAGGGGACGTAAGTTGATGACCGGACGGACACCCCCTCCTTTCTTTGGAACCAGGAATAAAGAGCTGACAAACCCGGGAGAAGTCATGGGAATAGGAATAATAGCCCCTTTGTGGCAAAGTGATCTTACCTCTTCTGAAATTAGACGCCTCTGAAGTATTGGAAACTGGGGGGAAGGCGGAAGCCGAGCCTGTGGAGGAAAAACAGTCGGTTCTAAATGATAGCCCTTGACAGTATTCAACACCCAAGCGTCCGAGGTAAGCTGAGCCCAGACGTGGACAAAATGCGCTGCATGGGACCGCCCACCTTCGCGAGAGGAAGGGAAAAAGGACTTACCGTAAGGACGTCTGAATGGGAAGTAACCTCTAGGGCCTCTGGTGCATCCAGGGCGACCTCTGGAAGGAAAGAAGGGCGTCGATCGTTGCTCGGAGTTATGGCGGTGAGAGAAGGAGCCTCTATAGTTTCCAAGGAATCTGGAACCACGGCCGGACGAACAGCCCCTGCTTCGTCCAGCCCCTGCAAAAACCTTTAGGGCGAAAACCTTTTTCATGGAAGACTGGGCCTTATCAAGGGCAGTAAAGGTTTTAACTAAGGAACAGATGTTCTTGACGAACGAGTCACCAAACAAGAGCCCCTTGGCCGAAAGGGCCTGGTTCCTGAGTAGCCATGTTGACTAGCTTGGGCTCGATTTTAATCAATATGGATTTGCGCCTCTTGGCACAGAGGGCTAAATTTGCATTGCCCGTCAAATAGAGCAGGCGTTGTAGCCAGCGGAGGGCCTCGTCAAAATCAAAGGTATCAGGGGAGGGCTTGCCCGCCTCAAGCAACTCAAAAAGTTTGGTAATGGGGCCTAAACTGTCCAGGAGTTTGTCCTGACAGTGATGAAGTGAGAACTCCAAGCCCTTTCTGGGTTTCCAACCAGTCTTAGAAAGAAACTAAATAATTTGAGGATCAACCTCGGGGGTCTTACAGACCTCATCAGGAACGATAGGCCGTGGGCATTCAGCCCTAAGCTTACGCCTGCTCTCTTTAGAGAGAGGTTTGCGCACCTGAAGTGCGAGATACTGTGCAATATCAAAAAGGGGATTACCGTGAGGGTCTTTGACATTGTCATCAGTGTCTCCAGGAGGAGCAAGGGCATGGGTCACATCACCCTCAGAAGAACCCATGACCAACACAGGGGAGTCATCCCCATCAGATAAATCAGAACCAGGGTCTTTATAGGAATCAAGATCATCACCACTCTCATCAGACTGTCTGGTTGCTTTTGTCCGGTCAGGGACTCTTTTGCGCAGTAAACCAGCACTCTCAGGGACAGAAGCAGAAGCATTGTCCATCATGACAGAAGCATGGCTGTCAGTCACGAGTGGGGATAGGTGTTTAGTCTTACAAAGGGCCTTCTTGCCTAAGGGAGGAGGGATGGGCACAGCTGCAGGAGCTGAGGTAACAGGCACCTGGAGCAAGGCCTGCTGGATAGATTGTGAAATAGAGTGAGACATAACACCCATGGCAGAAGACAGTGCTTTAGTGATTGAGTGAGACATGGTAGCATCCAATAATGATTGAAAATCCTCTGAGGATAGAGGATGGGAATCATCATCATGATTCCTACTAGAGGAGCCAGAAGCTCCAGCAGGAGCAGCCTGATCGGTCAAACGATCCATGAGGATTAAATATAGCTGCAGAAATGTTAGACAACAGTATAGGAAACCTGTGAAGGGTTGATTAACCCGTAGGGAAGGAAAAACGAGGAACCGTAACGCCAGACGAGACGGAACACGCAGCCAGTACTTGTAGATAATCCCGTGAGATGCGCGCCAACAAAAAATGGCCGCCGCGCGAGACAAAGCGCATGCGCGAGACGCATCCGCTGGCCGATAGGCCGATGACGCGGCAGCAAAAAAAACCTGACAGATGCGCGCCCAGGAAAAAGGCCGCTCCGAAAGACAGAGCGGCGGCGCAAAACAAACCCGCCGGCCGAAACGGCCGAAGACGCGGCAGCTCAGAGAAAGAGCACCGCGACACAGGCGAGCGACGGAGGCAACCTAAGGTAAGGGGACCTACAAGGGAGAAAACGGCACGCACAATAAAACGAATAAAGGGAAAAAGGTACAGGATATTGACCATACAGGGATAACGAAGAAAACAATAAGAAGGCAGTAAATAGGGTAATATGAAATTAATTAATTAATAATGAAAGCAATTGTATAAATGACACAGACAATAACCGAAGAGCAAATATACTTAACTGTCCGCTGAGGGAGCAGCAAGAAAAGAGGAAGTGCAGCAGTGTCTCACACCTTTTGATATGTTGGATCTATGCTGATTGGTTGATATGTTATGTCACTTTATATATGTTTTTTCTCTTCAGTTAACTGCTTCCCTTGTTTTTGCTGCTGAGGGAGTAGTAATAAAGAAAGAGAATGCACTAGAATAGGAGCCTCCGTGTCCTTAATAAAATCCTGACTTTGTGCATGTCACATACATGGGTTTCATGTGCATGCTATGTGTGTGCACAACCAGATATACTGGATACATTTACAAACGTATTTTATTTTTTGGTTTGACATAGTGGGGAAAAAGGGGGGATTATTTATTTATTGGATTTGGACTATTATATCATGTGATGCAGGGATATAGTGTTTTATAAAATGTGCAAACTATGTAAATATCAGCTTAATTCATAACTCTCGGCCATGGAAAGTAAGCCTGATTTTTATTTAAATTGGATGGAAACAGATGTCATGGTTAAAACATTTGCACATATTCATAAATGTCACTTTCCCAGGACAGGATAAATGACTTCATATATGCATAAGAACATGCAAATGATACTATAGTTTCCTTAGTGGGTTATCCTCCCATCAAAACAATGTCTGGTCAGTAACAGGAGGAAAACTAAATTGCAAATGAAGTCTGTATTAAAGCAGACTGCATACACTCAAATTATATACCTTATTATTACACATCCTTCAAGGTTAATATTTTTTGTTATTGTTGTTCAGTTTAACATTATGGCATAGTTTTTGCCTCAAAATATTTAATTAAACGAGAATTTTTAAAAAAAAAGCAATAATTGAATGTTTCCACAACTATTCAAGTTTTGTATATGACAAAAAACAACACCAATTGGTTGCTATCAGGGCTACTTTTAGGTCTTTACACTACTACAGTCATGTTGGAAATGTTTTAGTTTTTTCTTTCACACACACACTGTATATCACATACACACTGATTCACATATGAGCAGCCCGTCACATACACATAAAATGAATTTGATATTATATATGTCACATACACCCTATTGCATACATGATGATCTGATTGGCTTTTAACAATTAATTATAATCTGTAACAAAAGCAACATCTTTTATGCAACTGAAATTAAAAATGTGCACTTTAAGTGTTTATATGCACTGTAATCATGTGGGCCGAAAGTGGTCACTTTAGCAGAATTACCAAAATTGTCTAAAAAGTATATCGAGTCATTGTAGATGGGATATTCTCAAACTGAAATAAAGTATTAAGTGAAGTAACGCAGGGGTCATCTTCTTTTTAATTTGGGCAGGCAAGTCACATATGAGGTTCAATACAGACAAATGTAAAGTTATGCATTATCGGAAAAATAATAACAACGCAAAACATACTTTAAATGGCATCTCCTTTGGAAAAACTATTAATGAGAAGGCATGGAAACACCAATAAGATATTGACATTTATAAAATGGGGTATTGATTCACGGGAGGGGATATTATAACATTGTATAAATATATGCAGGGCCAATATAAAGAGCTCTTCGGTGACCTGTTCATTAACAGAAATGTACTAAAAACAAGAAACAAAGGAAGCGATTCTCTACAGTAAGGACGAATACAATGAATGCCTTCAAAAAGGGTCTGGATTTTTTTTTAGAAAAGCAGAACATAAGTGGCTTAACTAGCTTCTTCTAGATCTAAAGCAGGAGGGATAGGTAGAAGGGTTGAATTTTATGGACATATGTCTTTTTGCAACCTAAAATACTATGTGTGTCCAAGATAAAGTTTGCAACTAAGGTTATAAATGGATGCATTAAAAAACAAAAAAGGAAATAGAATAGGGTGCTCTGCAGAAATATATTTATATACTTTAATGCACTCCATAAGCAAGGTATCAAACTTCCCAGTGTTTCATAAAGTCTTCAGCAGAACATCCACCTGCGCATGGCGTCATGTAAGTGGTTCTTGGTGCCACAACATGCCTTTGCCTGCCTTACATCGTATATTGCCCACATAGACCAGAAATCTCTTGTGGGTTTGTACTTGAGGATACAGCTGCATACTGTTGTATTGAGGCATTTCAGGACTAAAATCAACATCAAAGCAAGAAATCTGCTACACGTTGACTTGAGATTAACAAATCAGGTGCTGCAGTGTTTGGATCTCTGTGGAATGAATGGAACATTCCAGATTCCAGGACACTTAATCAAATCCAAGATAGCAGATCACTTTCCACCTCAACGTTTTTTTTTTCTTTCTTTTGATATTTTCTTTGAACGTTTGGCATAAATTTATAGTGTTTGTGTACAGTATGGCTGTTTATTTTTGTGTTGGCTTGGAAACAGAGATGGAGGTCAAGGAGATGGAATGAGTATTACAATGAAGTTTTTTTTCTCTTCTCTGTGCTAAGCCTAAATAGGCAGGGGATACTTCAAATGTGTTATGTATCAGAACCAAAATAAATAGTGATATTAACAGTTCCAAAGTCTCTGCCTAATTACATGCATTATATAACGATCAACTACAGACTTTTACCAGACAAAAGATCGGCTATCCTGGAACTCTCAACAAGCTAGCCCTGGAAACTGGCTGGCAGTGAGTATTGCATGCATGACATGTGCTTGGGCCAACTCATTAACTGCAAGCCAAGGGGCTAGGGAAACAGGGCAAAAGCATAGTGGGGATTCTGATATTGTGTCCAGTCCTTGAGACAACATCTCCACAACTGGCATTCTAAAAACTGTTTGGAGAAGGGCTACTAAAATGGTGAATGGTTTGCAGGTTAAACATTATCAGGAAAGACTAAGGGATCTTAATATGTATAGCTTGGAGAAGAGAGATGATTTGACATTTAAATACTTATTTGAATACATTTACATTACATTTAAAGGGATTTTGCAAAGAACATGAGGGAAGTTTATTTCAAATGAGGAGAACAAGAGTTCATAATCTATTTCGAGTCAGAAGGTTAGATGTACTGTAAGGCTTTACTTCAGTTCAGTGAGTAGTGGAACAGCCTTGCAGCAGATGTGGTAGAGGTTTAAACAGTAAGTGAATTTAAACATGCATGGGATGGGCATATGGCTATCCTGAACCTAAAATGAGACAAAGGGCTGATTAAGGTTTGATTCTGTAAAGCATCTGCCATCAGATTCTGTGTTTCTATATGCATTAAAGTTCATATGATGGCTAGAGGACCCCTTTAGAACGTACCACAGATCCTGGGAATCCAAAAATCCTGGCTAGTTTTTTTTTTCAAGATTATCTAGGGTTATCCTTTAATGAAAATGCATGATTATAAATCAGGAACTCTTACCTCTCTTTAATATTCTCACACAGTGAAAAAGATAAAGTAAAAGAAGATTGCCACACAGAAATCCATATGAATATATCAATTAAATCAACAGTGTAGCAGGGCACTTCCATCTTAAGCCCGCTTATACTTTTCAGTTTTGTACTTCACGGTAATTGGTGCCATCAGCATAAAATGTCCTAGATTTATTGTGGATGTGATTTTTTTGCAGAGCAAGTGATTTAGTATGGGATTATTTCAACAACATTCACTGTGTTGGTTACTAGTGACTTAAAACGGCATGCTACCGACATATTTTTTTTTGTTTGTGGATAGCTATATATGTAGTTGTTTACATGTAACATATCAAATTACCATAGTAACCATACCTGGAAATTCACTGTATTGTATCTCAGATACAGAGAGTGTCTTAAATTATCCACTTGTGCACATGAACTTTGATCTCATTATTAATAAATTTCATTTCTTTATTTCTGTTTTGTGATAGCTTTTCCAAGTTACCTATGCATGTTTACAATAGCTGACAGCGTTTATAATGTACATAATTTTACCTGAAACAAAGCATGCAAATGGGATTTAACAAGAACCAGTTAATTGTTGGTTGAAATTGGCTGTATTGACTGTTTAGGTTTATGGCTATATTTTCCCTGAACAAAGTAGAATGGCAAAGCTAATAGAGCAGTTTCCCAGGGCCATGTATTTGTCAGTAAACCGCTGAGAAGCACCTGTCTATTGCAGTTTTGTATTGGTACCCTAACAAGAACCTGAGGGTTGATAACAGTTGGAAAAGTAAGATGGGTAAAGTGTGCTTATATGGAAGTAAGGAAGTGAAAACAGACTACAAAAGCTAAATGAATTTTCTTCATCCAGATGACTCACCTTGACACTCAGAGCCAAGTGAGGGCTGGCACCTTCTGGTCTAGGGGCCATGTAAAGCCAAGAGGCCCCATAGGCTCATTTCCCTCCCCTGGTAACTCACATTTACTGGCACACACATTTACACACACACTCCCCCTAACACACACTTAAACATGCTCACTAACATACACTTACTAACACATGCTAACATAGACCCTCAAACACATGTACACATACACATTCATGCTCCCACTTATAGATACACTTTCATGCTCACACAAACACTACACATACACATTCATGCTTACACACAACCACACATTCATGCTCACATACACTTACACATCTTGCTAACACAGAGACACTTATACATGTTCTTTCAGCGATACCTGTTGCTAACAGGTGTATAAAATCAAGCACATAGGCATACCTTCTCCATAGAGAAACATTGGCAGTACAGAAGAGCTCAGTGACTTTAAACATGGCACTGTCATAGGATGCCACCTTTGCCACATGTCAGTTGGTGAAATTTCTGCGCTGCTAGATCTGCCCCAGGCTACTGTATGTGATATTATTGTTAAGTGGAAGCATCTACAAGTAACAGCTCAGCCACTCAGCGATAGTTAATGCACATCTATAGACTCAAGTGCTCAAGTGCTTAGCACATAAAAAGTACCTGTACACTGTAGCAACCCTCACTACAGAGTTCCAAACCTTCTTCTGGAAGTAGTGCCTATTGTTTGATGGAGGAGAGATAATTGGGACTGTTTTTCAGGGTTTGGGCTAGACTAGTTAGTTCCAATGCAGGATAATGTTAATGCTACAAAATACAAAGAAATTTTAGACAATTGCATGCTTCCGACTTTGTGGCACCAGTTAAGGGGAGACCAAATCTTGTTTCAGCATGACCCTGTGCAGAAAGTAAAGTCCCTAAAGACATGGTTTGCCAAGTTTGCACTGAAGGAACTTGAGTGTCCTGCACAGAACCCTGACCCCACTGAACACCTTTGGGATGAAATGGAAGGCAGACTGCGACCCAAGCCTTCTCATCCAACCTCAGTGCCTGACCTCACAAATGCTCTTTTGACTAAATTGGCACACACTACTGCAGACACACTCCAAAATCTTATGGAAACAAATGACAGTGGTTTTGGAATGGGATGTTCCACATGTACATGTTAATATACTGTAGTTGTGCTTTTAACATACTTTTGGAAACTTCAGGAAAGTATATCTATCTATTGGCAATTTGTTTAGGACACATATAGACAGATATCCACATACTACATGATGAGTAGACTTTAATCCCAACATTGTGAATGACAGTCCCACTTTAATCCTTAAATCACTGCCACAATGTTTGTCAAATATTTTTTTGATGTAGATAGACAAACTTTGAAGAACATTGTTTTATTGACAAATTTCTGCTGTTTAGATCTGTTTGTTTATATCCCTAAAGTAAATATTTAGGCAACTGACATTCTATTCATATTTTCCAAAACTTTAGAAAGCTTTAAGCTATGTTCATTATGCATATTACCTAACGCTTTTACGGGAAAAAAATGGCATCTTTACTATACACTGTATGCAGAGAATACTGCAGATGTGAGCGTTCATACAGTGTTGAACTACCATGGGCTATGTGTAGAAGAGAGCTCAATGCAGTCATAGTTGAACAATAGAGAGCTCCATGCAAACTAAATATCTTTTTCAGGAAATTGTTTAACGTTACAAAAGCTTCACAATTAAAAGGCTGATGCAGAGTAATCAGTGTTCGAGAAATCTTAATGCATCTAAAGCTTATTCATAAGAACGTAGTCATTAAGATGTTATTTGTAAATAGAACAGTTAATTATAGGGTACTGTAACTGATGCAGAATGCAGATAGCTGTTTTTTTGAGTCGGTGCCAGCTGTCGCTACTTTTCAACCCAAGCAGAAATAATATTACAAATATAATGATTAATAAAACTGCATGACTTTTTTTTTAAAACATAATTGCACACAAACAGCTGTTATAATGTAGATAAGGTAAGTGTTAATATAGTCAAGCAGCTTAATGTTCAGACTCAATCAATAAACTGTAGTATTCTCATCAATACTGTCAACTGAATTAGGGATATCTGGCACTGTACGTACTAAACTAGACAGATAACTATTTCTATTAGAAATAGAGAAGATTTAGAAGTAGACTTGTCCATTCAGATTCATCTTTAGCAATTTAGGCCTAATAAGTGCATTTAAATTGCAGAAGACTAGAAACGACCCAAATGAAAACGAACAAGAAACCTCTGAATTTTCATTATCCATTCATCCAGACCAGCAGGTGTAGGCTGGCCCAGGAGGTTGGGGTGGAATTGCTCCCCAGGCCAGTCCAAAAGTCTTCACAAAAGGGACAGTCCAGGTGTGTTAAGTGGAGTGAGTATGTATGTATGTTAGAGTTTGTGTATTTCATGAATGTGTATGTGTTAGTGTGTGTTGGCATGAATGTGTATGTGTGCATGGGTGTGTAAGTGTTTGTTAGTGTGTGTTAGTAAGAGTGTGCATAAATATATGTGCCACTGTGTATCTGATTTACCGTTGGGGTGGGCACAAGGGGCCAATAGGGCCACTTGACTTTACCTGCCCCCCTGAGCAAGACGGTGCCAGCCATCCCCAGATGGCCAGGCTGGTATATGCATTAAAACACTACGACGTCTGCCTGAACCGTTTTACTTTATCCCAAAAGGGTTGAATCATGCAAAAATAACTTAATAATTTAACAATAATAACTTAATATGAAGTAGTACTAATGCAGGCTCATAACTGAAACATAGGTTTTAGGACTGACAAAGTACTACGGAACCTATTGTTTCCATACAGTTTCAGACTCAAGCCTTGCATTATTCATGTATTTGTATTAGTCTTAGAATGTTATATATTACTTACTTACAATAGTGCCATGGAAATAAATAATTGTAATAATTATTATTATGCAAAAAGGCATATTTTTCTTTCTTTTGCACACTGCTGAAATTGTCCTCTAGCTAGTTTAGTTTAATTACCGATGCTTATTTACAGTCATCACATGTACGTGCAATGTGAAGGAATATATTTGTACTCCTGCCTTTTGTTGGAATATAGAAGAAGGAAAACTGACTTTGTTTTTCTTATCCTCTTCCTGCTATTAAGAAAGGAACTTATTGTTTTTGTAGAAAGAAAATAATTTCTAGGAAGTATTTACTGTCTAGTGGTTTTACATTATAAATTCCCTCTGGATGTCCACTTATCAAAAGATATTTGTCACCTACATATGTTTTTGAATCATTAAATTAAACCTAATGTACCTTGTAAAGTAACTTGTGCTTTTTAGTCGGCCTTGTATAATGTATAGATAAATCAGTGATTTCTCCAGTTCAGCCTTTCTTGCTGGAAAAAAATGAAAGTGTTGGGCCTTCATAACAAATAGTAAATTGAGTGAGTTGAAACTAGAAAAACTCTTGCAAACCCTTCTTGCAACTATCCCTTTAATTAATAAACCCCTGCGTGACACTGCTTATCGCCTGCCTCCAACAGCAAACTAAGAGTCATGCTGGACTGGCCCAGTTTTATGAATTTTGATTAGCTTGTGACAGCTGTCCAATTGGGACAGCATTTCAACCATAAATTGCATATACGGCAAACCCTTTGGGGAAGCGGCCGCCGTTCTTAATGTACCCAATTCATTAGGTCTGTTTGATTAGTGTATTTTTTGTATGAGTGCACTTAATGTACCTTAAGTTTATTAAACTGTAAAGTGCTAAACAAATTAAAAAAAAACATGCATACAAATCCAAATCAACTAGAAACTTTCTTTTCCATATATATATATATATATATATATATATATATATATATATATATATATGGAAAAGAAAGTTTCTAGTTGATTTGGATTTGTATGCAAATATATATATACATATACACACACACACATTTACATACAAAGAGCAATAATGTGCCAAGAATCCACCTTCATTTAGGTTTTTTTGCACAGGCACCTCTATTTACACACAGTTCCCCAAGTTGCAGAGGCAGCTCAGAACAACACACAGGAATTATTCCTGGCCTGTTTTTTTGTGTTTGGAACAGACACCTCAAACACAAAACAATCCTTGTGCTACAGAGCTAACTATGCAGACAACATAATGGTAAATACAGTTTGGATGGCTTGTCCATTTACCAACATTACTAACGCAGAACAAACAATTCAGTAGCTTTCTCCATAATCTTAAGGAACAAAACAATCTGCCTACCTTGGTTCAGAAATGTTTTTTTTAAATGCGTCTCCATTAATTAGTAGATGTAGGTGAGCAAAAATAGAGAGTGCTGGAACTTCTAGGTTAGATTCCTCCCTTGCTGCGTGTTAGCCACTTGTAAACTGTAGAGTGGAGCATTGACCTGCCCTAGTCTCCAATTGCTCCCACCCCAGGGGCCCAAAGTACACAATGTTTCTTAGGCTAGCCACCCTCAAAAATTTTGGAAACAGGAGGCGTGTAGAATTTTCAACTAGATACCACAAAAACAAAAGTTTTATTAAATATATCTCTTTTTTGTGAAGATATTTGTGACAGCAGATTGCATCACATAGTTACATAGGGTGAGAAAAGACTTTAAAGTGAATCATGCTCAACCCTTTTAGGCAATTAGCTAAAAGCAATATGATTGTTTCCTGGATAAACAATACCTAAGCTAAGGCTTAATTTTTACAACCCTAAATGTATGCGTTCACTAGGAAGGCATCCAACCTGGCGTATGAGTAAATTTTTCCTTAGCCATTGGATTATTGCTAGCATTCACAATACCTAGACCCTCAACCAAAGGGGTACATGACTGTTATAGACTGAATACCTGTACCTCCAGGGTTTCCTTATTCTACTCCAAGGTTCCATGTGCTTTTCTATAATGGATTTACCTAAAAAGCAGCCATTCAATTTACAATTAGCATCTTTGTTTTGAGATTATATCAATTTATTTTAGAATTACCTTGCCTATTTTTGAATCATCTGCAAACACTGAGCTATTACCTTCAGTGCCCTGTTCTAGGTTAGGGGCTAGTGCTGTAACTAGGGCTCTTCCAGCCAAGGGCATTGGCATCACACGTGATTCCCAAAGAAGAAAAAAAGCAAGAAGTGGAGCATTCCCTTACAGTGCCTGCGGTACTCCACTCAAAACATTAGTCCAACTGACAGAGCAGGTCTTGCAACGTTCAGGCAGGCAAAATGCTCAATATGCACTATACAGTCCTGTCAAAAAACATCTACAAACAGGGAATGCATAGAAAATAAACAAAAAGCACAGACAAAGGGTCTTGTATGGACATAAATGCTTCAAATAGCTCTTTTGTGGGTTATTATCCTGCCATGAGGTAAACAAAAGAATGGCTAATTCCTAATCACAATGAAAAACTAGCTAATGAAAGTTTATAATGGTATGCACTTTATTAGCATTGCCAACGTTGGATCTAGATCTGCAGATAAAATGAGTTCATTGAAACAAAGTGAAACAAAACCAGCTTTTCTTCAATGCTCATTTATATACAAGACTGTATTTAATGCTGAAGGAAAAATGTTTACCTAATAGAGAAAGTAGGTCTAATATTTGATCTCAATGCCCACGTGGTTCATGTTATATTTGTGAAGCTACTTGTCCATCGGCAATACGAATTGGGGAACACAAAATATAAATAAAATCTGTTGTGGGGTGAAAGTTGCTCTCCTAATGAAAGGGGGCTGAACTGGATAAATACGTAGCTGGCCTTCTGGCTTATATGGTGGTTGGCTGGGTTGTATTTAAGTTTTGGTGCTCTCGGTGTGGACCAAGAGCCTTGAGTGTTTGTAAATTGGTTATACTGGTTTTTGTGTTCATTTTAAAAAATAAATAAATAAACGACCACGACCTGTTTTCATCCATTTGAGTGTTGATCTGTGGGAGCAGCAAGATTTGCAGAGTGTTGATCTGCGGGAGCAGCAAGATTTGTAGGCCACATATCTATGCGCCCCGACCTTTGCCCTTCATCCATTTGAGTCTCAAGTGTTTTTTTTTTATTATCGTAAATGTTTTGGTAATTTTAGATACCTTAAAGCCACATGCACATGGTGGTGGATTTTTGATGAATCTCTCTATGCATTTGCAAGGAGAAAAAGTGTAACTTTAAGGGGACGCTCAATAGTATAGTGCATATGGTGGCTGGATGTCCCTTTAAGCAGACTTGGTCCAGCTGACCACCTGTAAAGAGAAATTAGGCTGAGAGTGTTGAGCTGTAAGCAAGCTGAGCCAGACAAACTTGCAATATAGTCACTCAGATATAACTACAGTCTATAATTAATCTTCTTTGGAAAAAACATCTGACTCAACATACAGAATGTCAGAGAGTCTTTAGATTTAAAAAAATATCTTTTTATTTACTAAACATTTTTTAAATTTAATCTTGCAACCTTAGGTAATCTTCAGACCGCGTTGCAGAAGAAAACTCATTGGGGTTGGCTTTACAACTCACTGCTTAGTGAAAAACTCCATCAAAATCAGGTGCGTTCTTCATTGTTTTTATTATCTCTGCCTGAGATTGTCTAGAACTTCCGATCTCCTCTATTGTTTGCTTTTTTTTTTTCAGACAACATTAAACAAAGCTCAATAGTATTAACTTCCTAAGCAAATTGATCTTTGTCACCTTAGAGGAAAGGTCAACACAGCAGTCTCCAAGCAATAATATTTGCACTCCTTAAAGAAGATGACATTGAAAAGTACTGTCTGCATATGTCAGCCCCCCATTAAGGATGCCAATTTACTGAATGATCCAGTTAATTTCCTATGTACATAAGAGATCAAAGGGAAATGTGTTAGGTTTTTATTTAACTAGAGTGCAATGTGTCTTTATGCAAAAATAAATAAAAAGAAATATATGCAAATGTGGCGCAAACAATAATATTTACAACAGATCAAAAAGTTACATAGGACTTCGATTCGAACGATTCGAACATCTAGTCTGCCCATTTTTCAGACCTTAATCAATCAATCCTTATCTTAGATAAATTTAGGTCTATACCATGCATGTTTAAATTCCCTCGCTGTATTATCCTCTACCACTTCTGCTAGGAGGCTTTCCTGTTTTGGGCTAGCACATCCCTTGGAACGTGATATGCTTGTCAGTCAGCTCCCTATGTACATGAAAATATCCGTTATATATATATATATATATATATATATATATATATATATATATATATATGTAAAGCTTACTAGTGGTCTGTAGAGATAGATTGGTATGTTTTTCACAGGGATAAATAAGCGGTCTTTAAATAAACTGATTATAATCCTACTTGCCTTACATCGCAACTTCTACTTGTGTAAAACTTGTTGATGTTGTATTTACTGGCCTTTCAGATATTCCTGTAATGCATTATTTGCTTTGATTACTTTGCAATATTTTTTATCTTTTATTTTTTCAAATTATTTTGCCAACTAAAATTTTTACGATTTTACCGTATTTGCTCGATTATAAGACAAGGTTTTTTCCAGAGCAAATGCTCTGAAAAATACCCCTCGTCTTATAATCGGGGTCGTCTTATAATCAGACCTCAACTAGGTCTGACTATGAGACTAAGATCACTGCAGGGGACCTGGATCCTCCTGTTGCCCCCCCCCCAACTTACCGGTACTTCTGAGTCCCCGGTGCTTAGTCGTCTTATAATCAGTTAAGTCAGATGTTGTGTGGCATCAATTTAATACTTTATTTCTGTACATAACCAGAAACCCCATTCTTCTCTTCACAAATATAAGATTCAAGGAAAAGGAAGCTGAGCACAGTCTTGGTTCCTGGAAATGATTTAATCGGAAGCGATTTAGTAAAACATTTCCAGAAAGGTACGTTCAGAGTGTTGTAGTTATTGGACAAAGCCATCCAGGGACCCATTCAGACAAAGCAGGATATAAACCAGCTGTGTTTATTAACGTTCACAAGAAAGGAAATGTTTACTACGTGTTAGAACATTCGTTTTGTAATTCATTACTGAAATTAAAATGTAGATTCTCTTTCCACAGCACGGTGATGAAAAGGAATTTGAGCAATATGTATAAATCCGCAAAGAACTGCAAGATTGGATTTACCGTCCAAACGGGTTAGATCTGTACGAGGGAACAATTCTAACATAGATGCTTTCATTGTATAAGTAAGTTTGATGTATGGTGAATTCAATTGAAAACTACAGCACTGCAAAAAGTGCATTGTATCATGTAGGAAAATGAATGTTTATGAAAAAAATATGCCAACATTAGTAAATCCTTTTACTTTTCACATTAAACCGTCACATAATATTTCATAGTGTACACATGATATGAAAGTTGCAATTATGGCATATCTCTAATAGAATTAAAATGATGCATCTACATTGTCATATTTCACTGCGCCATATGTTGACTATATTTAAATTGATATTTCTTCAGGGGAGCTTGAAACACCCAGGCTTTTGTTTCTACTGGAACTAAAGTTACTTTGCTTACTGGTAGAATAACTTGTAATATAGGATGTCAAGGCCCCTGCCTAAAATATGTGTGTCAATTGCATGCAGCACAATAAGACTTCTTTTCATGCCAGCGGAATTTTAAAAAAATGCAAATATCAAGAGAGGAATATCATGACCGATATAGACTGTTTATCTGGGCACCCACATGACTGTAATTGGTCAATGGAAGGCTCTGGGCATCAATAATGCGTGCTTTTCTCAACTACCTATTCCATCCTCTTTAATCATTTTGATGCTGGTCCTGACCGTAACTTACGGATTGTTGGTGTTTTCACAGAGCTGTTCCATTCCAGGGATAATACTGGAGCCCTATCTGTCCACCCATTGTTAATCACTGCTAAAGTAACTTTAGAGGTTAATACAGCGAAGGAGTTTACACTGCCATGGGGTAAGCATAGTGCTACCCTGAAACTAAGACAAAGAACTAAACAAGATTTAAGTATTTTACAGCACAGGAAAATGGAGCCGCATTTTAAGAAGAAAAACCCTCTTATATGTCATTTAAAAGCACTGCAGTAATTTGTAGTCGATAAATGTATTTCCTTATAAACGTATTTTCAGCAATCCCATCAAAAAGTGCAAATTTGTCACATTGCTGCTTTTTGAAATTCCTGTGCCTTCATAACCAAATAAAGATGCTACATTTTGTATTTTATAGGTTGAGAACATCATTGTTTTCATTTTCAGATATATATTTGTTTAATACCTAAAAACACCTCTAGATGGTGCTAAATGTCTGAGTATATAAACCATTTATTCACCACAATAATTTAAAATGTAAAAAAGATGATGTATCTTAAATCTTGTAAAAATGATTGTTAAACATTTTAGAATTTCATGTGTTTCCTTCCTGATTTAAATTACTCACTATGTTCATACAAGTAATGTATGGATGAAATATATGCTGAACGTATTTCTATATATAGTATTATATATTTGTGCTTATTGTACATATGCACTTACTAGAAAAGAAGCCCTAGATAATACCAAGTCCAACTGAATTACATGAATTTCCGGCAGTTGTACAATTTAAGATTACATAGGCATTTCAAGTTGTGCTTGGAAGTTACAAAATTGGGGCAACTAAATTAAGCCAAGAGAAGGTCTGTGGGTGAGTAATATGATGAGCACATGAGTTCACATAATTCCTCAAGCTAAAATGAGAGCTAAACATAGACATTGGGTAATACAGACAAATAAGACTGTCAATGATGCAGTGCAGTCTTGCAAACCATACTGAATGCAACTATATATGCTTGCTGGCACCGTATAAATAAATGTGATGTAATATCTCCGTTTTGTTTATCTCTGCCCTTCTCTTTGATCCTTCCTGTTCTCTCTATCTCTTCCACTTCTCTTTATCTCACCTCTCCCTTTGCTCTTTATCTCTCCTCCTTTTCTCTTTATTGCATACTTTTCTCTCTCTTCCATTTCTTTTTATATCTCCCCTTTTGCTTTATCTCTCTACTTTCTATTTATATTCCCTTTTTTTATTCCCCCTTTTCATGATCTCTTCTTATTTCCTCTCCTTTATATATCCCCTTTTTATCTCTTCCCTTTCCTTTTTATCTCTCTTTGTTCTCTTTATCTTCCCGCTTTTCTCTTTATCTTGCATCCTCTTTTTCTTTACCTCACTTTTTTCCACCTCTCCCTTTTCTGTATATCTCCCCTCCTCTTTTCTCTCTCCCCTTTGTAGCTTCTATATCCCTCTCACTTTTCTCCCTACATCTCCCCCTTTTCTTTTGTCCTCTATTTCTCATTATAGTGCCACCTTTTTATCTAATCTCTTCCATTTCTCTGTATCTACTTTGTCTCCCTTTGCTACCCACTTTTCATTATCTCTCTCCTTCTTGTTATCATCCCCCTACTAGTTATCTCTCTCTTTTTTCCTAATCTCTCATTAACTCTCTCATCCTCTTTATCTCACTCTCTTTTTTCTCTTTATCTCTACCATTTGTCCCCTTATCTTCGCAAGTTAATTCTCTCTCTCCTTTCTCACTATCTTTCCTCTTATTTATTATATTTGGCACCCCCTCCATCTTTCCCTTGCATCTCCCCCAGTAACTCACATATGCACTGGCATACATTTTTACACACACACTCGCACATTTGCACACACAATAACACCAACGCACATGCACACATGCTCACTAACATGCACTTACACACAGACATCCTTGCTCGGACACTTATACATACATGCACACACCAAAAAAACACACCCATGCACACACACAAACACACACACAAAATGTATGTTCCCATGCTCACACATACACATCCAGGCTTACACATACACATCCGTGCTTACACATTTATGTTCACACACCCTTACACATATATGCTCACACACAAACATTTACACACCCATGCTCACACATACATGTCCACATACACATTCATGCTCTGGTATGCTTGCACATACACATCCATGTCTACACACCCTTACACATACACACTTATGCTCACACATACACACCCGTGTTCACACACACTTATACATACATGCTCACACAGACTTACACATCAATGCTTACACACATACACATGCTCACACACACACACACACATTCATGCTCACACATAAACACAGAACATACATACATACATGCTCACAAAGTCTTTCCCTCTTTCTCCCCTTACTCTAGAGATAGAGCTTTTATGATCTCCTCAACCAGCTTATAGCCTAGAACAGAGACTCTGGGGCTGAAGTATAGTTTAGCTGCTAAAGCATACTTTATCCCTAGAGTCTCCATTCGGGGCTATGAAGTTGATATTCAGGGCTTCAGCCCCAGAAGCCCCCCATAGCAACACCACTGATGAGATGGCAAAAAATGTATGGCAACGGTAGCCAACATCAGTTCCAACATGAAAAAACATAATGCAGTTACACTGTTGTGGCATGCTATGTATTAAGAAGCAAGCATACAGTATGCAAAATAAGGAACCCCATGTAACAGTGGGTAAGGAATCAAAAGCGATCTTATGTCTTTATCTGCAAGCTCACACCTAGACTTCCAAAGGTACTTCTGTGAATGTAGAGCAAGATAGTTTGTAGACAAGCCCATTTTGATGTAAGACTATTTTATGTTGCTGCCTGTAGTCTGAGTGGTGATGTCCTTTTGTTACTTTTTTTTGTTTAACATAGCTATACAAAGTCTTCAAGTATTAAAAAAAACTATGGATTTATTCATATTATCCAGGGATCGTATTTGTGCCGGTGTGACAAATATTCAACTGTCCATCATCGTTTGTAATAACGCTTTCACATAAAGGAAGGTGACCGTTTGGCCTAAGATGGCCTGAGTCCAAGGAACATCCAGTAAGTAATGAAATGGATATTGCTTGTAGTGTTTAACACATTTCTAGTTATTGGCATGTATTTCCTTTTGTTACTGTACTGAGCCCCAGATTAGATCTCTGATTCAGAATGGCCTCATTTTGATTATGTATTATGCTGTAGCATTGAATGATGGAGCTTTATCTATTGAAGCTCATTTTTGCCAGCCTGTAGGAAATATTGAAAACAGAATGAGCTATAATATAGTCAACCAAATTACATTTTGTGTTTACATCTGGTTCATTTTTCTTATTTTCAGTAGCATAATTTCTTATGGTCGGGATACAAGTGCCGAATGGAAAACTTCATGTATTATACATAAGTTTAACTTTTGGAGTAATTTTGCAAGAGCTTGATTTTGTTCTATGATAATTTCAATAAGAAAATGGCTGCCATTATAAATGCAAGACAAAAAAAGAAGAGAGTAAAAGAACTGCATTCCATAACACAAAAGTAAACAGAACACCAATCTGGATGCTTCAAACATTTGCTCAGTATTGGATCTAAAGTTGAAAAAATAATATGCACAAGGTCATGTTTCCCTTGTTGACAATTTTTTGTTTACATTTGTTTATGGTTAGGTTCTTGAGGGCAATGCAAACTAATATAAAAAGTGCAGAATGAATCACCTGAAAAAATACTTGCAAAACTAGTGCTGTGTTAAAGCATGAAAAATCTTAGTTCAGACCACTGTGTGGAACTGTACCATTTCTTAACACAAATTTTAACAAAGGTTCAGAATTTCACATCAAACTTAATATCTTCTATCACAGCCTGATGTTAGAGGCTATGAAAAACCCAATGTATTAGCTTCAGCCAAAGAGAATACTTTAAAGCTAATGTCATGTCTTTATTACTGCAATAGAGTAATCCGTGTCTGGAATAACAAAAAAAACTATACCATGTGGGCAGCTATGTTAATTGCATTGTTATGCCCATTAAATTGAATAATATCCCTGACTATAGAAGTATTCACATTTAAGTACTCATATTAAAGTACTATAATATGCATTCTACCAACAACAAAAAATGTAAAAAATATAGCAGATACTTCTATCTTGCTGTAAAAGCTGCCCTCTTCCTACAAAAGATATATTTCAGTATCTGTGAACTGAAACACCAAAACCAAAATATAATAAATAGAATTCTTTTCAGAAGACAGCTGCAACCCAAAAAGAGCACTCAAGACATAAGGCGACAAGCAAAATGCTTATGCAATCAGGAAAACGCAAAAAACACCAATACTGTATATAATGTGTGTATAATATTGTATCAAACAGACTTCTGCACAAAAGCTCATCTTAGAAAGCCTTTACTTCCATGGTATCTAAAAACAAGACAGGTACACCCATGGCACAGTATTTTTACAATATCAGTATAAGAAAGTCCAGAACACTAACAGGAATTATTGCACATTGATCATGTGTGCAAAGATAATCCCCTTTAAAGTGCTTTAATCCAGTCCTTCAATAAAGTGCAAGCTTCTCCCATAAAGCAAAATAGCTGCTAAATATATACATAAATACATAGATGTAAATAAAGACTTGGAAAAATAGCAGAATAATGTCCTCCAACATCCTCAAAGTGTTCTCCACACCTCCATCAGGAGGAAAAGCCAATCCTTGGTTGTGCTTTTTATATGTTTCTTGTGCACGTGCCTTCCGCTTACCTCAGCGGGAATGTATCTGTCTCCTCCTTCGACGTATTAGACACGTGTATGGAGTCACACAGTAGAGGCAAGCCGAATCCAGGTGCAAAGACACATTGTACATATTGCAGTAGTACACAAGGCATATTAGTTGCAATTTCAAACATAGAAAGTACACAATACACGCGTAGGAAATCAGGGCGCAAAACTATAACACATACATACTTGTAATACAGAAGGCCCACAGCCACTCCGACCCAAGAAGGCTGAAACCCCTGTAGCGGAAAAACTCTGCGCAACGTCTGAAGGCAAAACCAGTGGGTGAATCAAAACGTATTGTAAAGGGACCTCTTAATAGAGTCATCCTTAACTGCAATGAATGTGGACCATTTTTTAAAAAAAGACTTAGCCCTCACTTCCCTAGGCAACGCTGCTTCCAGCCAATCCATACGAAAAATGAAGTCCAACCGGCTTATGGCCATATCTAGAAGCCGTGGGTTGGATTGTTTCCATTGGGCCAAGATAGCCTTTTTGCTAACTGCCGATATAGTTATTAAAAGCGTTTTCTCCCATACCGAAAAGGGCCTACCTACCTGGGGGCGGCAGAATCCCAAAAAGGGCCCACTCCGCCGTCAAATCAAACTGAACGCCCAACACCCTGACCACATATTGATGAACCTCCCTCCAAAACCTCCCAATACATGGACAGGCCCAGAGGCCATGAAATAGATCTGCCTCCAGTACAACACATTTAAAACATTTGGAACTACTTCCAAATCCCACAGCTTTGGGGTCATGTAAACTCGAAGTAAAGTTTTTAAAAACATCGCTGTACGACCGGGATACCAACATTTTTTAATTCAAAACTGTAGCCTCGACCAACATGTCTAGCTCTATATCTGGAAACTCTTTCCTCCAAGCGGGTAGAGCCTGCCTAAGAAAACTCCACGTCATAATATGCCTCATTTGCTAATAAAGAAATTACATTGTGAGGGGGCCTGTGAGAATGCAAAGTGTCATTCTATCAAAAGGATTAACATGATCCTTAGGTGTTAACTCAGTCAGGAGCCGGGTAAGAAAACTACAAAGTTGTAGGTAGTGCAGTGGGTGTATCGAGAGGGAAGGGAACTTGGAAATGTTGGCAGGTAAGTACGCGATTCGCATCAGGGTAAATAAAGTCATCGACAAGCTTGCCCCCAACAAGTTTTGTCAGCGTCACAACTAATGATTATGGTAGATTTATTTTTTGCCAACTTGGTGGCAACAAAGGCGGAGGTCAGACACCTAACGTTCTGAGTAATCCTAAAGGTTAATTCAATGACAGGTATCCAGTGAACCTTTCAGGCAGTCTTTTACTGTCAGCTTGGAGGAGCGATGCTTATCAACCCCCCCACCTGGCCCAAATATTAACCAGTCATACTGCCCCATATCTCCACTAGTTATAGAACTTCACTTAGCTAAGCGCTATAGAGAGAAATAAACATATTTATTTCCCCCGTGTGTGTGTGTAGAGCTGTAAAATGTATCTGTATGATATATTTTTAGCATTTACTTTGCCATCTAAAAAATATGCATGCCTACTCCTTGTGTCCTCAGACAGTCTAAACGTATAGATGGCATATATAACACTGTGTATTGGAGCTTTCTGTTTCACAGAACCATAAAATAAAATAATATAATGTATACTGGGTGGGGTCAGTGGATATTTTTGCCTGTGGTATTATATTTTTCTAGGAGTGACCCTGTTGGGAAGAAAATTGTAGACAGAGATAAATATTATAATATGGAAATATTAGTGATAATAGTGACATTTTATGGTCTGTGTGTGTTATTACTTCATAAGGGTCAATGTTTTGGTAAAATATATCTGCTTGTTGCTTGAGGTACCACCTTTGGAAGTATATATCCCAGTAATATCTTTTGGATATTTTAACATGCATGACTTCAAGGAATTCATATTTAAATTAATTAACCTATGTTACCAAATTATGTAGTTTTACACTTAATGTCTACAGGTAGGGTGACTACAACGGCCATGTTTTCCAGGACATATTTACCGTATTGGCCCGAATATAGGCCGCACTTTCCCCTCCCACTTCAGGTCTTTAAAGTGGGGGTGCGGCCTATATTTGGGGTTTAGCACAGGCATGCGCAGTTCATATCGATGGGACATGCTGTTCCGGGCGCCGGACGGGTGTTTTTGTTTTCTTTTTCATTTACCCCTGCTGCGGGTAAGCAGCAGGGTTAGAATCCAGATCCCCTGCAGCGCTGCAGCAGCCGTGGACGTCCTCTCCAGCAGCAGTGGACGTCTACCGGCCGGCCCGCTAGACACCAGGGAGTCTGAAGGTGCATTGGTAAGTCGGGAGGTGGGGTGGCACTTCTAGGAAGCAGAGTGGGATATCAGAGGTGCAGAGTGCCACTTCTAGGGGGCATGAAGCATATCTGGGGGGGCAGGTGGGAATTTCTAGTGGGCAGGTGGGCATTTCTAGGGGTGCATAAAGCATATCTGGGGGGAAAGTGGCCATATCTAGGGGCATAAAGCATATCAGGGGCAGAGTGGCATATCTGGGGGGCAGAGTCAGAGCCGGCCTTAGGCGTTGTGGCGCCCTGTGCGGACTACTCCTCTGGCACCCCCCCTCTCTGCCCCTTCAAACTACACCCCCCTCTGCCCCTTCAAACTACAGGCCGGCCCTGGGCAGAGTGGCATATCAGGGGTTATGAAGCATATTAGGGGCAGAGTGGCATATCAGGGGTTATAAAGCATATCTGGAACACAGAGTGGCATATCTGGGGGCAGAGGGGCATATCTATAAGTAAGGTGCATTATGAATTAAGGGTGGGGGGACCTTAAAATAGCTATTGGTTTTCTGTTTGTATATAACATATGCTACTAACTGCATAATAGATACCAAGAATGTTAAAATACATGTATTCCTGTTCATTAGATAAAATACTGTTTTACCATTCCACTAATGTGTATTTTTTTCTTGAAAAATATTTTTTTCTTTAAAATAGCACCAAACTTTAAGGGTGCGGCCTATAATCGGGTGCGGCCTATAATCGAGCCAATACGGTAATTTTTACATATTGCTGACCAGCCCAGATAAAATGCTGCCCTGCAGTATGTGGGATGCATAGACATAAATCAGTTATACATCCCCGTATATCAGATTGTTACTGACCCTCATGCACTGGAGTAACTGTCTCCCGGTATAAAATTGTTTAGAAAGGGCCATCCCGACTTGGGCGGCATCGATCCAGGTCAGAAGGGCCCTTTATAAACTATTTTTAACCAGCACGGGGAGACAAGAACGTTTTGGGGGACCCTGCAGTGAAACCGAGGCTGCTCGCACAGCAGGAGTGGTGAGAGGTAAGTGGCGGCAGGATATATGCGTTTGCATATATATATATATATATATATATATGTGTGTGTACTTGTGTGTGTCTGTGAGCATGTGTGTGTACTTGTGTGTGTCTGTGAGCATGCATGTGTACATGTTTGTGTGTGCATGCATGCGTACTTGTGTGTGTGCATGCATGTGAGCATGCATGCGTACTTATGTGTGTGTGTGAGCATGCATGTGTACTTGTGTGTGTGAGCATACATGCGTACTTGTGTGTGTCTGTGACCATGCATGTGTACATGTTTGTGTGTGTGCATGCATGTGTACTTGTGTGTGTGCATGCATGTGTACTTGTGTGTGTGCATGCATGCGTACTTGTGTGTGTGTGTGCATGCATGCGTACGTGTGTGTATGTGAGCATGCATGCGTACTTGTGTATGTGTGAGCATGCATGTGTACTTGTGTGTGTGAGCATACATGCGTACTTGTGTGTGTGTGTGAGCATGCAAAGTAGCAAAAATTGTTTTTACTGTTCAGGCAATGAAAAGCACTCACTATATTTAAAAAATGCCCTCACCCTAAAGATAAAAATACAAAATAAATACAAAAGCTGGTATATTATTGATTGCTAAGGCAAAAAAATAAAGGAATATGTTTTGAAGAATTTGATTAGGAGTCAACACAGTTTTATGAAAGACAGATCATATCAGATAAACCTAATTTTATTGTATGAATAGATAAATAAAATAAAAGTTGAAGGTGTGTTAATAGATGTATTTTTTTGTTTTTTGTTAAAGCATTCAATTATTATTAGTCAAAGAAAAAACAAACAATACAGCATTTCATGTATACCTAGGAATTTGCCACGGTTGGTGCTCATGAACTGCCCTCCTTTTGTGGTATGTGGCTTCAATCAGTGAGCGCCCAAAGTAAGGGCCTGTGCGGGCCGTACATATTACCAAATACCGCTCCAATATTCAGAGACTGGAGATAATACCAGAGCACTGGGGAGCAGTGCTCCACCTGGAGACTCTGTGTAAAACTTGGCAAGTTCCCAGGTATGTATATACGGAAGCAACCAGGGAACATTAAAAAGATATAAACCAGATCTCAAGTTTTGCCATTAACATCATCTCCCAGTACATAATTTTTTAGCATTACGTTATCATGGCTGCAAGATAAAATATAAATATGGCTTAAATAAAATACACTTGCAAGTACATAATAATTGAATCATATATAGACAGGTAATATAATTTTATATTTTCAGATCAGCTGTTCCCCACAGTGAGTGTTGGTGAAACAGCATAATATTCAAGAGGAAGCACTTGGGGAAAGAAATGAAAAAACTAAACTAAACAAAACAAAAAAAAACACAAAACATTTTTTCTCATTCAGCATAAAACACAGTACTATATACAGTAATATAGGTTAGCATTGATAAAAGAAAAGCTGGATAAATCTTCCAATGACCATCCTTTACAGACTTGGAGGTAATATAATGTGATACTAAAGATGACTTTGTCGGCTCAAACACCACATTGAGCTGATTCTTTGTGGCCATGCTAATGAAGTCCGTTTCTGACGTTCAGTTGTCAGTGTCTGGCTGGGCGATTAGCATACCTGGGAACTCACCGGGTTTGACCCAGAGGTCTCCGGGTGAAGCACTGCTTCTCCGGGTCAACACCTGAATCCTCTGGGTTGTGGGAGGGTGGTCTTGACACGCCCTGCTCCCCGCCTATTTCACCTTTAAATGGGGGTGTTTCCTGGGATGTCAACAGGAACACCCACTGACAGCAGAAACGCCCCCAATGTCAGCAGATCCTCCCACTGACGGCGGCAGGTCCGCCCACTGACATCAAGGCCGGGTCTCACAAGGGAGGGCTTCTGGTAGCCAGAGCTAAGAAGTTCCCAGGTATGGTGATTAGTACCAAGTTATTCTATTGTTCACAGCAAAGCAGTATTATAAGGAGTCTGTTTGTCTAGTAAATTTAGATTTTAGAACATATACAAATACTAATATGCAGCTAACGATAATCGTTATGCAAAAACATAAAAAAAAAAAAGCATTTTTGAAAATGTATTTTTAATTTGATACCTGTTGGATGTCAGAAAGAAGAAAGCCAGGGAAATGATATCTTCTTTAAAATGTTTGTTTTTAATGTACAGTTTATCAGAATATCTCTTATCATTAACCACCTGTCCTGTGAAAAATAAATAAATATTTTTCCTAGGTCTTGTAAAAAGACAAGTGTGGTATAAATATAGCTTGCAATATTGCATTTTGCAGACTGCAGTACTTTAAAAACATCATTGTCTTTAAACTATGACAATTAAATTGACCTTAAATAAATTCTAACTCATTAAATCTTTAGAACCTGCATATGCATTTATAATTTGTTGTCCCTTTCCAATTTACTTTGCAAAACTTTAATACACCAAAGCTCTCAAATGAATCTTATGGTTGTTTTATTTAATGTAATAAATATTTTCTAGATTATGCAACAACAGTAATGCTCAATCATAAAATAGTTGTTAATTTCAAGCCTTATTGACCTCCAGTGAATTTGGCCTGCTGTGATTTATCATAAGAGTGTATTTTTTCTTCTTTTTGTTTATCAAGTAAATCATATTATGATAATTATTTAACACACTACTGGAATACTAATGCATACGTGTTATAGTTACTGTAACGGGTTCACCAAGAGAGCTGTAGTAACTCCCAGAGATCACCCACATGCAGGGGCGTACCTAGAGTATTTGGCACCTGGGGCGGATCCTGTATGTGGCACCCCCCACACACACACACACTTTAAAACTGCATAGCTTCTACCATTATATACCGGCGCAGACACTGAAGGTGGTACAGCATAACACTTACTGTTATCATTATATACTGAGGCAGACATTGACGGTGGTACAGCATAACACCTATCACTATATACTGAGGCAGACATTGACGGTTGTACAGCATAACATCTACCACTATATACTGAGGCAGACAATGACGGTGGTACAACATAACGCCTATCACTATATACTGAGGCACACATTGACGGTGGTACAGCGTAATCCCTATCACTATACATTGAGCCAGACATTGACAATAGTGCAGCATAACTCCTATCACTATATACTAAGCCAAACATTGATGTGGTGTAGGCCTACCACTTCATTAGTAGTAGGGATGCACCAAAACAAATTCTGGACTGAAACCGAAAATCCAGCATTTACCTGGCCGAAACCGAATATGACCCATAAAAAAAAAATCTAACACTTTTATTTAAAGTAAGTAACACACCAAAATAGGACAAAGCAATTAAATAACAATATATATATATATATATATATATATATATATATATATATATATATGATTGTTAACAGCAATCACATTCCTGTCATGCCCAGGCATTCGCAGATTCCAGGATGTACTCGCAGACTTGGCATGATAGGAGTATGATTGCCCTATCTACCCCTTCTCACTCCCTTTTGTCCTACCTACCCCGTCTCACTCCCTTCTCCCTATCTACCCCCTATCCCCCCGCCTCACTCCCTTCTCCCTATCTACCCCCTCCTAACGATCTACCCTCTCCCCCTTTGAAGTTCACTTACCTTTCAGGAGTCCTGCGGTGGGGGTGCAAGGCCTCTGTCTCCCAGCTCTGCCACTGTATAGAACAGTATAGAGTGATGGGAGTTATGATGTACTAGAGCATAATTATATAATGAAAAATACATTGGAAATGGTACAGCATAACACCCATCACTCTCACACACTTACCAATCCGCACATATACCAATCCACACACATACCAATCCACACACACACCAATCCACACACACACCAATCCACACACACACCAATCCACACACACACCAATCCACACATACACCAATCCACACATACACCAATCCACATATATACCAATCCACACATACTAATCCACACATTTACTAATCCACACACATACCAATCCACACACATACCAATCCACACACACACCAATCCAGACATATACCAATCCACACATACCAATCCACACATATACCAATCCACACATACCAATCCACACACATACCAATCCACACACATACCAATCCACACACATACCAATCCACACACATACCAATCCACACATACCAATCCACACACATACCAATCCACACACATACCAATCCACACACATACCAATCCACACACATACCAATCCACACATATACCAATCCACACACATACCAATCCACACATACCAATCCACACATAAACCAATCCACACACATATACCAATCCACACATACCAATCCACACACATACCAATCCACACACATACCAATCCACACATATACTAATCCACACATACCAATCCACACATACTAATCCACACATACCAATCCACACACATACCAATCCACTCTCACTCACTGAATGCGTTCCTACCTTTCCTCTTTTCTCCTTACAGCTTCTTTTCCTCCTCTTCTTCAGTTCTTCTGTCTTTTTCCGGTTCAGTGGGCGCGGCTTCAGTGTTGTGCGCCGGGATCTGACAACAAATCCCGGCGCACAGCAGCTGTTGCCGCGCAGATCGCAAGGGAGCGATATCGGAGGTCTTTAACAGACCTCCGGCTCCCTTGAGTGATTTTAAGCCGGTTCAAGGGTTGACATTACTGTCCGTCTCTGGAGGGGTGCCGGGTGCCGGCAAGTTGGCACCCCCCTGATGAGCGGCACCCGGTGCGGACCGCCGCCCCCCTAGGTACGCTACTGCCCTCATGTATCCTCCTGTTGTCCCCGGAATCACTTCCAGCACCAGTCAGCATGCGCACCTTGGAACCCTGCTATGTGTACCCAATAAGTAGACACAACTACCTTGAACTGAGTACAGCAGGAATGAACAGTTCATTGTAGTAAAACATAGACTCATATAGCCACAGAACTGCATTAACATAAATTAACAAATACATTTATTCAACCCAACCTTTAATCCTCAGTCAGCAATCCTATTGATCGGATTAATTAAACAATGGAGTTCCTGCCTGTTTGGCAGCCAGGCTAGAGCCATCTCTGAGTACCTTGGGCCCCTGTATGACAGGTCATTCTGTCACAGTTACATTGCAAGAACGTCCTTAACAAGCATGACAGGCGCATAGTTGAGTTTGTGCCCCAGGAAGCTCATACCCCCATACCCAAATAATGACTCTGACACTTTACTTGGGTGCAAAATATTTTTGTCCACAGCTTTATTAACATATATACAATATTTAGAGGTCATTGTCAACCCAGCCACCCCGGTTAACATTATTAACAGTTTAAATCTTATTAGCACTGACAATGACCTCACATAACCAATAAATTAACCATATAATGGCACCAACACATACCAGGTGCCTCCACATTAACATATTAACATATTGACCACAATAGGGATGTACCGAGACACCCCTACCAGACCGTTTAACCAAATTATAACTATGTAGGGGCATACCGAGACACCCCTACACCACCGATTTAACCAAATTACCACTGCAGGGGCATACCGAGACACCCCCACACCACCAATTTAACCACACACCAATGCAGGGGCATACCGAGACACCCCTACACCACCCCAGGTTCTGAGCCACAGGCCAGCTCGAAACCTACACCAATAACTTGAACCAAGTCAAATTATTAACCAAAAACATAACAAAACACCGTATTAGGCAATAATCCCCAACTAACCCCGCCGCTGTGACAAAACGGGGTAGTCACCCCCCACAACCCACCTTAAAGGGAGGGAGGGTGGGACAACCAGGATTTGGATAAGCAGTTAAGTGACAGTTTACAAAATGGTTGCCACTTATATACCTTACCAATAACCCCACCCATAACAATTCTAAACCAATTAAATTAAATCCTTCCTTTTTGCACACCACCTAGCTCTGTCAAGGCCCACTCCGCCTAAGCTGCGCTGCTCCATTGGGCTTCATGACAGGCGCATAGTTGAGTTTGTGCCCCAGGAAGCTCATACCCCCATACCCAAATAATGACTCTGACACTTTACTTGGGTGCAAAATATTTTTGTCCACAGCTTTATTAACATATATACAATATTTAGAGGTCATTGTCAACCCAGCCACCCCGGTTAACATTATTAACAGTTTAAATCTTATTAGCACTGACAATGACCTCACATAACCAATAAATTAACCATATAATGGCACCAACACATACCAGGTGCCTCCACATTAACATATTAACATATTGACCACAATAGGGATGTACCGAGACACCCCTACCAGACCGTTTAACCAAATTATAACTATGTAGGGGCATACCGAGACACCCCTACACCACCGATTTAACCAAATTACCACTGCAGGGGCATACCGAGACACCCCCACACCACCAATTTAACCACACACCAATGCAGGGGCATACCGAGACACCCCTACACCCCCCCAGGTTCTGAGCCACAGGCCAGCTCGAAACCTACACCAATAACTTGAACCAAGTCAAATTATTAACCAAAAACATAACAAAACACCGTATTAGGCAATAATCCCCAACTAACCCCGCCACAGGCCAGACCTTGAACCCCTCAAGCCGTCTGAGCCCCGCCACACCGAAAAAACAAAGCTTGGGTTAACGCGTCCTGAAAACCCAAATTCAAAAAATCCAGGCCCACATCAGATAAGTGGACACCGTCCTCCCTAAAATAGCCAGGCAACAGGGACTCCAACTCCCAATGCCGTATCACCAGGCCACCACATCGCCTAATAAAGCTCGCCATGAGCTTATTCACCTTACCCTTGCACCGCGCAAGGGCATCCACATCACGTGCATGCCTCCAGTGTAACCTCGGGACAATCTCCGATCACACAACCAACACACGAGGGACTAAAGCCCTCAACCTCTCCACATCCCGTTTCATCCGCCAAACTAATTCCTTCTGGGGAACCACACCTAAATCGTTCCCTCCCGCATGGAACAAAACAATGTCCGGAACCCCTTCATCCCTCAAGAGTCGCCAAAGTTCCGCACACACATCATTCCATCCCGCACCGCGAAGGCCGATCCATCGCAGCAACAGCCGATCCTCCTGAAAGCCCAGTTGCGCACACGTCCCACGAACTGCAGCTCTCTGACCAGCCCAATAGACGTAGGAATGGCCCATGATCCAGGCCACCAAACCTGAAAAACAAAACAACAGTAAACAAAAGCCCTCCAGCCGAGCAGAGCTCACAACAGACCTTCAGGCCGAACATACGACCTAAAACGAACCGACTCCCAACGCCCCAACTTCTTCACCAAATCATCACCGAACCCCATCTGGGCTGCTACCGTAGCAGCCCCAATACGAAAAGAGTGCGTACCAAATTGACGTGAATCCAAACCCACGCGCTCCAAACATACACGAAAGATCCGCAAAAATTGAAACCGAGATAAAGCCGACCCGTTCTCATGTAAGAGAAAAGGTCCCACCACAGCAGGGCGATGAGCCAAGTATTCCAAACAACCCTGAACTGGACACATCATGGACCCCGGCCATGGATACAATACGACATCACACCCCTTCCCAAGCACATCCGTCTTGGACCGCCGTAAACGAATAGACACCATGTCCTTGCTAACCAGTACGTCAGACCCCTGAAGACCCCCACCTCCAGCCTGACTCCTACTCACCAGCTCCCCGATCCGGAAAGCTCCGAAAAACGCCAAAATGAATGCCAACCCAAACAACCTGGACTCATAAACTGAAAAACACACCGATGGCAAAACATCCAACACTTTCTGCAACACCTGCACCGACACCGGGCGCCTATTGTCACCAACACCAACCCACCTCCGAAAACCCCTCAAAGCCTGACGAACCAAAAATTCCTTAGTATGATCCTTCCAACCCTTAAGTTTGAACAAAAACGCCAAAGCTGACATATTCCTCCCCAAGACCGCGGGGGAAGCCCCTTTCGAAACCAAATCAAACAGGAACCACAACAGCACATCCAGCTGTTCCGCTGCCGAATTCACAGACCCCACACAGGAAACCATCCTGTCCCAATCGGCCCAAACCTTACCATAAGCCGACCATGTTACCGGCGCCAACGATGCTCTCACGCCTCCAGCAAGCAACTCGTCCCTAAGTGCCACATCTCGTCCGGGCAGACCAGACCTGAATCCTGAGCCCCGGGCGCCACCTCGCGGAACCGATCCCACTGAAAACGAGACAGGGAATCCGCTATAATATTTAAGAAACCCGGGACATGCTCAGCCCTAAACACCACATTAAGAGACATGCAGAGCAGAACAAACCTCCGTAACAACCGAACCACCGCCATAGAAGAAGCCGACAGCCGATTTACCGCATGAACCACCGCCATATTATCCGAGAAAAACACCACCTTCTTATCACGAAACGACTCGCCCCACAAAGACAAGGCGACCACCAAAGGAAAAAACTCCAAAAATGCCAAGTTGCGCATGAGCGGACTATCCCTCCAAGAATCCGGCCAACGTTCCGCACACCAATGGCCCTGAAAATACGCCCCAAAACCAACACTCCCCGAAGCGTCAGTATAAAGCTCCAACTCCTCGGCGGACACCGACTCCCTGCGAAAAAACACCGTACCATTAAAGTGTTGCAAAAACACCTCCCACACCTCCAAGTCAGCTCTCATAGCTGCCGAAACCCGTACAAAATGATGCGCCAACTGGACGCCCGAAGTGGCCCGTGACAAACTTCGAATGAAAACCCGACCCATGGGAATGGCCCTACACGCAAAATTCAAACGACCAATCAAGGATTGTAACTGCCGTAAGGTCACCTTCCGAACACCACGAAACTCGTGAACCACATCCCTAAGCGCCCGCAGCTTATCTTGCGGCAGCCTGCATTCACCCGCCACCGAGTCAATTTCCAAGCCCAAAAAACTCAAACAGGTAGTAGGACCCTCGGTTTTGTCCGCAGCCAGCGGGACGCCAAACAACCCGGCCACCCACTCCAACATCCGCAACAAATAACCACACTCCCCAGATCCACACGGACCCACACAAAGAAAGTCATCTAGATAGTGAACCAAAAACCGACTCCCTGCCTCCATCCTGACCACCCATTCGAGGAACAAACTAAACGCCTCAAAATAAGAACAAGAGATGGAGCAACCCATAGGGAGACACAAGTCGACAAAATACTGACCCTCAAAATAACAACCCAACAGATGATGACAATCCGAGTGAATCGGTAACAAACGGAATGCCGATTCAATATCTGCCTTAGCCATAAGGGCATTAGGGCCCGCCTTCCTAACCAACTCGACAGCCTGGTCAAATGATGCATAGGAAACAGAACACAGCACCTCAGCAATGTCATCGTTCACCGACAAACCCTTCGGGTATGACAGGTGATGGATCAACCTGTACTTCCCAACTTCCTTCTTAGGTACCACCCCCAAAGGTGACAGACGCAAATTACCCAGAGGGGGAGAAGAAAAAGGACCCGCCATCCTGCCCAAAGAGACTTCCTTTGCCAACTTGTCCCTCACCACCTCTGGAAACTCCAAAACTGACTTCAAATTCCGATTACAACTCCGAAATTGCCTAACAGAAAAAGGAATATAAAACCCATACCGAAAACCGTTGGCACAACAACTGAGCCGCTTCACGATTACCGTAACGGCTTAGCCAGGGTAGCATCGCATTTAACCTCACCGGGGTTAGCCCCAGAGGAAGCGGCCCCGGACCCGGAAGACGTAGTTCCCGAGACTCCTCCAGATTTCCCCTTCTTGAAACACTTCGTGAAACTATGGGCGCCCCCACAACCGGAACATTCATGCTTGAACTTGCAAGCAGACCCCCACTTACAATGGCTGTCGTTGAACAGCCAACAAAAACCTTTCCTATTGACGGCCGACGCGGAACCGTGCCCGCCCGCGCCGGCCCCCGACTGAAAGGGCTGCGCCTTCTGCGCCATCATAAGCTTCATCCACAATGGCAGGTCCATCTGGTCCCACCGCATACCTGGATTAGCCGACAATCGCTGCCTAAACTGCTCGTCGTATTTCCACCACGCCAGACCCCCATACGTCCTATACGCTTCCCAGATACCATCCAAGTAACAAAAAAGAGGAGAGCACAAATTAGGCGACTTCTCCCCAATAACACTAGCCAATATACAAAATGCCCTCAACCAGTTACCAAACGACTTGGGAATCTTCCTATAACGCTTTTTCTTTTCCTCCTCCTCCTTCTTAGCATCCTTCTTATCTTCCTCTTTCAAATCTATAAACTCCTCTAAAGGCAACAAAGAAAATATCTCCACAAAATCCCCTTTCCAAATCTTATCTTTAACATCCTGCTTCAGATGAACCCCCAGGGGGCCAGCAAAAGAAACATAGGCATTCTGCCTAGCCGAATCCGGAATCCCACCTGTCAATTCCGCCCTCTCGACGCTAACCGAAGAAGCCCCCGAAGCCAAAGCCTCACCACCATCCACTCCTGCCACTGCTGGCACAACTACCGCACCGCCTGCTCCCACACCGGAGCCAACCGGAGACCACACCTGACCACAACCAGAACCCACCTGAGACCCCTTCTGCAGAGACCCCAACAAACCCTTCAAACCATCTAACAATTGTCGGGTTTCAACCATAGCTCTAGACTCACCACCGGAACCTCCGGCTGCAGCTCCAAGCCCCGAGGCTGCATCCTGGCCGCCGCCATCATGGGAATCCCTTGGCAAGGCCGCACTCCCATCACCCCCAGCCGCCGCAGAAGGACGTCGCTGAGGACCCGGGCCATGACCTCCAACCACACCGAAAGACCTAGAAGGAGACAAAATACGAGGCACAGAAAAAGATTCCCCACGAACAGACGAACCACGCCGAACAGGGATCCGAGACCGAAAACCACCAACATCCCCAACCTCCCTCCCCGAACTCCCACAGGGAGACCTAGACCTATCACAAGCCCTACTAAAACCTCTACCTAAACCCCCTGACGAAGACAGCGCCTCAATACTATCCCGAAGAAAAGCAACATCCTGCGCCTGACTCTCCAACACCAAAGTGCGGCCACCGCGACCCACCTGCCCAGAACTAGCCTCCTCAATCAACAACCCAACATCCTGCGTCACACGCTGTGCCCGGCCCAACGTAGCGGCCGTAAAACCAGAGACGGCACCACGGGACCGCCCGAGGCCCGCCGCAAAACTCTCACCACCTCCAGTCAGCTGCTCAGCCGCCGAAACGGCACCTTCCCCGCACCGAAGGCCCGCAGGAAACGCTCGGGGGCTGCCACTAACCCTCAATGCTGCAGGAACCGCTCCCTCCTCCTCCGACGAGCACGACGGAGAATTCCCGCCACTGCACACCTCAGGGGCAGACGCACCGCCAACCACGCTGCCACCCGTCTCACCCCGCGCTGACCTAACAGCACCCCTCGACCTCCCGGGGCCCGCCGCACTCGTTTCCTCATACCTTCCAACGTAGCCGCGACCCACACCAGCCATGTCGACCTCCAACCGCTGCTGTTCCGCCAGGGCCCGATGAAAACCACGGGGCGCCCGCGAAGTACCACTCCCACGAACACCAACTCCGCTCCGGCCTCCAACACTCTCGTCACGCCTGTCTCCTGAACGGCTCCGGACCCGACGTCCACCCGAAGACAGCTCCGGGCTCAAGCGCTCCGGAGGCCGTGTGCGCCGCACAGGCCGACCCGACGAAGGAACCGCCACGACGTCCAACACAGGTGCCAACTGCTCCCTCAGCCAACCGGTACCACGATCCCTCGTAGCCATCCGTAGCCCTTCCAGAATCTCTTCAATTTCCCGCTCCATCTGCAAAATAAAGCAAAAGCCTCTCCGAACCAAATTGCTCAATACAGAACAACCAGGATTTGGATAAGCAGTTAAGTGACAGTTTACAAAATGGTTGCCACTTATATACCTTACCAATAACCCCACCCATAACAATTCTAAACCAATTAAATTAAATCCTTCCTTTTTGCACACCACCTAGCTCTGTCAAGGCCCACTCCGCCTAAGCTGCGCTGCTCCATTGGGCTTCATTCCTCTCATCCCCATACTCTGATCAGGGAGCCACCCATGCACCCTTTGAGTACCATAAAGATGACGCAGGGCAAGATGCATCAAACATAGGCTGAGGCTATGTGAGGTAAGTGAGCTGCATGTATGTTAGTGTCTGCCTGGGTATGTATGTAAGTGTCTGCCTGGGTATGTGTGTGTGTATCTGGATAGGTTAGTGTGCCCAACTGGGTATGCATGTGTGTCTGGGTATGTTAGAGTGTGTCTGCCTGGGTATATTAGCGTGTTCGTCTGTATGTTAGTGTGTGTCTCAGTTTGTATATTAGAGTCTCTTTGGGTATGTACATTATTGCCTGCCTGGGTATGCATGTGGGTTTGCCTGGGAATGTTAGTGTGAGTGCCTGGGTATGTTAGTGTGTGTGTATCTGGGGATGTTTGTGAGTGTGTGTATATTTTAGTGGCTTTTTTGGGGTACGTTAGTATGTGGGTTTGGTTCTTTGTAAGGAACCAGTCAGAGGAGTAGTAATAAAGGAATCTAAATGCAAACAGGACTGCATAACTCAAGTCTAGGGTGAATATGGCAGGCCGCAAGCAAAAGAGTTAATCCAATAAGCAGTCCAGGGTCAGTATGGGAGGTGGTAGGCAAATGGTTAATCAAAAGGCAATCCAAAGGTCAGGAGCACAAAGCAAAGGGAACACCAGGAGCATCAGATAACTTATTGCCATATGCAGGGAACTGGAAAGTAGACTTGGGCACCAGGGGGCTCTTCGTGTTTGTCTTCGTGCTCGTCATGGGGGGGGGGACTCTTCGTATTCCGCGAATATTCGCCTGTTCCTGTCTTCTCTTCGGGCGAATATTCGTGGACTTTCTTCGTGTTCGTTTTTTCTTCGTTTTTCCCGGTTAAGCGGTTAATACGGGGTTAACGCGTACCGCAGCAGCTCTGGCGCCAGGAGTTTAAATGTCCGTATGAGCAACTCTATTGGTCGTCAGCAGGGGGCTCGTCTGCCAATGGTTGATGGCAGACGAGCCCCCTGCTGGAGACCAATAGGGTCGCTCGTACAGACTGTTAAACTCCTGGTGCCGTAACTTGTCCGGCAGATCCCACTGGTCTCCCTGTTCTATCAGTTAAATGTCCGTACGAGCGACTTTATTGGTCGTTCGTACGGACATTTAACTGATAGAACAGGGAGACTAGTGGGTTCTGCAGGGTAAGTTGCAGCATTGAGGTTTTAAAAGTCTGTACGAGCGACAAACAGAGTCGCTCGTACAGACTTTTAAAACCCCAATGCTGCAACTTACCCTGCAGGTGCCACTGGTCTCCCTGTTCTATCAGTTAAATGTCCGTACGAGCGACTTTATTGGTCTCCCTGTTCTATCAGTTAAATGTCCGTACGAACGACCAATAAAGTCACTTGTACGGACATTTAACTGATAGAACAGGGAGGGAGACCAGTGGCATCTGCAGGGTAAGTTGCAGCATTGGGGTTTTAAAAGTCGCTCGTACAGGCTTTTAGGCTCCTGGTGCACTTGTTGCACCTTAAGGGGTTAAGGGGCAGTGCGAGTGAGCCTATTGGTCACTTGCACGGCCCTTTAACCCACGGATTTCTGCTCCCGTTATCTAACACAGCATCGAAGGGGTTAACGGGAGCGGAAATCCATAGGTTCGCTGTCAGGGGTTACAAAGGCCGTGCGAGTGAGCCTATTGGTCACCTGCAGGGTCTTCCTCTGGCATCAACCAATTGGTTGATGCCAGAGGAGGTCCCTGTAGGCGACCAATAGGCTCATTCGCACTGCCCTGTAACCCGTGACGGCGAACCTGCGGATTTCCACTTTGGCACACTGATTTAGCCATATTTAACGGTATATGCGGTTGTTAGAATGAGATTCCAGATTGATAAAGCCAGAAGGTGAAACGCGTATTTGGAGGACTACCAGGATTTTTAAACTGCTACCTGCTTCAAAGAAGGGTCTGCCTACCCTATATTAGGCATAAGCCACAACCCAGAGCCAGGTAATCTTATGGCTCGGAGCAAGGGAGAAAGAAACCACAGAAAGACGTTTAGGTGAAGTGCCGCCTTAAGGGCACAGTCGTGTGTTTTTCAGGAGCACTTTTTTTAAAGGCTCCGTTTAAATTGTGAGTACGCACTCTGTAGGATATATATATACTATTTATTTCTATATACAGACATACTGCACTTTTATTTATGTTACCACCCAGCGACTACTTATAAAGGGTGAGTTTTTAGTGCTCCACACTTTTCTGGTGTGAAAGCACCAGAATATATGTTTGTACTTGTCACTTTGTGGAATAGGGTGTCATTCCATGTGTGATTTTTGAGCTGCTATCTTCTAAACCTTGCACTACCATCACTACTGTTTGCTTTATCAATATACATCAGGGTTTGTTCTAATAGTGTTTCAGTGATAGGACAAAGAGTATCAAAAATAATGGACAACCCTGTCTTGTGCCATTTCCAAATGTTAATGGCTCAGACAGAATGCCAGTTACCTTTATACAGGTTATTGAGTTGTAAGAATCACTCATCCACCTCAATAGGTTGTCCTGAAGGCCATAAAGGTACCATTCCCTGTAAGACTTCTCACCATCTCTGGGTAATAAAAATATGGTAATATCAAGCGATGTGTACAGTGTTTTTTTAGTTTTTTTAGCTTTGTAGCATTGTCCTTGGCCTCTTGGACCAGGAGAAATCTGACATCTAACCCCAGATAACGTTTCTTCTGTCTAATATACCTGGAGTCAAGTTTTAGGTCTGTGTTCAAATTGAATATTTGGAAGAACATGTGCAGAGCTCTGAGTATTTTTCATTTATGGTTTTCATGTTCATATGTGTTTGCTTGTGAAGGTTTCCTGGCCCCAGTAAATAATTTAGAATCATAGCTAGCTGAGAGATTTGCATGGCTAAGAACATATTGTAATATAGTAGATATAAAAGAGTCCCACCTGTGGATATGTCTGGGTCCAAGTATATATTAAAGCCACCTCCACCTCCTAGTGCTGAAATGCCTGAACGCCCCCAGGTAACCCAACATTCCAGCCCAAAATTATTTTTATTTCATGTTTAGAAAGTAAAAATATGTAAAAGTATATTGAGCATCATCTATTGTCACTATGTCAGAAGGCACACAAGTATATGCTCAGCTATCAAAATTAAACTCCATTTACTCTTTGGATAACTTGTGTCATTGAAGAACCCCCTGGTAAGGTGTGTGTTAAAAAAACAATTGAGGGCATTACACCCTGGAATTGTGCTTCTTGGAATATAGCTATGCCTGCTTTAAAGCTGCATAATTCATAGTTCCCTGTTGTTATCCTGTGTTTACAAGGCCATGTAGATCTTGTCTGTAGGCAAACTTGGCAGCTGTATAGTAGACTAAGATAGTAGCGGTACCTTCCTGAGTTTTTTTTTACTATGTTAGCAGAACATGCTGGTTAGTGGAAACAGGCACTAGAAATATAATTTTCCTAAGGTGAAAGAAATGACCAACTTTGCTTAGATGAATACTAGTCATATAATGTAAAAATGAATTCATGAAAGGATATTCAGACCCGAAATAAAAGTTCTCTCTGTTGTTACGAGATGTTCACTCACCATCAATCTTAGGGCGCGTTCTTGATTTCCATTATCTATTCCCAGTGTTCCTTTTACAATGCCCCCAGCCAGTTGGAGTGTTAACTTTTTCTTGCTGATTTCCATAATTAGCTGTTCATGAAACTAGCTAAGCATACTTCTGTTGCTTGGAAACTTGGTGCAAGGAAAGAGTATAGCTATCAGCATAACAATAATGTACTGTATATGCTAGTATCAAAGGAGCTATCATTGAATCTCTCCTATCCTGTTTTACGGACCTGCTAAAGCTGGCAAGGATTTTCTGCAGGCTGGCATCAATCCAGGGACAAATGTTTTAAGAAATACTACAGAACATAAAATCCCTTAGGCATTCTCCAGTATAAAAAGCAAATTTTCAATAAGCAGAATTTCTGTAGCATTGCTATAAATCTACATAAGCTTCCCCTAGAAGTCACACATTATGCAAAGCAAATACACTTACTGACATTGATGAAAATGTATCTAAAACAGTTCTTTTAATTTGCTTTCTACTTTATATGAAGGTAGTTTGGGAAAGATCTTAACGTATTGCCACACTAGGACTGAATAAGGGATTTTTTAAAATGTTTCTGTCACGTCACAGCGTATAAGGAGACACCGAAGTCAGGTAGGACTGGGAAAGGATGGTCCAGAGAGCAGCGGTCAGGATACTGGAGAGCAGGAACGTCGTGGGAATAGCCGAGGTCAGGATACCGGAGAGCAGGATAGTCATGGGAATAGCCGAGGTCAGGATACCGGAGAGCAGGATAGTCGTGGAATAAGCCGAGGTAAAACAGGAACGCGTACTGAGATAGGCACTACCGAGATAGGCACGACCATCAGAAGGCAATGTCTCTGAGTTAGGAAGTCTCTTAAATAGGCACAGGAGTTTAGGCACTAATTGGAGATTTCCCGCCAAATATTCAAAGTGCCGTTACGTCACGTCCTGCGCGGCCATCTTGTGTTTGGCGATTTTGTAATCTCCCCATATAAATCGAGGTAGTAACTGCCGGCGCCACTAGGTGGGGTGAAGAAGAACGAGTCTGGACTCCAGAAAAGGACCTGTCTCCCGGCTGCAGCTGCTGGGAACGCAGCGTGGAGGTAAGCGGTCTCCCTCGTCGTGGCAGTGGCTGCCTCTGCTGTGCGGAGGCAGGGGGTCTCCCTCTTCCTTGCGGTGGCTGCAGCTGCTGCTCCGAAGCGGGGGGTCTCCCTCTTCTTCGCGGCAGCTGCGGCTGCTGAGTAGAGGCGGGGGGTCACCCCCCTCTTCGTGGCGGCTGCGGCTGGAGTTGCCGTGCAGAGGTGGGGGGTCTCCCTCTTCTTCTCGGCGGCTGCTGCTGCTGGTCCGAAGCGGGGGTCTCCCTCTTCTTTGCGGCAGCTGCGGCTGCCAGACCGAAGCGGGGGGTCTCCCCCTACCTCGTGGCGGCTGCGGTTGCTGACCGGAAGGTCTACCCGCCGGGTACATAACAGTTTCGGGGTGAATTTTCCCCGTTTAGGTTCATGACCCAAACTGATATGATTTTAGAAACAGAGGTATCTAACTGAGTGGGTCTTTCAAACACTTAAACCTTTGGGCTATCTTCAAAACAAGATAAGAGAGTGTTTAGATCATTGTGTCGTAAAACATAATGCTGTTTTATTTCATGGGAATTAGGAATATTTTAAAAATCAAGCAGGATTTAATCCCTTGAGCAAGAAGTCTGACACAGAGGCAAAAGGGAATGACCTTAATGATAGTTAAACCAATGCAGCTTTCTTGGCTTTGCAGTGCCCATAATGGGGCTGCCTGTGATATTTATGCCCCCGATGAACCATATAATACTATTGACCATCCCTTACATGCTGTCTTTTTTTTTGGTATAGTCTCACCAGATCTCATCTTTTAGCTGCCAATTGGATACATACAGCCACATGCTGCAAACTTGTAAGAGTAAGTATTTTATCCCCTAACCAAGTTTCACCAGAGTTATGCTGGTCATTAAAAATAACACTTAAACCCCAGGTGTCCCAGTCGTGAGTAGTATCTTGGAATTGCACAGAATCCTAGAAAAAATATCTCACATGCTAAATAACACAATAATCTAATATGACAAAACCTGGGCCATCTAGTTACTGTGTAATATTCCACAGTTGTTAGAACATTGGGGCTCTACCTCATGAAGGCCTGAGGGCGCCTGGTGGCCTATGGGGATCTCATCTTCAGCATTCCACTGCGCCTCATGGCACCCAAAGCCATCCTTTGCATATTTACATATTTTTGGATACAGTTGCCTATACCCACCATACTCTTTTAGAAATAGGGCAGTCTTCTGTATTGACATTTATATGTGGGCTGGCATATTATATTATAATATTAAAAATACATACAGCCTGGGCATTTATTTATTGTTTACTTTATTGTTAAATGTCAAAAGTTACAGGCCTAAACGTCAATCACAATATGGGCAACTGTTTGTATAGCTTGTGCAAAGAAACTTGTCAAATATGATCTTCATTATATCACCAAAGTGATAACTATAGAAGTATGATGGTTGTGATAAATCTTTGCACAATATCCTCTGTATCTAGAAAGATAGAGGGAGCTGTTCACTCCTTTATAACACCATGTCCTTTTATGTAAATCTGTACATTATCAGACAGAATAAACATACCAAATTTGGCACAGCAAGTTATCAACTTGAATATTCACTGAACGCTACTCACTACCTATTTTAACAATGGAATCTGTGGGATCTGTAGGCAACTAAGTTGTTTTTGTCAAGTTCTACAGAGAACTAATGTTAGAATATGTCCTCACACCCACAGTTCCACTGAAGAAGCTGTCATTTCAGCATTTTTCAATAATGTCAAACCTGGATGTGTCTACCATATAGGAACCCTAGAAGATAAAGTAGTTTATATATGGCAGGCAATATGAACAATTCCTACAGTTTTATCTATGGACAGACTTAATCAGCCTTTCTACATTCAGATGCAATACCACCAGTTAGGATGCGGGTGATGCAATGCAGCCAGTAGGATTTGAACAAAACTATTTATACATATGTGCCACATTTTATGGCATGATGTTGCATCTTTTTATTTGCAGGCCTAATTTGTGGAGCAGAGTTCATTAAAAAGACTTTCCAATACTTTTACACATAACCCCATGGATCACCTGTGTCACTGGAAACCCTAGATGGGGTATCATATGGAATATCCAGAATGATAAACAATTTTCACACAGACCAATGAAAATTATGAATGTACACAACTGAATGCTAGGAAGTCAACAAATAAAACACTGAGCTATCATGTTCTGAGCGTTTTCTCGAATGGCAGTTACAGGATGTTGTCGCCAATGGGGACCCACAAATCTAAAATTGCCCTGGGTCCCATGCTCCACTAGTCTAGCCAGAACAGACACTGACCGACCCAGTTCTACTAAATTGGCATAACATAGTAAACATTATAGCTGAGCAATTTGTTCTGGCATTTTTTGCCCTATTTACTGATTTAATGGACCATTTTATTATTTGATCTAATGGTATATTTAATGTCATTTTAATCATATTTTATAAGATTTCTTTTATTTAGTTTCATTTACTGCCTAAAAAAGTTAACGTGTGAGATGAATTGTGAAGTAGATGCCATGAAACTGTCATGGCATTTTGTTTTTTATTAGAAACAATTTAATCCATAGAGAGATACAAGGCTCACAGCCAGAGGACAATTTACTATATTAATCCTTCAGCCCTTCTTACATTAAGATATAATAATTTGGGCTGCTAAGCATTTAGCACCCTCTTCCCAATTTGTCTGCTGCCAGAATAACAGATCCTTTCTATCCCCCTGTCATTGTTTTATTGCGTTAAGAAAATTAAATAATTGCAACAGTTCACTATGGGTAGCTGTTGGCATTAATAAAGAGATTTTAACAATAGCATTATAAAAAAATATATGTTCATCAAAAAAAAAAAACAATGTTCCTACTGAATCTCTGAAATTTATTGTGTAGTAAGTTTATTAAAGATATTGTAAAACAAATTGCCTTACCCTAATTGATTAATCATGCAGAGCCCTCGTTGTGGCAGGTTGGACAAGGTGTTTTAAAATACCAATAATTTGAGCCGCTAAGAGACTTTGTTTAACAATAGCTACCCTTGGTAAACCCATGTTTTAGGAACCCCTGGCCCAGACTTTAACAAACATTTACTGCAATGCGTCAGTACAGGATAATGCATTGTTCATGACGAGGCTTGTGGAACTCATTGGTGCCTCTTGGGTATTAATTTAAATATCTGTCACAAAGCCTGTTACTGCCTATCCGTTTCATGGTTTAGTAGTTTTCATTTATTGGTTCATTTTCATATCCTTGTCTCATAGTTTAGCATTATACAAATTCGCTGAAATGGATCTGTTACAGATACCCATACCCTCCAACATTTCAGGTCTCCAAATTGAAACACTTGTGGTGGAGGGTGTTGCAAGAGGTGGAGAGGGTCATGGCCAGAAAGAGAAGCAGTCAAAGCCAACCACTGTAGTAGAAGGGGCCAGAGGCATGGACAACCATCTTACCTTAAGAGCCGCCTTTTGTGCTCTGTTGATTTTACATAAACTAGGGGACTAGTCAAATAAGTGGCAGATGAGATTCAATATAGATAAGTGTAAGGTAATGCACTATGGTACCAAAAAAAAGTATGCAACTTACACTCTTAAGGGCATTGCATTGGGAAAAGCAGACAATGAGAAGGACTTAGGTATAATTGTAGACCATAGACTTAGCAACAAAGTGCAGTGCCAGTCAGCGGTTGCAAAAGCCAGTAAGGTATTGGCATGCATAAAGAGAAGTATTAAATCACGGCATGAAAATATAATTTTACTTCCTTATAAAGCAATGTTGAGGCATCACCTTGAAAATGCAGTGCAATTTTGGGCACCAGTTTTAAAGAAGGATGCTCTAGAGCTGGACTACAGAGGTGGGCTACAAATAGAGGAATGGAGAATTTTTGTTATGAAGAAAGACTAGAAAAACTGAACTTGTTTTCATTTGAAAAAAGACGTCTAAGAGGGGATCTGATTATCAGTTGAGACTTGAGGAAATGAAATTTCCTATCAGCATAGGAAAGGGTTCTTCACAGTCGTATTAGAAAATTGATCCAGGTAGTAATCTGATTGCCGCTATGGAATCAAGAAGGAATTTTTTCCCTGTTGTGGCATGTGTTTGCAGTCACAAAGTTTTCTGCGTCCACTAGATGGTGCTTATGAGCATAATTGTCAGTGTATTTTATTCCCATAATGCATTGTTACAAGTCACTTACATAAAGGATTGAATGGTCTTGTCATTAGAAGTCATAAAGTTATCTCTGAGAATCATAAGCCATCTGATTAAGAAAATTCAAGATACAAACCCCCTCTTTTAGTTCACAAGCAGGCAAAAGTGGTATGTAGGTGTATTTCTGTCTAATTATGAGTTTCCAGTCATGCGTTTTTTGATGTAATTGACTGTATGTCTGATGATTTGTCTTTCATATTTATCTTTATTTAGTTCTATGGTGTTGATGTAAATGTCTTAGTTGGAACCTGATATGTGCATTAAACATCTGTGAGATAGGAACCTCAGCCTTCTCATTGTGACTAAGGGCGGCATAGTAGAACACTTCACTGCATCAGTGAAGGCCTTGAGATGATAAAGCTGCATGCAGAAGACAGCCATCAAGAGATGCGGGACGTACTAAACAGCATATTGGGATGATGGAATGATTGGCTGCAATGCTCAGCACTATCAATAGGTGTCAGTACACATTTTACACTCATGGTAAATCAAAGTATATTCTTTTAGGTAGTTCTTGATACTAAGTTGCAATTAATACATTGCAAAAAGAAGCTGCAAATGTTTAACTATTTACTTGCTGAAATATATACAGTTTTATAACGGAATCATAGTAAATTCTATAGAAATAATAGAAAAATGTTATGTAATCAAAATATTGATTTAATATGGTACATGTATGTGTAACACCATATTTTACCTGTTTTGATTGGCACAATATGGGAATATATATTTTAAACATGGGGATTATGGGTGGAATATTATAGTTACACATGCTAAGTAACACATTTGACCCATTTCTGATAAGAATATGGGTATAATATTTTTTTTACATGGGGATTATGGGTGGAATATCATGGTTACACATGCTAAGGAACATATTTGATCTGTTTCTTATAAGAAGATGGGTATAATCATTTTTTTACATGGGGATTATGGGTGGCATATTATAGTTACACATGCTAAGGCACACATTTGACCTGTTTCTGATAAGAATATGGGAATATTATTATTTTTACATGGGGATTATGGGTGGAATATTATAGTTACACATGCTAAGGAACACATTTGACCTGTTTCTGATAAGAATATGGCTATAAATATTTTGTATATATGGGGATTATGGGTGGAATATTATGGTTACACATGTTTAGTACTTTATTCGACAAGTTTCTGTTAAGAATATGGCTATAATTATTTTTCTATATGGGGATTTTGGGTGCAATATCAAGGTTACACATGCCATGGAACATAATTGACCTCCTGATAAGAATATGGGTAAAATCATTTTTCTACATGGGTATTATGGGTGGAATATTATGGTTACACATGCCTAGTAATGTATTTCACTTGTTTCTGATAAGAAAATGGGTATGATTATTTTTTTTCATAGATATTATGGATACTATGATATGATTGCATGTGCCATGTAACATATTTGATCTATTTCTGTTGAGAAAATGGTTATAAATGTTTTTTCTACATGGGGATTATGGGTGAAATGACATGGTTACACACCCCTAGTAACATATTCGACCCATTTCTCATAAGAATGTTGCTATATTTTTTCTACCTAAGGATTATGGGAGGTATAGCATGGTCAAATGGACACATTTGACCTGTTTCTGATAGGAATATAGTTACAGATATTTTTTACATGGGGATAATGGGTGGAATATCATGGTTACACGTGCCCAGTAACATATTTGATCACCATCACATTATATCCCATATATACAAATTATTTATAGCCATATTCTTATCAGAAACAGGTCAAATGTGTTCCTTAGCATGGGTAACTATAATATGCCACCCATAATCCCCATGTAAAAATAATAATATTCCCATATTCTTATCAGAAACAGGTCAAACCTGTTCTTTGGCATCTGTAACCATGATATTCCACCCATAATCCCCATGTAAAAAAATATTTATAGCCATATTCTTATCAGAAACAGGTCAAATGTGTTACTTAGTATGTGTAACTATAATATTCCACCCATAATCCCCATGTAAAAAAAATATTATACCAATATTCTGTAACGTACCTGGCTGCCGGTTCCTCCGGGTCCGCGGATCTTCAGCCGCCGCGGAGAAGAGGGAGACCGCCGGCTTCATCGCAGCGGCATCAGCCGCCACGGAAGAGGGGGAGACCCCCCACCTTGCCGCAGCAGTCTCTACCGCCGCGGAGAAGGGGGAGACCCCCCGCCTTACCGCAACAGCCACAGCCACCGCGGAGAAGGGGAAGACCCCCCGCCCTGCCACAGCAGCTTCAACCGCCGCGGAGGAGAGGAAGACCTCCCTCCTCCGCAAGACAGCTTCTGCCGCCGCGAGGACGGGGAAGACCCCGCAACTCCACACGGCAGCCGCCACCTTCTGGAACCTGGTCCGGACCTGCCGCGTGTACACGCTCTTCCGCACGCCACCTAGTGGCGCCAGCCGGTACTACCGGTCCTTTTAGAAATTTGAGATCTCGCCAACCCCAAGATGGCCGCGGACCGGACGTGACGTAACGGCATTTTGAATTTGTGGTGGGAAAATGCTAATTGAAGTCTGCACTTCCTCTTCCTATTTAAGAGCCTCAGAAACCTTCCAGCCTAGCCTTCTGATGGTTGTACCTATCTTGCATAGTGTCTTCTCAGTACGCGTTCCTGTTGATTTCCCGTTACCGACCCGGCTTGTTCCTGTTACCGTTTTCCTGGCATTTGACTCTGGCTTTCCTCACGACGATTCTGACCTCTGGCTTCCTGACCTCGGCTTACCCTGCAACGATCCTGACTTCTGGCTTCCTGACCTTGGCTTGCTCATTGGCTATTCTGTACTGGACTCTGGTATCTGTCTATTTGGACTTGCACACGCTGTTCTACCTGATTACAGGTTCTATCATACGCTAAGACATATTCTTATCAGAAATGGGTCAAATGTGTTATTTAGCATGTGTAACTATAATATTCCATCCACAATCCCTATGTAAAAATAGAAAATATTCCCATATTCTTATCAGAAACAGGTCAAATATGTTCCTTGGCATGTGTAACCATAATATTCCACCCATAATCCCCATGTAAAAAAAATATTATACCCATATCCTTATCAGAAATGGGTCAAATGTGTTCCTTAGCATGTGTAACTATAATATTCCACCCATAATCCCCATGTAAAAAAATGAGTATACCCATATTCTTATCAGAAATGGGTGAAATGTGTTATTTAGCATGTGTAACTATAATATTCCACCCATAATCCCCATGTAAAAATAATATTATACCCATATTCTTATCAGAAACAGGTCAAATATGTTACTTAGCATGTGTAACTATAATATTCCACCCATAATCCCCATGTACAAAATGAGTATACCCATATTCTTATCAGAAAAGGGTCAAATATGTTCCTTATCATGTGTAACTATAATATTCCACACATAATCCCCATGTAAAAATAATAATATTCCCATATTTTTATCAGAAACAGGTCAAACATATTCTTTGGCATTTGTAACCATGATATTCCACCCATAATCCCCATGTAAAAAATATTTAGAGCTATATTCTTATCAGAAACAGGTCAAATGTGTTCCTTAGCATGAGTAACTATAATACTCCACCCATAATCCCCATGTAAATATAATAATATTCCCATATTCTTATCAGAAACAGGTCAAATATGTTCCTTAGCATGTGTAACCATGATATTCCACCCATAATCCCCATGTAAAAAAATGAGTATACCCATATTCTTATCAGAAACAGATCAAATATGTTCTTTAGCATGTGTAACTATAATATTCCACCCACAATCCCCATGTAAAAATAATAATATTCCCATATTCGTATCAGAAATGGGTCAAATGTGTTACTAAACATGTGTAACTATAATATTCCACCCATAATCCCCATCTAAAAAAATGAGTATACCCATATTCTTATCAGAAACAGATCAAATGTGTTCTTTAGCATGTGTAACTATAATATTCCACCCACAATCCCCATGTAAAAATAATAATATTCCCATATTCTTATCAGAAACAGGTCAAATGTGTTCTTTGGCATTTGTACCCATGATATTCCACCCATAATCCCCATGTAAAAAAATATTTATAGCCATATTCTTATCAGAAACAGGTCAAATGTGTTCCTTAGCATGTGTAACTATAATATTCCACCCATAATCCCATGTAAAAAAAATATTATACCCATATTCTTATCAGAAATGGGTCAAATGTGCTACTTAGCATGTGTAACTATAATATTTCACCCATAATCCACATGTAACAAAAATATTATACCCATATTCTTATCAGAAACAGGTAAAATATGTTACTTAGCATGTGTAACTATAATATTCCACCCATAATCCCCATGTAAAGATAATAAAATGCCCATATTCTTATCAGAAACAGGTCAAATGTGTTCTTTGGCATCTGTAACCATGATATTGCACCCATAATCCCCATGCAAAAAAAATATTATACCCATATTCTTATCAGAAATGGGTCAAATGTGTTATTTAGCATGTGTAACTATAATATTCAACCCATAATCCCCATGTAAAAAAAATATTATACCCATATCCTTATCAGAAATGGGTCAAATGTGTTCCTTACATGTGTAACTATAATATTCCACCCATAATCCCCATGTAAAAAAATGAGTATACCCATATTCTTATCAGAAATAGATCAAATATGTTCCTTAGCATGTGTAACTATAATATTCCACCCATAATCCCCATGTAAAAAAATTATTATACCCATTTTCTTATAAGAAACAGATCAAATATGTTCCTTAGCATGTGTAACCATGATATTACACCCATAATCCCCATGTAAAAGAAATATTATACCCATATTTTTATCAGAAATGCGTCAAATGTGGGCTGGACGTGAACCAAGATGGCCGTGTAGTGCCTTTTCTCCTCCACAAACCTCTACATAAGCTACTATTATTAGCCCTTATTCTACCCCCTGCCGATCCGATTCGCGGGGATCTTCTGCAGCATGCCCGGGGGACCACGTAAGTCCACTAAGAAGTCGACGGTTCCGGATATCTTCCACCGAAAATCGGCTTCTCCTGAGCTTCCCGCGCTGCCTCCGCCCGAGCCTTTGGGCCTACCGCACGACATGGCGACAGCGGCAGCTTGCACCAGGCAAGATATCGATGACATCAAATCCCTTGTCCTCTCGGTCAAGCACGATTTGATGGATCATATCTGCACAGAACTACGAGAGTTGAAGAGGGACGTCACCGAGATTGGGACGCGGACGGACACTTTAGAACGATCTCAGGCCTCCCTGCAACGTGCTCATGGCAAGATGGCTGAGGACATCGTCTCCCTCCACACGGAGGTGCAATCATTGCAGGATGCTCAAGAGGACCTGGAAAACAGGTCGCGGAGGGCGAATTTCCGCCTTCGCGGGGTACCGGAGACATACCTTGATGTGATGCAGGTGTTGCACGGTCTTCTTCCTCAATTGTTGCCTGACACTCCGCCGGATCAAGTCCTGATTGATCGCGTACATAGGGCCCTGAAACCGAGGCCGAAGACTGATGAGAGACCGAGGGACATTATAGTCAAGCTCACAGACTATTCTCTCAAAGAGAGTATCATGAAGGCTGCCCGGACACTCACTCTATCGCTGGACAACACGGAGGTCCAAGTCTATTCGGACCTTGCTCCTAGGACTCTCCAGCGACGTAAAGCCCTTAAACCCTTGACAGATCACCTCCGGGCCCATAATGTCAGGTATCGTTGGAGATTTCCATTCGCACTTCAAGCCTCTGTCGGAGATAGGAGCTATACTATCAAATCCCTCAACGAGGCTGAAGACTTACTGATGGAATTGGATGTTCCACCGCTGTCCCTGGGCCGCAAACGGAATAGGATGGAGCCCGGCTTGCACCCCGCGGACGCATGGACCGACATTCCCCGGCGTCGGATGACCGATGACACTGCCCCGCGCTCTGAAGATGCGTCGCCTGGATCCACCGCACCTACCTTCCATCGCTGACGGTGCTCCGAACGACTATCACCGGTGTGCGCCTTTGACACTTCGTTTGCCCTCGATTGGTGCTCTACCTCTGCTTTACTCGCCGCATCAGATGGGCCGCTACGTTTGCCATGGCTGCTGACCCTGTTCGTGTGGAGCTTTGGTCCCTTCTATGGGTCTAGATGTCCCCCCACCCACCGCATTGGACCTTTTTTGGGGACTTCTTCTGCTTCGAGCACCCGGTTACCCGATCAAACTTATTGCGTCTGGATCAGCTAAGTCCTGGTTTTTCTTTTAGGTTTTTTTTTTTTTTTTTTTTTCTTCATTTTTTTATTTTTTTTTATTGTTTGATTATGGGTTTCTGGCGCGGTTTACCTACCACACCACATTTAGCGTTATGTTGCCACTGTTTGGCTCCGCACTGTGTCTCCAAGGTGCCTATGGACAGTTCCCCTATATGTTTTCGTTACTTCGATCCCTCTAATCTGCTCCCTATGTGGGTAGTTTAACTTTATTCTCCAATGAGGCTGCGGAGGCCGTTTTGGTTGCTGAAGGTTACGTCCCCATTTCACCTGACCGTTAGGGTCTATCTACTGCCTGTCCACCAGGCCTTTCGACCTCCTGTCGAGATGGGGCCTCCACAGTGTCAGTGCAGTAGCCCACCTCGCTGGTTACGGAGTTTGAGATTGTTTTTTTTTGCATTTGGTTTTTTCTTCTATTCACTCGTCGTTCCTCTCGTCTGTCCTTTCTTCTTCTCTTCTCTTTTTTTTCCCGTCTCTATACGGGGGTCATGCTGTTTTGGTCCCTTTGACCCACCCTTGTCGCCTACGCCTACCTTCGCATTATACAGCTTCTTTCTCCACCGGATCCCATGGCTGGCGATCTCAAAATAATTACACACAATGTTAGGGGTCTTAACACGCCTCAAAAGCGACGGATGGCCATGCGATACTACCAAAAGCTTCAGTGTGACGTGATTATGTTGCAAGAGACACATCTGCGAAAGAGAAATGGGGTTAGCATCTTTCTACGGTCTTCCCTGGGATTTCAGCTTCACACCTCGAAATCAGATAAATGGGGCAGATATCTACTGCCGATAGTACTTCTCAATGTCTACGCGCCCTCCACTCACGCTGTATCATTTTACTCCCTTCTCACTGACCTCCTCTTACCTTATCGCTATCAGCAGATTATAGTGGGAGGTGATTTTAATGCGATCTGGGATCCATACCTGGATAGGAAAGGGGGCACCCCATTACTGCACACTCCGCAGAATTCGAAATATCTCCGGGACTTTGTGAAGACGATAGCTCTGATTGATGCTTGGAGATTGCGTTATCCCAAAGATTTGGACTACTCGTTTTACTCCCATCCTCACTGCTCCTATTCTCGTATAGACTATATATTTTTGAGTCAACATATGATACCCTCTGCCTTCTCGGCGCGAATTCACCCTATCTCCTGGTCAGATCACGGTGCGGTGGAGTGCTCCATCATTATATCTCCCCGGACTCCTACTGCAAGACACTGGAGGCTGGATGAATTTTTGATGACGGACCCATCGATTGTTGCTGAAATTAACAGAGACCTCACAGAGTACTTTTCTATAAACGACACCCCTGACGTGAGCCCGCAGACGATTTGGTTGGCTCATAAGGCTTACATTCGCGGTTCCTTCCTTCGAATTGCAGCCAGACGTAAACGACTCCATCAGGCTGCAATCAACGCTCTCACAACTACACTTACCGACCTAGAAGCGCAACATAAGCGCACGTTGGATGCCTCGACGCTACAGTCTATTATACGCACCAGAGGTGAATTGAATTTGTTGCTCAGTCAAGAGGTATTGCATTCATTGAATCTAACGAAACAGAAATTTTTTGCCAAGGCCAACAAGCCGGATACAATGTTGGCGAGACGGTTGAGAGCACAACGTAAATCGCAAAACATAGCCAAGATCATCGATGCTAATCACACGACATGGGTGAACCCAGCGGATATAGCGGAACAATTCGCATCTTATTATAAATCCCTTTATGACGGCAACAAGGCTCCTAGAAACCACGCAGGCTCCGAACATATCTTGCGCTTCCTTGACTCGTTGTCACTCCCGAAACTGTCAGCGTCCCACGTCGCTTCCCTGAGTTTGCCCTTTACGGAGGACGACCTTAAGGCTGCCTTATCTTCCCTTAAAGCATCCAAAGCGCCGGGTCCGGATGGTCTACCAGGCACTTATTACAAAAAATTCCAAAAGATCTTAATTCCGCGTTTGTTGCCGCTCTTTAATGCACTGCTAGACGGGGGCTCACTTACGCCCGAATTGCTGGCTGCCAGGATTATAGTCATTCATAAAGATGGGAAAGATCCTTCTAACTGTGGCAGTTACAGACCAATATCCCTCATCAACGCTGACATCAAATTGTATGCTAAACTTCTCGCCTCACGCCTCAGTGCTGTTATCTCGACTATCGTCCACCCTGATCAAGTTGGTTTCATCCCACAGAGGGAAGCCCCCGATAACATTCGGCGCACGGTCAATCTGATTGACTTAGCTAACTCGACCGGTCAACCTGCCATGTTACTAGCTCTGGACGCCGAAAAGGCTTTTGACCGCATTGATTGGAGGTACATGTGGGAAGTTTTAGCCAAATTTGGATTTGACGGCCGGTTCCTGAATGGAGTTCGTGCTCTTTATGGGGATCCGCGAGCATCCGTGGCTTTAATGGGTCATGAGTCGTTGCCCTTTGCGATCCGCAACGGTACCCGGCAGGGGTGCCCGCTCTCGCCATTGCTGTTCGCACTCTGCTTGGAGCCATTGGCTGTCGCTATACGAAACAATCCCGATATCACCGGCATAATTGCTCATGGCCGCCAATATAAATTAAGTTTATTCGCGGATGACATCCTTCTCACCTTAACGAATCCTTTGATCTCTCTTCCTAACCTTTATTCTCAACTCAGTGAATTCTCCCTGATCTCCGGCTACAAAATCAATGATGCGAAATGTGAAGCGTTGAATGTTACTTTGTCAGACGACCTAGTTCGGAGGATTGGAGCTGCTTTTAAGTTTGTGTGGAGACAGTCTCATCTCCGGTATTTGGGTATCAACATTACGAATGACCCGTCTACTTTGTATCAGTCCAATTATCCTCCTCTTCTGTCTACGCTCCGTAAAGAACTAGTGCAGTGGTCCCAATATCCCATCTCCTGGCTGGGCCGAATATACGCCATAAAGATGAACACTTTGTCTCGACTGCTCTATCTGTTCCGTGCTCTTCCTGTGCCGATTAAGAAATCGGATATTGACTCTTTCCAATCACAAATACTCACCTTTATCTGGAATTCCAAACGAGCGCGTGTCCAGAGGAGGACGTTGTACATGCCCAAGCGCAAGGGGGGCCTGGCTGTTCCGCATCTCTACCTCTACTATTTAGCTGCAAGGGTTTCCCAGTTGGAAGCCTGGTCCTTTCCTGAAGGAGTCTTACCGTGGGTGGATATTGAACGCGGTTTCATTTCACACCATCAACTGCAGCTGATTCTCTGGACTGACACTTTGCACTTCCAGAACTCAAACGCCCTCGTGACCATGAAAGCATCTTACCGCATATGGTCCATGTTCAAACACAAATTACGCCTTACAGAACGCTCGTCTTCCTTGACCCCCATAATACATAATCCAGCCTTTCCAGAGGGGCTTGCACCAACTAAATTCGCCTGGTGGACAGAGGCGGGACTTGGAAGAGCGGGCCAGTTGATACACCGAGGCAAGGTGATTTCGTACCAGACCCTACGTGACACTAAGCACATCCCGCCCCTGGAATTGTTCCGCTACTTACAACTCCGACACTTTATGCTGACTTTACTTGAGCGGGGGTACGTGGGTGACCAGACACTGTTTGAACGGAGATTTTTATTTCGTAAACATCTACACCACTCCATCTCCTCCCATTACGACCATTTTTTGGCCATTAAATTTGACTCTTCCCCTACGTATCGGCAGAGTTGGCATCAGGATTTGCACAGAGAGTTCTCGGACGAGGCTTGGGAAGCTGCTGCAGAGTCTATGCATAAAATTACCATCAACACTATGGTCAAGGAACGTCTCTACAAAGTGGTCGCACGGTGGTACCTCTCGCCTGCGATGCTATCTCACATGGGCCCTGGGGGTGATCGTCGGTGCTTTCGTGCATGTGGGGCGACGGGCTCTTATATTCATGCGTGGTGGTCGTGTCAATTTTTAGCGCCGCTTTGGCACCACTGTTTTCAGCGGCTGTCTCAGGCCTTACACTCTCCTATTCCGGAATCTCCTGAAGTAGCGCTGCTAGTGATGGATGTGGACGTTCCAGACCTTTCTCCACATAACCACAGTCTGATACATAGAATTTGTGCGGCTGTCAAACAAGCAGTAGCACGCAGGTGGAAGGGGCGCCCTCCTACGGCGGGGGAAATCGACTCCAATATATGGCACATGATCACTATGGAAAAGATCACGGCGAAACTTCACGATACTATGCACAAGTTTGAGGCAATTTGGGACCCATGGCTTACGGCGTTTGCGGACAAGGACCAGGTGTTGCCTCTACTTCATCTTTAGCTCCCATCAGGTCACCCTGGGGGCTTGGCGCGACTCCTCCTTGCTTCCCCCTTCTCTCATTTCCCTCCTTTTTCTCTATGCTTCCTTTCTTTTCTTTTCTCTTCTACTTCTCCTCCTTTTCTTCTCGCTTCTCATCTTTTTTTACTGCTCTCGGTTCGCATTTCTTTTATTTCTTTTGTTTTGATTTCTATGTATAAAAATCACGAAAACCACATCTGTGATATGCGCTGTCTAATTCGTCTCTCATGTCAGGATTGAAGTGACTTATGCCTGCCGGTTGTACCCGGCTACTATGCTTTACCGAGACATTTGTTTGCTTCGTCATGATTTGCTGATGTAACCCTGTTGGGCATTGTCTCTTGCTTCACTTCATGTGTTGTACGACATGCTTTGTTTTGGTCTACAGATGTCAATAAAAACGATTAAAAAAAAAAAAAAGAAATGCGTCAAATGTGTTCCTTAGCATGTGTAACTATAATATTCCACCCATAATCCCCATGTAAAAAAATGAGTATACCCATATTCTTATCAGAAATAGAACAAATATGTTCCTTAGCATGTGTAACTATAATATTCCACCCATAATCCCCATGTAAAAAAATATTATACCCATATTCTTATCAGAAACGGGTCAAATCTGTTACTTAGCATGCTTAACTATAATATTCCACCCATAATCCCCATGTAAAAAAATGATTATACCCATTTTCTTATAAAAAGCAGATCAAATATGTTCCTTAGCATGTGTAACCATGATATTCCACCCATAATCCCCATGTAAAAAAAATATTATACCCATATTTTTATCAGAAATGCGTCAAATGTGTTACTTAGCATGTGTAACTATAATATTCCACCCATAATCCCCATGTAAAAAAATGAGTATACTCATATTCTTATCAGAAACAGATCAAATATGTTATTTAGCATGTGTAACTATAATATTCCACCCATAATCCCCATGTAAAAATAATAAAATGCCCATATTCTTATCAGAAACAGGTCAAATGTGTTCTTTGGCATCTGTAACCATGATATTCCACCCTTAATCCCCATGTAAAAAAATATTTATAGCTATATTCTTATCAGAAACAGGTCAAATATGTTCCTTAGCATGTGTAACCATGATATTCCACCCATAATCCCCATGTAAAAAAAATATTAGACCCATATTCTTATCAGAAATGGGTAAAATGTGTTACTTACCATGTGTAACTATAATATTCCACCCATAATCCCCAATCAAAACAGGTAAAATATGGTGTTACACATACATGTACCATATTAAATCAATATTTTGATTACATAACATTTTTCTATTATTTCTATAGAATTTACTATGATTCCGTTATAAAACTGTATATATTTCAGCAAGTAAATGGTTAAACATTTGTAGCTTCTTTTTGCAATGTATTCATTGCAATTTAGTATCAAGAACTACCTAAAAGAACATACTTTGATTTACCATGAGTGTAAAATGTGTACTGACACCTATTGATAGTGCTCTATTTATTTCAGAAAGCAGCAGTATAAAAATTAAGTTGGAAAGGAAGAAGAAAGAAGTGGAACGATTGGAGGAACTAAAAAGGCACAATGCAGCACAAGCAAGGCTACATGTGTATGCTGAAAGTATCAAAAGTGAAGATGAAGAACAGCTTTCGGCTTCTCTTCCTCAACAACCAAAGGAAGGTTATGTTTCTCAACCAAGCGCTCCAATTTCTCTTCCTCAGCCATTCCTGCTCACCCAAGCAAAGGCTCCTTTGAACCAACCCCTTTATCCACCTCAAAGGGTTAAATTCACCCAAGAGCCTATTTCTCAATCAGCTATATTTACTACCTCTCATGATGCTTCTAACGACCTTGTGAAAGCACTTGTTGAAGCAATTACAGCCAATAGGATTCCAATTCCAGAAGCTGCTATTTTCTTTGCCGATCCTCTGAAGTATAATGACTGGAAGTTGTCTTTCCAGACATTAATTGACTGCAAGAACTTACCAACCCAAGAAAAGCTTTTCTTTTTACGCAAGTATGTAAGTGGCCCGGCAAAAAGAGCTATTGAAGGACCCTTCATGGTTGGAACAGAAACCGCTTATTATGCTGCCTGGGACATACTTGATGACAGATTTGGAAATCCGTTTGTAGTTGGAAAGTCATATCGTGACAAAATACAAGCATGGCATAAGATTGCCACCAAAGACAGCAAAGATTTCCGTGAATTTCTAGATTTCCTGAGCAGTGTTGACTCAGCCATGCCTTATGTTCAAGGTTTACAAGCTTCAAATGACTGCGTTGAAAATCAAAGGATAACAGCAAAACTACCAGAGTGGTTGAGTTCACGTTGGAACAGAGCTGTCACAAAGTTCCAAGATGAACACAAAGCATTCCCCGATTTCAAATACTTTGTTGAATTTCTTAATAAAGAAGCCAGAATTGCATGCAACCCCATCACCTCACTGCAAGCGATAAAGCCAACAGAACAAGAAAGATCTAAGCAAACCGATCAAGATTATTTTAACTCTCAACGCATTCGCAACTCAAGTGCCAAAACATTCACTACTAGTTCCAGGGAGAATACTAGCGTCCTGTGTGCCTTTTGTAAGAGACATGGCCACACTCTTCATAAGTGCCGTAAGATTATGGAAAGACCAGTTGAAGAAAGAGTGAAGTTTGTAAAGTCAGAGAACTTATGCTTTGGCTGCCTCAAAACCGGTCATAAGTCCAAAAACTGCACCTCCAGAAGTGTGTGTGATAAATGTGAACGGCGTCACCCAACATGCCTACATCAAGATCGGGAGAATAAAGATCAGGAACAACGAGTTAAAACCGATCAAGAGCAATCAAAAATCAATCAAGGACCTGCAGAAAGAACAGCTGAACTACAGAGGATACAAGAGTCTAAGCAAGTAACGTCCAACAGAGTTATTCAAGAAAGAAGTAACACTTATACCTCATCAATTATTCCAGTATATATCTCAACAATAGCCAAACCAAAATAAAGAGATCCTAGTGTACGCCTTACTAGACACCCAAAGTGACACTACCTTCATCTTAAAATACACAGCTGAAATACTTGATATTAAGAGAGAACCAGTCAAGCTCAAAATTTCTACAATAACTTCTAAAACAAAGGTTGTATCTAGCCACAAATTGAATGGACTACAAGTAAGAGGCATCAAGTCTGAAATAAGAATCAATCTACCAACAACTTATACCAGGGACTACAGACCTGCCAATAGATCACATATACCCACATGTGACACCGGCAGGAATTGGTCACATCTAGAACATCTTGCAGATGAAATGTCGCCTGAACTTGATTGTGAAGTAGGGTTGTTGCTAGGCTACAACTGTCCTCAAGCTTTAATGCCCAGAGAGGTTCTCAGCGGTAACGAAGACCAGCCATTTGCACAGAGATCTGTGTTAGGTTGGAGCATTATCGGATATAATAACCCCGACAGTGGCTATGAAGATGAAATTGGTATGAGTCATAGGATTATTATGAAGCAAGTTCTACCAGCTGTTGACCCATCTCACAAAATCAAGTCTGAAGGCTACTTTGCGTATAGGAATAAAGTAAAGGATTACTTCACTACATCACTTCAGCAGATATACTGAAGGTTTTTGAGTTAGACTTTGTTGAAAGCAATAATGAAGAGGTCTCTATCTCACAAGAAGACCTACAGTTTTTAGCAACGTTAAAAGAAGGTATCAAGAAAAATCAAGATGGACACCATGAGATGCCATTACCTTTTAAAGATGAGCCACCAGAATTGCCAAACAACAAGGCTTGTGCAGAACATAACCCAGCTGACCATGCTTCTCGTGGACTAACCGCAAACAACTTGTATTGTCAAACTGGTTCACTGGACCAAGTTTCCTATGGCAAGAAGAAATCCCTAAAGAAGAAGACATCAAGGTGGGAGAGATTGATGATAGAGACCTGGAGCTCAAAATGACACAGGTACATGCAACCAAGACAAAGGAGGAAAGGTCTCTGTTAAATCGCCTACAAAGATTTTCAGATTGGAAAAGGGTAATGAAAGCCATAGCGAGACTCAAACGTGTGTAAAAGGTCTGGCAGAAAGATCCAGTGAATCGACAACGCTTGAAGAAAGAAAGGACGCTGAACAATTCATAATTCGTATAGTTCAAGAAGAAGTGTTCAGTGATGAAATCAAGTCTCTAAAACAAGGGAAGGAAGTCAATTCAAAGCAGTTGAACAAGTTGTATAAACTAAGTCCGTTTGTTGATGACCATGATATCCTAAGGCTGGAAGGAAGATTGACACAAGCGGCTCTCCATCCCCGCGTCAAACACCCAGCCATCCTTCCAAAGGGGCATCACGTATCTCGTCTACTCATAAAGCACTTCCACGAAAGGGTGCAGCATCAAGGTCGTGGAATGACCATCAATGAAATCCGCTCCAATGGCATTTGGATCCTCGTATGTAGTAGTGAGGTATCATTTCTTATTCACAAATGCATTAAGTGTAGGAAGTTAAGAAAATGCAGCCAAGAACAAAAAATGGCTGACCTACCACCAGAAAGGATGGAAACCACTCCTCCGTTCACTTACAGTGGTATGGATTGCTTCGGACCGTTTTATGTTAAAGATGCAAGGAAAGAGCTGAAGAGATATGGGCTCCTGTTTACCTGCGTGTGTTTGAGAGCTGTCCACCTTGAGGTACTAGATGATCTTAGTACTGATGCTTTCCTTAATGCGCTGCGTTGTTTTATTTCTATACGTGGAAATGTAAGTCAACTCTATAGCGACCAAGGTACCAACTTTATCGGTGCAAAAAGAGAGTTCATGGAACTGATGAAGGGAATAGACCAAGAACGTATGAAAGAGTTAGGCTGTAGTCAGGGCCGGACGAAGACTTAACGCCGCCTGGGGCGAAGTTTAAAATGCCACCCCCCGCCGACGCCGGGGGGGGGGCGGCATTACCTACCCCCCCACCCCCACCCCCACCCCCACCACCGGTACTTACCTGCGGCGAGTCTCCCTGTGCTGCCACGGTGCCGGCTTGTAATGCTGAGCGCCGGAAATTCACGTCACTTCCGGCGCTCTGCATTACAAGCCGGCACAGAGACCGAACAGGGAAACTCGCCGCAGAGGAGAGAGAGAGGGGCGCCGAGCGGGTAAGCGAAAACCACTCGGTGCCCCTCTCTCTCTCCTCCGCTTCAAAAAAAACAAAAAAAAAACCGCTTGGGGTGGCAAAGTGCCGCCCCTTCTGAAGTGCCGCCTGGGGCAATTGCCCCAGTCGGCTCCATTGTAGGGCCGGCCCTGGCTGTAGTTTTGTCATGAACCCACCTGCTTCCAGTCACATGGGTGGTGTCTGGGAGAGACAGATTAGGACTGTGAGAAGTGTTCTAACATCCATCTTAGACCAATCCGCCAGGAGATTGGACAGTTCTTCCTTAAGAACATTTATGTACGAAGCAATGGCGATTGTGAATAGTCGACCATTAACCTCAGAACACATCAATGATCCAGTGGGACCAGAACCATTGACACCGAATCATATTCTAACAATGAAATCCACTATCATTGCACCACCGCCTGGAGAGTTTGTAAGAGAAGATCTCTATCTTCAGAAGAGATGGAAGAGAGTTCAGTTCTTGGCAAATGAGTTTTGGACCAGGTGGAGGAAGGAATATCTGCCAAGCCAAATGACATTGTTTTACTCCAAGATGACTTAGTGCCACGAAATCAGTGGAAGCCAGCCAAAGTGGTAGAAGTCTTCCCAGGAACTGACGACAGGGTCAGAAAACTGAAACTTCTTGTTACTGACACAACAATAGATAACAAGGGCACACGCACTAGTAAGCCAGTGTATCTAGAAAGACCCATACAAAAAACAGTGTTATTACTTGAAGCAGATTAACAGAAGTAAGGGTAATGTGATTGTATCTGATTAATGTGTACAAAATGTGTTTCCTCTAAATGTTCATGTTAAGTTATGTGTTATAATATCAGCTCCTTTAAGAATCACATGTTGTGTGATGGTGGGAGTGTGGTTGCAGTCACAAAGTTTTCTGTGTCCATTAGATGGCGCTTATGAACATAATTGTCAATGTATTTTATTCCCATAATGCATTGTTACAAGTCACTTACATAAAGGATTGAATGGTCTTGTCATTAGAAGTCATAAAGTTATCTCTGAGAATCATAAGCCATCTGATTAAGAAAATTCAAGATACAAACCCCTCTCTTAGTTCACAAGCAGGCAAAAGTGGTATGTAGGTGTATTTCTGTCTAATTATGAGTTTCCAGTCATGTGTTTTTTGATGTAATTGACTGTATGTCTGATGATTTGTCTTTCATATTTATCTTTATTTAGTTCTATGGTGTTGATGTAAATCTCTTAGTTGGAACCTGATATGTGCATTAAACATCTGTGAGATAAGAACCTCAGCCTTCTCATTGTGACTAAGGGCGGCATATGGCATAATTGGTAATTGCCCCAAGTAGGGTTTTTTTGCCATTGTTTGGATCAACTTGAGAACTAGGTATGTGTGAAAGGTTGAACTTGTTGGACTGAAGTGTTTTTTCAACCTACTATACACTACTACTATATTATTACACCGTATGCTTTATACAGATTACACATTGATCTAGATGAAAATGATATTATACATAACATTGTTCTAAACATTTCAACTGAATGACCTTGTGATTGAAAAAAGATTCTATTAACATGGTTTATGTAATTCAATTGACATTTGCACTAAATTTATAACATTGTTCTAGGGCTGCAACTAACGATTATTTTAATAATCGATTAGTTGGCCGATTATTTTTTCGATTAATCGGATAAAAAAATCTAATTTTTTTTCAATTTAAAATAATGTAATAAAAAACGTACAATTTACACTTTCATCTCTTTATTGCAATGGCCTCTCTCTATTCACCTTCTTATTTTACTGACATAATAATAAAAGCTACAAGAACCCAGAGGAGTCAGAGGGGTGTATGGGAGGGGGAGAGAGACTGTCAGGACCAGGGCGAGCAGGTCGGGTAGGAGTCCATGTGCAGGGGATACGGGGAACTCTGTCTGTACCCCTTTATGCATGGTGACACTGAGATAGGTACAGACAGAGTAGCAGGACTGGATAGGACGAGAGACAGGAGCTGAGGCAGGTACAGGCTCGGGAGCTGAGGCAGAGAGACGGGAGCTGAGGCAGGTACAGGCTCAGGTGCAGGTGCAGGTACAGGCTTGGGTGCAGGTGCAGGTGCAGGCTCGGGTGCAGGTGCAGGCTCGGGTGCAGGCCCACTGGCAGGTAAGCCCACAGGCAGGTTCAGGCACAAGTACAGGCTCGGGTGCGGGCCCACTGGCAGGTAAGCCCACAGGCAGGTTCAGGCACAGGTACAGGCTCGGGTGCGGGCCCACTGGCAGGTAAGCCCACAGGCAGGTTCAGGCACAGGTACAGGCTTGGGTGCGGGCCCACTGGCAGGTAAGCCCACAGGCACAGGTACAGGCTCGGGTGCGGGCCCACTGGCAGGTAAGCCCACAGGCAGGTTCAGGTACGGGTCCAGGTACAGGTTCAGGCACAGGCGAGGCCCACTGGCAGGGCGGACGGGAACGGAGGCCCACTGGCAGGGCAGACGGGAACGGAGTACTACCGGGCCAGGCACGTGTACAGGTTCATGCACGGGTACGGACTTACGCTCGGGTACTGGATCATGCACGAGTACCGGCTCAGGCACGGGTACAGGAACAGGCTCAGGCACAGGTTCGGGCTCAGGCACGGGTTCAGGCACAGGCACGGGTTCAGGCACAGGCACGGGTTCAGGCACGGGTTCAGGCACAGGTAGCGGCTCAGAGCAAAGGCAGTCCTACAACTTCAATGCCAAGGCCCTGACTGAAGGGCAGGGCAGGTCTTTTAAAGGCAGGGCATCACTCAATTCATAAGGCGCAGCTGTACCTGATAATCAGGTTCAGATCACTCCAGAGGGTGGAGGGTGGCCACTAGTGGTAGCAGATGTATTAACCTGAAGTACAATTCAGCCATGGTTCAGGCAGCAGAGAGTGGATCCTGACAGTACCCCCCCCTCAAGGAGCGGCCTCCGGGCGTTCCTAGGATAGTGGTGTGGCAGTAGCCGATGGTGCTGAAAGCTCTTCTCGCACGTAGAGCGTTTTCGAAAACGTGCAGGTCACCCCGACGTACGACAGTCCCATTAGACGCCACCACACACTCTGATGACATGGCCTTAGGTGCGCTGGCCTGGGAGGTATGGACCTTAGCCGCTGGATGCGCAGATGCGATGGTTCCGGGAAGCGCTTGTCTTGTCCGACTTCTGCATTCGCCAGGGGTTAGGAATTCCCCCTGTACACAGAGTCCCTCTACCTGGCGTTGGATAATACCAGGACTGGACTGGGTGGAGGCTATAACGTAGGAGGGTGTACCAGACCTCTGATCGCGCAGCAGTTGCTCGTAGCGGTTCAGGTCTTTCCTGTGCACGATTGTCCCGTTGGATGCCAGGACGTTACCGGGGGCCCCAAGGGAGTGTCTAGCAGTCTGGGGTTCTTTGTTATGGTTCCTAGGAGTGATGGGAGTGGTAGTACCAACCGCACAAACACCCGTGGTATGTTGGAGCTCGGGTGTGTATGCCATATCATCCTCTGAATGAGCATCGTCCATGTCAGACCAGTCAGGGTCGTCAGACATGGTCTGGGGTTCCTCTGACATGGCTTCAGAAGGTGTAGGTTCACCTGGTGCCGTGACATGAGAAACCTCTGGTTCACCGGGCTGCGGAAGAGGCAGGGTGTGCTCCAGCTGTGACGGGTTGCTGGTGTCATATACAGGTTCCTGGGCACGGGGTTGATCAGTGTGGGTTGCAGGTGGCTTAGCAGGTTTCCACGGACAATATGTTATCCTATGACCGGTCTCACCGCAATAATAACACAAGTTGTCCTCTCGCCATTTTTGTTTCTCTTCTTTGGTGAGAGGCTCGCGCTTACAGCTCTTCTGTGGAGCTTTCTTGCCCTTGGTCTTGGTCATAGGCTTTTGTTTAGTGCGATCGCTTTCCATCACAGACCTCACAGATTTGCACAGCTGCAGTACACACTCCGCCAGTACCTCCAGAACTGCAGTCATCCCCGCGGACTCCTTTGTATGGCCTTGGCATTCTGTCAGGACCAGGGCGAGCAGGTCGGGTAGGAGTCCATGTGCAGGGGATACGGGGAACTCTGTCTGTACCCCTTTATGCATGGTGACACTGAGATAGGTACAGACAGAGTAGCAGGACTGGATAGGACGAGAGACAGGAGCTGAGGCAGGTACAGGCTCGGGAGCTGAGGCAGAGAGACGGGAGCTGAGGCAGGTACAGGCTCAGGTGCAGGTGCAGGTACAGGTTTGGGTGCAGGTGCAGGTGCAGGCTCGGGTGCAGGCCCACTGGCAGGTAAGCCCACAGGCAGGTTCAGGTACGGGTCCAGGTACAGGTTCAGGCACAGGCATGGGTTCAGGCACAGGCACGGGTTCAGGCACAGGCACGGGTTCAGGCACAGGCACGGGTTCAGGCACAGGTAGCGGCTCAGAGCAAAGGCAGTCCTACAACTTCAATGCCAAGGCCCTGACTGAAGGGCAGGGCAGGTCTTTTAAAGGCAGGGCATCACTCAATTCATAAGGCGCAGCTGTACCTGATAATCAGGTTCAGATCACTCCAGAGGGTGGAGGGTGGCCACTAGTGGTAGCAGATGTATTAACCTGAAGTACAATTCAGCCATGGTTCAGGCAGCAGAGAGTGGATCCTGACAGAGACGGAAGTGAGAGATCGGCCGACAGTGAGGGGAATCCAGGTCCCCTGCAGCGTTGCGGGGGATCTGGATTCTAGTGTTATAATCTGTTTGAGGTCGGATTATAATTTTTATAATCGATAAAAATCGATTCGATTAATCGATAATGAAAATCGTTGACAACGATTTTCGTTATCAATTATTATCGATTTTATCGATTAGTTGTTTCAGCCCTACATTGTTCACTGTACACATCAATAGGGCTTTTGCAAAATACATTAGTCCATTTTTAATGCTCTCTGCTTCATAATGTTTGAATGCTAATAACTTAAGAATATGTCGTTTATGGCATTTATCATAGCTCTTAAAGAATTTTTGCTCTTTGCAAAAGTAGTTGAGACGCTAAAGCATAACTTATGATTTATCAGTAACATTTATCAAAATGAACACCCGCTGCACTAAAGTCACAGTATGTTGCTAAATCCTTTTTAACTCAGTAAAACAGTAGACAATGAGCTTACCTTTAATCATTTATATGCTAGGTGGCATTACGAGTGAAAATGTACAAATATTCTCCAAATCATTACTGTTGCTACGATAATGGATAGAATTATTTAAAACCTTAGAAATATTATTCACTTAATTTAGAAATGATTATGTTTTATTCCGAATATAAAATTTTACCTCAGATAAGAGCCATTTGACCTATCTAGTCTGCCTATTTCCGTGATGTAAATACTCACACGTTAACCAGTCCTTGGTCTTGTCTTGGATTGAGTATAACTTTATGCCTATCCAATGCATCTTTAAATTCCTTCCCAACTCCATACATCTTTAAATTCTTTCCCCACTTGTGATGGGAGGCTGTTTAAAACCTCTTTACATTACACCTAAACCTCAGGCTCTGTAATTTTAGATTTTGGCCTTCTTCTAACACTTCTGAGTGCAAAAAAGGGTGAGGTTCGACCTTTCTGCTACCAATGCATCTAGCTGTACAAAATATGACACTCGTGCATCAGTGCTACTTTTTCCTTCAACCGGAAGAGGAAAATAGGTATACTAGACTCAAAACATAAGCTGGCTGACAAAATGTTTCAAAAGAAAAATGTTGTCGTGCAGTGTCATGCAATTTAATGTGCCAAGACCAATAATATGTAGTTATGCCACTAAGTAAAAGTAACCTAAAAAGCAGTGGTACGGATAAAAAGTTTGAAAATGTACAATGTGTGTACAGTAGAAAACGACTGTTGTATTTGTGATATGTTAACTGCGCAGATTTATGACCTATCAGAAAGTTTAGATATTAAGAATTTGTTGATTTCAGAATTACGGCAAGATTTAGCACAAGCTTGTGTAATTATAAGGAAAGAGAAACAAAGTAATGGTTAAAGGAGCAAAATAATAGGCTATTTAAGGTATGGTTACCAACCCACATGAGTAGGAGAGTAACTACTTTTGTAAGTTCTCCCATAGTTAAGGTGATGAAATAACACATGGGACAAATGGGAGATAGATCCAAGTTTATATCATTTTCAACAGAGAATACCAATTCAAGAACTGAAATACTTGAAAATGTAAAACATACTATTTATGAGGATCCATTTTTATTCTTACTGAGATTTAAGCAGGTTTACAGAATAGTTTTTCAAACTCCTAACAATGAATGTCCTGATTTCAAGATCCAACAAGTATTTCGATTGCTTCCAATATGGAAATTATTGACGAAGCTGCTGCATTTATTGATAAGAAAACTGAAACCACAAAGGACTAAATGAATGTGTCAGTGGTTAACAAGGTTACTTACATGGACACATATAGAAGGGAAAGAGAGCATTCCGTAAACCTTTCTTCCCCTCTCCGGGAGTGCAGAAATTAGCAAATGCAGGGTTCCCAGGAGACAGAATAAAGAACGTATTCAGCGTTTTTTATTCCAACAAGGCAGGTCACTTTAGGAGACAATGAAAACATGCAACATTAAGGATAAACTACTTGTTCCACAATGAGAGAGACCCTACTTCCCCGTCCACTTGAATTGTTTGGATCCTGTTTATTTGGATGGCTGTGGCAGACCCTATATACGGGGTCTCCTAAAGGGTCATAATATAATCATGATCCTCCAGCTCAACGATAATATTTCCCCTAGAAGCTATAATTGCAAGTGTGATAAATAATCTGGAAAAAAGAGCGATAGTAAAAACTCAAACATTTAATGCAATAATCAAGTAAGTAACGGATGAACTCAAACTTTGGCAACTAAAAGAAAGAGCAAACCTTTTCAAAATGATTAGCTTACCAAAAGTATTATATCCATTACAATCCTTACCTTTACCATTAAGATCCACAGACACTAAAATGTCTCTACTGTCACTAAAATTGTACATATAATCACAGCAGTAGCACATAAAAGCACCAGCCAATGCTGGATAAGACACAAACCACCAACATTAACCATTTTTAAATCTAAACCATATCAATTGTTCTGCAATGATTGGGTATAGGCTATACGCCGTGTATGTTGATAAAATCAACATTCGAATATACTTCATGGTACAGCTTACAGTTGTTATGACTAAATACACTCATAATATACAGCACTCATCTCAGTATTAAATGCTCAGATCTGATTGGGGCGACATAGAGACGTAAAGGGACATGAATTGAAGATTATACTAATAATACTCAAGTGGTAAAGGTAGCGTTAGATATTGTGGGTGCATTAGGTTATAATAGTTTAGCCTGGTTTGTTGAAAATACATTAAATATTTTATATTATATATATACATTGAATATTATGCAGTTACTTTTATAACCTTTTATCTTGTGTGGTGGTTGGGGGAGTATCTATTATATCGTACCTGTTAAAACCAACCTCTTCTTGCAGGAGTACCTTGCTTGCCAAATTGGTTAGTTGAGATCACAACCTTCCTGGAAACTCCAGCTTTAACCTGCCCCCCCCCAAAGGCAGCTTAATATACCAAACAGAACCTATGTCTATAGCATTGGATAAGAAGGAAAGTACACAATCCTCATCATTATCAACAAGGAAAGGATCTATCCCCTATTGCCTCTTGAGTAGATACAAAACCTTCATTGTTCATGGGGTTTTGTGTTCCGACCAAAATAGGTAACTACGTCTTGTAACGCCTAAATATTTGAAAAATGTATTTACACATTATATCTTCACCAGATGCGTTTTCCTAGAATTCATGAATCTGATCAAGGTACTCAATTCACTGGTAAGGTTTTGCTGTCCGTATGCGTAATTTTATAAATAGACCATTGATTTCATGTTACATATCACCCACAATCAGCTGGCATTGTGGAGCACATGAGCAGAACACTGAAATCAAGACTTGCAATTCCACCTGTTCTTATGGATATTAGAAATACTAAATCATCGGTTACACGATATACACCTTTTGAACTTATGACAGATAAAAAAATACCACTTACATGCATGCATGTGTGTGTGGGAACATGTATGCGTATGTATGTTTGTGAGCATGGATGTTTAAGTGTGTGTGACCACAGATGTATATGTGTAAGTGTCAGCATGGATATGTATGGATGTGTATATGTGAGCACGAATGTGTATTTGTGTGTGCATGGATGTGTAAGCGTGTGGAAGCACAGATGTGTATGTATAAGCTTGGATGTGTATGTGTGAGCATGAGAACATACATTTTTGTGTGTGAGCATGGGTGTGTAAATTTGGGCATGTCAGCATGTATGTGTAAGTGTGCAAGCAAGGATGTCTATGTCTAAGTGCGTGTTAGTGAGTATATGTGCATGTGTGTTGGTGTGAGTGTGTAAGTCTGTGCACATGTGAAAGGCAAGGAAAAGATGGGGATGCTGAATATAATAACGAAGAAGAGGAGAGATAGAGAGAAAGGAGGGAGATTGAGATAAAGAGGAGGATGGAGATAATGAAAGATGGGGAGAAAAGGTGAGGGATAATGAGAAGTGGGAGGAGCTAGGGAAAAATATAGATATAAAGTGAAATAAGAAAGATAAAGGGAAATGGAAGAGATGAGAAAGAAACAAAAAAGAGGATATATAACAGAAAAGGGTGAATAAAGAGAAGGGGCGATAAACAGAAAGGAGAAAAATAATGAAAGAGAGAGAGAGAGAGTGTATTTGTGTTGTGAAAGTGAGTGTATGTTAGATCAAGCGGGTGCATGCAATGGCCAGTGTAAACCAGCATGTTTATTATTAGCTTTTATTTATATAGTGCCAACAATTTATGTGTACGGGAAAGTGTGAATGTGCGTGTGTATCCATGTGTTTATGGGCAGGCATTTGTAGGAGTATGTGTGTAGTTTAATAGTCTATATATACTGTTTTGGGCTTATGAAAATAATAAAGAGTGGGCCTGACTGAGAGGAGACCTGAGATTCTGAGGGGAGACCACTGTGGGTGCAATTTGGGTATGGGGTAAGTCCTGTAGATGTAATCTGGGCAAGTCCTGTGGGTGCACTCTGGGTGCAGGGGGCCAGTCCTTATGTATATATTATATAATTAAAATTGGATGTCTAAAGCAGATAGACTTGTTTGCATATTTCATGGAGGTTGCTGGAAATAAGGAAATCAAAATGTAATTTATAAATGTTTTGCAAATATATATATGCACATGTATGTGTGTGTATACATATAATAATCATATATGTGTATATATATATATATAAATTTTGCACAGCAACTACTCCCAAAGTGGACTGCTATCAAATGTGTTATGGCCTCTAGTCCCGGATCTTTGGGAGACCTAGCAATGCTCCTGCTCACTAAAATACATATGTTAAGACTTTGTGTTGGAGCACCCAAATCAGTAAGAAAATAAAATGTATATACATAAATAAACCTCTGTGTTTTAAGTGAAAACATCAAGTAAACTAAAATAGGGACACACAGCCAGTCAGCCCTAATGGCGCCCTAGGCCTTTCACAACCCTTCTGCATACAAACATGCAAAAGAACTAAAAAAAAACACAAATTCGTGCTACAGCTTTGGAAATACATTGGTTTCTCACAATATATAAATACAAATATGCACACACACACACACATAATATATATATATATATATATATATCTATCTTATACAGTATTTACTATACCAGGATATGTCACTGGTCACATTGGCCAGGGCTTAAGGTGATGGTCCAATCATAGTGCACTTGCTGGAATGACTTAGATGCAGAATCATTAAAGATTCAGCACAGAAATGTTTTATGGAAAAAGGCATTTGTCATTGCATAAGGACATCCAGCTTTTTTTCCTAGGACATAAAAGTACAAATATTATAACTCCTGCTGCAGCTTTTAGATTTTGGAGTTGCGTCCACACAGTAGTGTCCTTGCAGATAGAATGAATTGAAGTAGAATCATGGTAAGAGAACATCAGGATAATAGTCCACACAATATCTTCAATTACTTTAAATGTCATCCTAAGCATCGAACAGTCTTTAGATGTTGAACAATGAAAGAGTTCCCTAACTCAGCATTTGCCCTGAAGGGAACTCACTGAATAGCTCAACACTTCTGTAGCTAAAAGGCTATGACACACATGGTCACCTCTTTACAAAGTATGAATAAATTGCAAACTACATAGATAACATTAAAGAACATTAACATTCAGCTTTATCTACTTCCTCCTGTAGAATATTGGCAGACAAAAGAGATACTGTCGAATCTTGTTCAAATTACTGCAAGAAACTTGTTTCATATTGTTGGTAATATTCAATTACATATTTTTTTTAAACACTAATTTACTACTTACACAAACTTATACCTTGGATGCTGATGGAAGTGTAACATGGGAGCCAGGAAGATATCTACTGCTTAACATGGGGATTTGTGGGGGGCAATGGTGTATAGACATTTTTGAATCATGAAGGACAAACACACAATAAAAAGTCAACCTTGTGATTGCCTTTTCAATAAATTGTTTTTTTTGATGGGCACATACATCTTGCTAACCGGCACACATAAAGTCCTCTAATGTATGCAGGAGTGAATGTTTCCATTAGAGACCTAAATGGCAAAGTAGGGTAAATAAAACAATTTCCATTGTGTCTTTTTGTATGGTATATGTGGTATATACATATATTTAAATTAATATCAGTGTAATCTAATAGCATTGTACAAATTGCAGAATTGCAGTATTCCTAATATTTTTTACAAATTCATAGCACAGTCTCTAACATGATCTATGTCTCCAGCTTAGGTTTTTTTCAAACAAGTAATTTATTATTTCCATAGTGCATTAAATCACATCTTTGCCAGCGTTGACATTTAATTTAGGATATGTAATTAAACGATTTTACAGTTCAGATCAAAAGTAGAGTGAACAAACTAGCCCTAATGCCCAATGCTACAATCAAAGCTAACTGTTAATTACAAATGCTTTTCAGATTTTTAAGGGTTTTTAACTTTTTTTGTATTATTTGTTCATTTGCAAATAATCATGAGCCAATCAGGGAACTTGTGCAATAAGGAGCAATCATTTGAGAGATGAGACATCCAAACATTTTTAAATTAAATACTACCCAGGGTACTGCTGTATGTGTTAAAGAGACATGTCACTCAAACAGTGGTCCAGAATGGGGGTCAGACTGAAACTTTCCTATAAGGTGGCATACTTTCCCCATGCATTTGCAACAAGGGCTGCAAGAAAATTTAAAGGGACCACACAGCTTTCATATTCATTAAAGTACATATGATGGATGAACTATGTCTTTAATGCAATAATCAAGACAAAAAAAACCTTGAAGCTTATCTGCTTTTCCAGAAGACTATTTTATTTCATTTATCTGTAACGGACAGGGCTACAAATATATATTACAAAAAAATAAATTAAGGCACAGATCTACAGTGTCCAGTTAGTATATTTGTCAATGTTGTGCCGAAAAAAAATTTCTCTGCATCTATACACAACATAATAATAAATCCATATTTGTATACAAAAACATAAAAAAAACCTCTTAGTGTTCTTTTGTGGATAAGGAATATCCTTATCACATAATAAAAATATTATTTGATAGATGACAGAGAGAATTCTGAATACCTTTTATTTACTGCAATCCTACAAGAAAAGAAAATGATAATATTTCATTCTAGACATATATTTTCTGGCAGTTTTATATGAACTCAATACATTTAAGTATCAAGACTGTAAAATAAATAATTGATTTGAAACTGTGGAACATTTAATAAAATATTGAATAATATTTTAGAGGTCAGTAATACAATGCTTGTTAAAGGGCAGAATACATTGTCATGTGATGCTTTTTTTAAAATAAGATTCTAACCCATCTGTAGGCTAGAAAAAAAAAAATACCCAATAACCTGTCCACACACAAGAGACATTCTCCAATCAACTGAGTGTTTGGCATGTTAGGAAACATAACAAATGTTTGAGCAATCAATGGAACATTATCATTAGAACTAGTCACAATATTCAAAAATATATGTATATACCCTTTATTTAATGGCAGAAAGGCAGAGCTTATCATGTTGGAGCTGTGCATAATTATTAGACTTGGGCACCAGGGAGGTCTTCGTGTTCATGTTCGTCTTCGGGGGGAAGAAAATCTTCGCATTCGGCGAATATTCGCCCGTTCCGGTCTTCTCTTCGTGTTCGGTTTTTTTCTTAGTTTTTTCCGGTTTTGTAGAAGGGGTTAATATGGGGTTAACGCGGTACGGACTACGCAGCAGCTCTGGCGCTCTGGCAACCAATGGTTGATGGCAGACGAGCCCCCTGCTCGTACGGACTTCTAATCCTAACGCAGCAACTTCGCCTGCAGAGACCACTGGTCTTCTTGCTCTATCGTACAAGCGACTTTGGTCGTTCGTATGGACTTTTTGACTGTTGCAGCAGGGAGACCAGTGGTCAGGTTGTACCTTAAGGAGTTAAGGGGCTGTGCGAGTGAGCCTATTGGTTGCTTTAACCTACGGGTTTCCGCTCCCGTTATCCCCTCCTCCAAAACTCCTCCCCCAAATCCCACAATTGCTGCCTAGCCCTGCTCAGCCCCGTGGGCTTCAATTTCTCATCTCACTATAACTCACTCTCTGCTTATTGTTTAGTGAACAAACACTGTACAGGAATATAAATACTATTTACCATACTAAAAACATTAACAATATAATATGAATCATTAACATTCATATATGTTAATAAATACCATTTAAAAGCTGATGTAGTACCATGTACCATACGTAGTACACACAAACTCGCTCTAACACCAACTCACTCTAATGGGTGCTGTGCACCTGCCTTAGCACACCCCTAACACTACCTAGTTTCAGAATAAGTCATCTTAACCCCATAATGACAAAGCCCGTACATGTACGGGCTCAAAATGCATTGTTTTCAATGGGTTCGGGGACTACCCATTGTCCTTAAGGGGTTAATTAAAATCCATTGTAACTTATAACATCTGTATGTTGCTTAAAGCTTCCTCTCCCAAATGCAGTAACATCAAAGCAATGTAAATGCTTTATAGAAATAGCAGCTTGTTGTATTATACTTTTACTTACTGATTTCCATGTGGGAGATGCTACCGAAAGGTCAGCTCAGTATAAATATTAGCAAAGTATATTGTTTTCAAAGCAAATACAATCTTGGGCAGAAATACACAGAAACAAATAGAATAGGCTCAACAGAATAATCTCTAGGGAAATAAAGATGTGATGACATTAGATCGTAGGGATATGGATAATGTACATAAGAAATAGGGTTACCATTTGTGGCCCTCTCCAGGCAGATGATAAAATTCCAGGGTCCCTCTAGATGTAATGGGAGAAACTAGGCTGGTAGTTGTACAGCAACAATAGCTTGGAGAAGACAACCATTGGTTGATACATAAACAGCATCCGATACACTCTTCCAATAAGTAATAAAAACATAGTAAACATAATAAAAATATCACTTAAGCTCTATGCATTTGATCAGATTTTACTCCACTTTTTCAGAAGCACATATGTAAGAGGCATACACACACACAAGACAGAGACACACCAACTAGATATCCCCACTGTACTCCCCACTCTCACTCCAATCCCTATCCAGTCCTCATAAAAAAGTTGGGTATGTGTGTATTATCTGCTCATTCCAAGAGCATCTAAAAACTTGCTCTACTGGGTTCCAATCATGCAACTCCATTTGTCATCGGCAGGATCCTCGAATCACACACAGCAAGATATGACTGAAACTTGGTGTAAACAGTTTAGTCCTCCAACTGCATAATAATGGGCTGATCAGTCAAAACAGATTTTAAACCTGAAGGGAAATAGAAAAAATGTAGTAGCAACAATGTAATGGTTCCCAAAGGTTATTACCGATGACACTATAATCATCTCTGTCACGCGCTGTAATTCACCATCCGTATTATATGTGTACATGAAATGCTATTTTTTTTTTTTATTAAACAACACTTAACCCTTAGAGTACAAGCTGACATCACACATATAACTGTCAGCTTTGTGTATATAGGAATAACTATAACTATAGAATTTAAATTTGAATGTGATATATATATATAACACACTGTGGTATCAAATAATATGTCCCTACATGTAAAATAGAACATAACCTTTAAAATTAGGTAAATAAAAGAACTGGAATAAGTAAGCCAAAAATAAATCATGAACTAACTCTATGTAGATAAACCTTGAGCAAAAAACCTAAATGGGAATAGTAAAGTAACCACCCAAGACACTGGGTGCTTTAAAAATAAAACAAATTCTAAATTACATATAATAATCAGGGTAATATGAATAAATCAAACCTAAAGTTATACTAGAGGAGGCAAGGGCTCTACAGATTCCACACTAATACCCAGAATACTGTATTAATTAATAATAGGGCAATTGTATTAAAGGGAACACACTTTATTAAGACCCAAAGAGAACATAGTCTTTAGTTGTGGATCGAGAAGCCCTCTGTTTAATATAGCTTTTAGAGATTCCCCCCCTCTAAGACCCTAGGAGGACAGTGGTTGCAATGCAGTTGGAGAGGATGTTTTTTTTTTTTAATTTAGTACGGTTATGTTATTTCCGTCAATCACCCATAACATTATGACCACTGACAGGTGAAGTGAATAACACGGATAATCGTGTTATCATGTCAGTGGGTGGGATACATTAGGCAGCAAGTGAACATTTCATCCTCAAAGTTTATGTGAAGCAGGGAAAATGGGCAAGCATAATGATCTGAGTGAATTTGCCAAAGGCCAAATTGTGATGGCTAGATGACTGGGTCAGAGCAAACCTGCAGCTCTTGTCGGGTGTTACCGGTCTGCAGTGGTCAGTGCCTATCAAACGTGGTCCATGGAAGGAAAAAAATAATCGGTGAACAATGTCATGGGCAGCCAGGGCTCAACGATGCACAGAGGCTGGCCCGTGTGGTCAAATCAAACATACGAGCTACTGTAGCTCAAATAGCTGAAAAACGTAATGCTGGTTCCGATAGAAAGGTGTCAGAACACACGGTGCATTGCAGTATTGGGCTGCATAGCTGATAACCAGTCAGGGTGCTCATGCTGACCTCTGTCTACTGCCGAAAGTGCCCATAATGGGCACATGGCCATAAGAACTGGATCATGGAGTAATGGAAGAAGATGGCCTGGTCTGATAAACCATGTTTTCTTTTACATCATGTGGATGGCCAGGTGTTTGTCTTACCTGGTCCCACCTCTTAATTTACAGAACTTAAAGGATCTGCTGCTAACATCTTGGTGCCAGATACCACAGCACACCTTCAGAGGTCAACTCTCTTATGTCTATAGTTCTGATAATCCAGTGACTTTAAAAAAATCTCAAACCAGCACTTATTATTGCTCTGCCTGGCTTTAGTTTTCCAGCTGGAATTCTTTCATTTTCCTAATTTACTGATTCACATTCCCTCCCCTCCTTTTCTCCCTCCCCTCCATCTCTCCCCCTTCGTTCTGTCTCTCTCCTTACCGCCCTCCACTGCAAGTCTCTCTCCCTCCCTACCTCAACTTATATATAATTTCCTTACCTTTCCTCATCTCACCCTTCTTCTCATCATGCCCTCTTTTCTTATTTCACCTCACTTAGGCTTGGTTTCCACTTGGGTTTTTGTCCTGAGTTATTTTCTTGATGTAAAACGCCAGGAAAAACGCCAAGAAAACTGCCACTGCATTTACCTCCGTTTTGGCATTTTTTCTGGCGTTTTTTCTGGCGTTTTAGCCTTTCTGTGGAAATTGCTTTTTTGACCTTAGGCAGTTTTTCCAGCCTTTACAAATTAGAATTTTCACCCAGCTAAAAGGGATTAGGATAAATGGCAAGTATCTGCCCCCTCCTGATGTCATGTCCTTGGTAGAGTTCTACTTAAACACGCCCCGGCGGACCCTTTCGTCTCTTTTCTGTGGTTTGTAAGGCATGCTTTATTCCGAATGTCTGCTCCTCTAGGAAGATTGGCCCCAAATGATGGTGCAAATTGTTTGCTGTTGCTTTTGGCACGCAGGATCCAGTTGGGTATGTTTGTTTGTAATGGCATGTTTGTTCCAAATGGTGTAAAATTCAATATGAACTTTGTTTTGTGTGAAACTGTTTGTTTCCAGCCTATTTCTCGTAGGACACACAGATACCGGGTCCATCCTCTGCATTGTAACTGTGGTAAAAAACGCCATAAAAAACGACAAGGCAAAACCCACATGGCTTTTTCATGGCGTTTTTCCTCTCCCATAGACTTCTATTGGAGAAAAACGCCAAGATTTCCTTGCAAAAAACGCCAGAGTGTCAACATGCTGCGATTCTGAAAAACTGCCACAGAGCCCAAAAAAGCAGAAAAACGCCAAAGAGGACTGAAAAAACGCCAAACAGAAAAACGCCAAACAGAAAAACGCCAAGTGGATATGGCATTGTGCGATTTCCTATTGAAGAACAGCGAACATCTGGTCGCAGCGTTTTTTCACAAAAAAAATGCCGTGTGGCTGAATTGGCATTATTATGGGCGTTTTTAGCAAAAAAAAAACAAGTGGAAACCTAGCCTTATGGTTGCTTTTGCACCAGGTACAAACTATTTGCACGGAAGATGACATTCAAGACCATTACCATGTTACCATTTTATGAACTCTAAACTTAAAATTATTTTGGAAAAAAAAAGGATTTTGTTGCTATTAAACCTATTTTTGCAGTTAAATACAAACATAAAATATGTTCCATTACCGCCCCACAAAAGTACATGTTTCTGACAAGCAGAGAACTTAAGTTATTTTAAGAGATTTATTTTAAGAACCTATTTTGCAATGAATTTAACAATAACTGAGTCTGATTCTAGCTTTAAATAAGAAAAGCCAATTTACTGTAATAGAAAGCCATTATAAACATTAAATTTATGTCATTAGTGGAAACCACTTCATCATTTATAATAAAGTCACTGAATCAGCATCCAAGGTAAATAAGTGATTCTCAGTCTATCGTACATAAAAGACAAAATGCCAATATAGGTCCAGGGAGGCGGCAGTCTATCTGCCCCAGGGGGGTGATCTGCCCCCTCTGCTGTGCCACTGCTCAGTGGGCCTGTTACAAGGTAGGTCTCTAATCTCTCAAGTTGGCCCATTTACATTATGGAGGATGCGTTACAAGCAAGGCCATCTTTAATATTGATTGGACCCTGGGAAAGCATTTGCCCCCCCCCCCCAATTGCTCTCAGGCATGTAATCATGCTCTTATTTCAAACACCAGAGATAGCTTGCTGTGCCATCTTTGCTGCAGCATGACCCCAGTGTGTTCCTCCCTTCCCTGTGTGATAAAAGAGAGGTGACTCACAAAGCGTGCATGCAACAGAGGTAAGCCACGGGCCTGTGCAGAAGTGATCGCCAGGGCCCTGGATTGCCCAGGGCTGTCCTGGAATGTGAGCTCTCAGCACCGCAAGCCAAATAACCGGAGGGTGGGATGGGATGGTCTCATTGATGGTTATGGCTGCGATTGATGGGTCCAACAATCTGTGGGTTTTTTTCCTGATTTTTTCACTTTGGTCAATCAGCGTTTATAAAGGTTAGGGAAAAGCGTTAGATATATAGGTGTGCTGACTCCATTGTAACCCGTCACTAGAAGTTACAGGTGGATGAGAGTTGGAATGTGAGACAGTCAGTGACAGTAAGTAAAGACTAAGGTTAATGCTCATTCATTACTTATCTACCATACTGAAAGTCAATTCAATAGTGCAATGCATTTCTAAATTAAGTATGTATTGTTTATCCAGCTTGAGCATCATGTAAGCCCCTATTTGAAAGAAGCCAAAGGTTCACTAGCAACTAATGTCTAACATTGTTTGTGCCAGTTTAGCAATTCACTAATGTAGCTTTAAAAGGACAAATATACTTATTCAGAGTAAAATAAAAGAACATAGATACATACTTGATTAAACAAATAAAAATATGTCTGCCAATCCCCATTTCAACTACTAATTAAATGGCTCATTTCTAATAGAAGAAAATGTAGAATGATTCCTAGTAATTCTTCCTTAAACGTTTACCACAAAGCTTTTATAAAACGCAGATTTCTCCAGGGCCAGAGAGAGGATTTTAACTAATTTAGTATTGATTACACCATTTGTATTTTTTCAGAACACTTATTGAGTGGATTTGATGAAATAAACATTCCATCAGAGAGTGGAAAAGCCTTGCGAGCAGAGGTGCCAATGCAGAGAATGCTGTCCCCTGCAGCTAATCGTTGCAGACTCTGATGACAGTCTAATTAAGATTTATGTTAAGTGAATAAATGCAAGTGGCACCATCTACACTAGTAATTGTTCAATTGTATTTGCCAAAATATCTATCTATCCATCTATCCATTTTCAAGCAAGATAGATAGATAGATAAACTAAATAATTTGTTTAGTTTTTCCCCCAAAACAATTGAGTGCCTTATACATTCCCAAGAAAACACACTTACCTCTAGGAAAAGCTGCAGTGTCAGAGCTGCTGCACTTTCCCCATCATTGTCTGAACTTTGCAACAATTTTAAATCCCTGAATCACAGGCAGGAAAGGGCTGCCTCTGAAACCAATTGGAGAGCTTTCTGCACATGTGTGTGAGGCCATTGGAACTTGGAACTCTTGGAGCATCTGAACCCTTTTTATTGGCAATATTACAATAGTGACATTGACAGAACAGTTTGATTTACAATTTGTTTAGAAAAGGAAAAATAATATATATTTTTTTTTTAAACAGCTGGGAATAGACACTCTTCTTTATTCTGATCTGGTACACAGTGCTCCAACATAAAGAGGATAATTCTCTTGATTGAACATTTTATCCATTTTCTTTTATAGAATTTTTTTCAGTTTGGTATGATATGAACTATTTTCCTTCAAGTATTAAAGCCATATTCCTCATAACACCATAATGGCCTGTTGGTACATTATCATCTTTCATCTGCACGCAATGCATTTTAAAAGTGCATAACCTTTCCAAAATGTCCTTTCATATTTTAGAATGAATCAAATTGTTATGCTGCTCATTTATGAATGTTACAGACATCACAGAGATTTAGCAATTTGGAATAATATATTATTGACCTCTAACATTTTCACCTCTTACAGGAGATAAAATATTATATAAAACAAAAATATTACAAATGTGCAGTATAAAAAAGTTCAAGACATAATTCGGTGATCTTAATGAATGTCTATCGAAGTATATGCTTGTTAATTAAAATATTTTGATTCAATATGCCGGGAGAACTTAGATGTATGTCTTTAATTTTATTAAAGATGTCTTTCGGTTGATAACTTTTATTGGACTACCACTGAAAAAAGATATAACGTTTCTTAAGTTTTTAGGAGATCAGAGGTCTCTCGTCAGAGGAATCATACTTTTTGAAGAAAAGACCTCTAAGTTTCCCATGTGGACAAAGTGAAATAATAGATATGTGAATGGTAAAAAAGTTATCTGTAACAACTGAAACTTTTCTAGCCCTAGTAGAGTAAGCCTCTATGCATGGGAAATCCACACATATCAGGTCCAGTGGATCTGTACTATTCAGATGGCCTATGATAGTAGACCAGACTTGTAGGTTCTGGGGTTGTATGTACAACATGCTCCACAGATTCCAGCATCAATCCTCCATAGCTAATGGCAGAATATCTGGCTCACTTATTTCCTGCAGCTACAGGATGTTCTATCCACTGCAGTGCGCTCACAATACTATAAAATGGTGCCTAATCACTTGAAGACCATGTTGAAGACCTTCATTGACACTCTCTTAGGTATACCTGGGAACTCTCTGGGTCATGGAAGTAAATCTGTGGGTGGTGGTTGCAGTGTTTAGGCATGACCACTTCCTACCCTATTCCCCTCCCAACCCCATATGAATTTAATGTGTTTGGGGATAGGCCTGTCCCCATACAAGGCTAGCCCTGCCCCCCTCACACACATCTAACCTGGCATATGCATTGCAGGAGAAATCCCAGTCTGTTCAGCATTAGTTTGCTAATCTAAAGATTATGTATATAATGAAAGCAAATGTCACACCCAACAGTGGGTATAGCAATATTAGCAGCAAGAATGCAAGCAAATAGCATCACTTATAAAAGAACTAGGTTGAATCCCATTATGAGTATTACTAAGGTAGATCATTAAAAAGACTGTACAAAGAACAAGATGTTAATCATTCAGACTTGAAGAAAGGAATTTTTACCTAAAGCAATAAAAAAGAGCCCTTTACATTAAAGATGTGAAATTCACTACCCATCAAATTCAATAGATGCCTTTAAATGTAGGCTAGTTGAACTTGATAGACTTGTGTCTTTTTTCAACCCAAATAACTATGTTACTAGGTGTTCTGATTTGGACAGCATGTTGGCATTATGCAAGTCTAAGGGTAGGTTGCCTGGAGCTCACCATCTTGTGAGGAATTAGGTCTGGGACGGGGGCAGGGCTAGCCGTGCATGAGTGCAAGGCTAGTCAAATGAGGACGGGCTAGCTGCTGACTTGGGCAGGGCTAGACCCATAAACCATTAAATGTGTTAGGAGCGGGAGGGGAATTGGGCCACTCCAATGCCCCAGGGAAAGAGTGCTTTATGGAGACTGACCTCAAACCAAGAGAGCTCTCAGGTACTGTATGCCTACAGTGTCTTTTTTCTTCTCTTGCCGCTAGCAACAATATTTTCTTACAGAGTGTTTCTAATGTCTGGTCAATATGTTGCCAATTAATTCTGGTCAGTTATTCTATCGATCTATTTTTTTTATATGCAGCAAGTTGCTTTATGTTGCCTAAGTATTATGAGGTTTAATTCCTAATTCAGATATGTCCATGTTTAATTATTTATTTAGAATTCTTTTTCTGCACTTTGAATTTCTCTATTCAATTTAAACCTATAACAACGATATTTCTGATGATGAATTGCCTAGTAATAGAATAATTATATTCCCAGAGTTGAATCCAAAACCTTTCTGAAAAAATAAATCTATAAGCAAAATCCATTTATATATTCCATTTTAATTCAGCTCTTTCCAAAATTATGTTCTAAGTTATTTTTATGGTACTTTAAATTTTATTCTTATTCAGAGAAAGTTAAAAAGTGTGTAAGTTTATACTAAGAACAAGTGTAGGATGATGTAGTAGTATTGATGAGTGAAATGTTTTAAATATTCACAGAGCATATAAGACCTGACCTTTGGAAGTCGAAAAAATTCAGTGATTTTATAACTACCTTGGATTAAAAATAACATATTAATAATTATCTGGGCATAAAATATTATAGTTCTTTGAAGTAACCTTTTAGTGGAATCATGCCATTTGCATATGTCATTCCCTTTGATATACCCAGCCACCCATGATAAAACAATACAATGCGTGACAGTTTGGAAAGAAGTGGCTACAGCGTTTAATGACAAATGTAAAATACATAAAGATGAACACAGAAACAGTGGTCCCATCTCCACATAGCCGCAACCATACAAGTTAAGTTGCTCTCTTCCTCACCGACTCATAGACTCAAATGTAACCAGACACCTCAAAAGCAGGCAGGTATTATTCCAGACCCCCGCCAAATGCCAAGACACCAACTAAAGTATGTGCTTGAGGGCAGGCAACTCACTGGCTGAGTAAATCCTACCCATAATCCCTTTTATATCTACCCTGTCCAGCCCAAATACAAACCCAACCCCTCTAGCACCCCAAAACCCCACTTAGCTAACCCTGAACACGCCTACGGCCAGCATAGCTCCATTATGCCCCTGTGCTCCATCTTCAAGGATTACTTGCTGAAAACGTTTATTGCAAATTACAAATGTGCAAATCTGCCCAGTCGAAATTGGATGTTATCATAGGGGATTTCAGCTACCTAAAACTCAACTGGGAATCTGATAAACAACAAAATAGATACACCAAGGGAAATGACAAAAGGTTAAAATATTGTTTAATATATATATATATATATACACTATACACACACACCAATCAGCCAAAACATTATGACCACCAGCCTAATATTGTGTAGGTCCCAGTTTTGCCGCCAAAAGAGCCCTGCCCCGTCAAGGCATTGATTCCACTTGAACTATAACTGCCTAGATCCTTTATGTCGTGTAATTTATGAGGTGGGGCCTACATGGATCGGACTTGTTTGTCCAACACATCCCACAAATGCTCAATTAGATTGTGACCTGTGGAATCTGGAGGCCAAGACAACACTTTGAACTCATTGTTGTGTTTCTCAAACCATTCCTGAACCATTTCTGCTTTGTGGCAGAGCACATTACCCTGCTGGCCAATGCCATCAGGGAATACCATGTCCATGAAAGGGTGTATATGGTCTGCAAAAAAGCTTGTTAGATAGGTGGTACTTGTAATATCTACATGAATCGCAGGACCCAAGGTTTCCCAGTAGAACATTGCCCAAAGCATGACACTGCCTCCGCTGGCTTGCCTTCTTCCCATACTGCATAATGTTCACCAGGTAAGTGAAGCACACGCACTTGGCCATCCACGTGATGTCAAAGATAACGTGATTCATCAATTTCCTTCCATTGCTCCGTGGTCCAGTTCTAACGCTCACTTGCCCATTGTAGGCGCTTTCGGCAGAGGACAGGGGTCAGCATGGCCATCCTGACTGATCTGCGACTACGCAGCCCCATCGTCTCCTGGATTTGAGCTATGGACCCCATGATACTGTCACTGGTTCACCGGTTTTTCATTCCTTTGCCCACTTTTGTGCTTAACACTGCAGACCTGGAACACCCCACAAGAGCTGCAGTTTTGGAGATGCTCTGACCCAGTCGTCTAGCCATCACAATTTGGCCCTTGTCAGAGTAGCTCAGATCCTAATCCAGATCCCATTTTTCAAGCTTCTAACACATCAACTTTGAGGACAAAATGTTCACTTTCTGCCTAATATATCCTACCCGCTGACAAGTGCCATGACAAAAAGATTATCAGTGTTATTCATTTCAACTGTCAGTAGTCAAAATCTTATGGCTGATCGGTGTATATAAAACAAGGAAGAACATACATTTAGGGAATATAATCGATCAAAACTATAGTTTAATGATAAAAATACTGAAGAAAAGCATTAAGCTTATCTACAAAAGATGGAGGACTGTCAGTGCTTTTGTGAACTATGAGAGAACTAACATGCAAATCATGCAAAATCCAATCAGATGAAACAATTTACATGATATTTTTTTCTTGGAGGAAGTTATAGATAGACGGAGCAATACATATGTATCTAAGCCACTGATTTTCCCAGATCAACTTCACTACATTCAAAACTTCCTCACAGAAGCAATGCCTCTTGGTTATTCTCCCTCAACCTACTAATAGAGATAAACTCACAAGAACAGGGTGTTCTTCACACTCCACTTGTCTTCTGTACCAGTAGTGTTATTCACAATTTTTTATATTGACATTTTTTTAGGTTATTGGTAATGTTTACAGCCTCTCTATTGCATTCTATTAAAAATTCTAGACAAGTAGCCCAGTAGTATAGTGTTCCAAAAACATTTTGCAGCCAATGTACTCATTAGGTTCTATCCAGCCCTGTCTTACACATCATTTACAAAAAGGACTGTTTGGAAAGTCCATAAAAGAGCACAAAAATTGCTTCACTTATGGTGCAAATGCTGCTATCATGCAAAATTGCAATAAAAACACATGGAAGGGCTTTATGCAATCTACAATTTCTACAAATTAGTATAATCCACTGAGTAGCTTCCCCCTTGCATAACCTTAAAAAATATGGAGAATTTAAATTTGAGATCCACTCTTATGAGTGAATCTCAATTGAGTTGTTTTAAAATTACTAAGTTAAATTACTAAATAAAAATGTGAACATGCAGATTTAGAGACAAAAATGTATCATGCCAAGAGGGCAGCATTTCATTAGAGGAACTGCTCCAATATTGATAACTTTGTTGCTGAGACTAAATGTGTTATACAGATAATCTATTTTCACCTACCAACAAAAGCTTTACCATTAGGAAAGCCCTTTAAGGGACATTCTAGTACAAAGTAATTTTGCGCCTCAATTTGTCTTTGTGGCATGAAATTTATTAACCCTTTCAGTGCCAACCATATGAGTATGGTGCATGGTTGGCAAATTGTACCCCAGGATGCAAACAACATACCTTGTATGTGGTGGCATTTTAGGGTCCCCTATCTGATCGCTTAAATCATTTACAGAAAACTCTTTGCTGTAGTGTAGTTGAGCTGCCTAACAATGAGAGAGATTGACAATCTTGAGAGGAGTCTCTTGCTCACTGAACAAAGTTTAGATGGGGCCCCTAGCAATGAGGGAGGAGATCAGTCAGAAGGGAGTCAGGCACATAGCTGGGTAACAGTAAGACGTGGTTGCAGTGGGGAAGGGAAGAGGAAGAGGCAAGCCAGCACAGAGTCTCTCCCTCCCAACAAATTTGCCCTTTTAAGTGAGCACGTTGGGGAGGCTGACTCAGAGGTAGGCTTTCCGGAAAAAGCTGTTCTCTCTAACAGCCGGGAGAGCAGCTCATCCAATGTGCGGGGGATCCGAAAGGAAGGAAAGCCCAGGCAGGTTGTGGTGGTAGGGGATTCAATAATCAGGAAAACAGACAGGGTAATCTGTAGCTCTGATCGCAGCAACCGAATGGTTTGCTGTCTCCCGGGTGCCCGGGTTTGGCATGTTGCGGACAGAGTGGATAGATTATTGGGAGGGGCTGGCGAGGATCCAGCTGTCTTGGTGCACATTGGCACCAATGACATAGTAAGAGGAAGATGGAGTGTCCTAAAAGGTAATTTTAGGGACTTAGGTAGTAAGATTAAGAAAAGGACCTCCAAGGTAGTTTTCTCAGAGATACTACCTGTGCCATGCGCTACACCAGAAAGAAGGAGGGCTTTGGGTTTTTGGAGCACTGGGCTGATTTTGCTTTGGGGTACAATCTCTATAGTCGTGATGGATTGCACCTAAATGCAAGAGGGTCCAATGTGCTTGGGGAGAGAATGGCTAGACGGTTGGAGGAGATTTTAAACTAGGAATGGGGGGGGGGGGAATAAATACCGGGCTAGACAGTATAGAAAGCGAAGGAGATTTACTTAGTAACCAGGTGGGTGGATCTGGGGGCTTGGTCTATACAGATAATAGGGGGAAGCATATATTTTGCCCCCCAAAGCAAGGACAGAAAGCGATTGCAGCATCAGTGTTAAGTGACAAGCTAAAGGTCAAGTCTACAAATGCTCGCAGTTTAGGGAATAAGATCCATGAACTTGTAACAGTTGTGGCAACTGAGAATGTTGATGTAGTGGCTGTTACTGAGACATGGTATAATGAGAAAAATGACTGGGACATATCAATACCAGGGTACTCTTTATATAGAAAAGACAGAAAGGGCAAGAAAGGGGGAGGGGTGGCCCTATATGTGAAAAATATTGGTGAGGAGAACTTAGAGTCGGTTTGGGTTACAGTACAATTTGGCAAAAGTAAAGTAACTCACATAGGTGTGATTTATAGACCCCCAGGACAAGTAGAAGAACTAGATAATCTACTAGTGGAGGAAATAGCTAGTGAACACAAATAGAAAACCAAAATCCCACGTGTGAATATAAAATAAAAATAAATACTTCCCACAATGAGAGCAGCTACCAAACAACACTCTTCCTCAAAGTGTATACAGAAGCAAACCAGGAATAATGGAGCGCATATACATAGGGGAAGAAAAATAAAACAAAAACAATGGTGTAGTATTTAAAAACAAAAATTATAAATGAATAAAGTGTAAATTCCACTCACAAAAAGGACTGAATAAGCAGGCTCATCAAATGTCAAGCTTCAAAACTATAATCTGTAAAAACAAGCATTAACCAGGATGGTGCAGTATCTTCAGTAAACTGATCTTAAAAGATCAAAATGCACTTACAATTAAGATGTATCACTTTTTATGATTTATACTGCCGTTTGATTTCCTTTTCTCCTGAGGAAGCCGACGACCCATCGGCGAAACGCGTTGAGAGAGAGAAAATAAATTGGAGAGATTTTATCACCATACACCGGATGCTTTATTTCTACATGCTTTTGCACAATACTCTTTGAGTTGTGCTACATCTTAATTGTAAGTGCATTTTGATCAGTTAAAGATCAGTTTACTGAAGATACTGCACCATCCTGGTTTATGCTTGTTTTTACAGATTATAGTTTTGAAGCTTGACATTTGATGAGCCTGCTTATTCAGTCCTTTTGTGAGTGGAACTTACACTTTATTCATTTATAAAAAAAAAATTTGACATACTACACCATTGTTTTTGTTTTATTTTTCTTCCCCTATGTATATGCGCTCCATTATTCCTGGTTTGCTTCTGTATACACTTTGAGGAAATAGCTAAAATGACAGTGAAGGGGGATGTTATAATCATGGGTGACTTTAATCTTCCTGATGTGGACTGGAAAACGAAAGTAGCTGGTTGTACCCGGAGTGCGGATATTCTAAACTCCTTACTGGGATTATCTTTAAAACAGGTAGTTGAGGAACCAACTCGTAAGGAGGCCATATTGGATTTAGTGTTCACAAATGGAGATTTGTTAACAGATATTTCTGTAGGTGAAAGTTTGTGTGATTTAATATACGAACAGTGACTGAGTCACACCACACAAAAACAAAAGTTTTAGATTTTAGAAAAGCTGACTTTTCTAAAATGAGAATATATATAGAGGAGTCATTATCAGACTGGGACAATTTAAATGGCGTTCAGGAGAAATTAGATTTTGTAAAAGCTGTTTTATTGAAGATAACAGAAAATTGTATTAGGCTGGTCAGTAAGAGTAAAAAATTAAGGAAACCGCTGTGGTACTCTGCAGAAGTGGCCAAAATCGTAAAAGACAAGAAGTTAGCCTTTAGTAGATACAAAAATACCCAAAGTGAGGAAGATAGACAGATCTATAAAATTAGGCAGAAAGAGGCAAAGAAAGTTATAAGAGCTGCCAAATCACATGCAGAAGAGCGAATTGCCCTCTCAGTAAAAAATGGAGATAAAACATTTTTTAGATATATAAATGAGAAAAGGAAAGTTAAACAAGGATTAGTTAGACTAAAAACAAAAGGAATATATGTAGAAGATGATAAAGGTTTAGCTGATTGCCTCAATGAATATTTCTGTTCAGTTTTTACAGATGCAAATGAAGAAATGGGACCTCAGTTGGGAAAAAAGACGGAATCATTTGAAATATGTGAGTTTATCGAGGCGGAGGTTCTACTTCAGCTGTCTAAGGTAAAGACAAATAAGCCGATGGGGCCTGATGGGATACACCCCAAGTTATTAAAAGAGCTTGGGGGTGTACTAGCAAAACCGTTAACTGATATATTTAACGAATCATTGGTAACGGGAGTTGTCCCTGGGGATTGGAAAGTAGCGAATGTTGTGCCCATTCACAAAAAAGGCAGTAGGGAGGAGTCGGGCAACTACAGGCCAGTTAGTCTTACATCTGTAGTGGGGAAATTAATGGAAACAATGTTAAAGGAAAGGATTGTGGAACATCTGAAGTCACATGGGTTTTAAGATCAAAAACAACATGGGTTTTCCTCAGGAAGATCATGCCAAACAAATCTTATTGATTTCTTTGATTGGGTGACTAAAGGCCTTTGACACTGTCCCACATAGAAGACTTATAAATAAACTGCAATCTCTGGGTTTAGATCCCAATGTTGTTGAATGGATTAGGGAGTGGCTGAGTGACAGACAACAGAGGGTTGTAGTCAATGGCGTATATTCAGAACAAGGTCTTGTTACCAGTGGGATACCTCAGGGATCTGTACTTGGACCCATTCTCTTTAATATTTTTATTAGTGATATTGCAGATGGTCTTGATGGAAAGGTATGTTTATTTGCTGACGATACAAAAATTTGCAGCAGGGTTGATGTTCCTGGAGTAAGAAGCCAAATGGCAAACGATCTAGGTAAACTGGAAAAATGGTCAGAGCTGTGGCAGTTGGCATTTAATGTAGATAAATGCAAAGTAATGCACCTGGGGCATAAAAACCCAAGGGCAGAGTATAGAATATTTGGTACTGTCCTAACCTCAACGTGTGAGGAAAGGGATTTAGGGGTAATTATTTCTGAGGATTTAAAGGTAGGCAGACAATGCAGTAGAGCAGCAGGTAATGCTAGCAGAATGCTTGGTTGTATAGCAAGAGGTATTAGCAGTAGAAAGAGGGAAGTGCTCATGCCGTTGTACAGATCACTGGTGAGACCTCACTTGGAGTATTGTGTACAGTACTGGAGACCGTATCTCCAGAAGGATATAGAAATGTTGGAGAAAGTGCAGAGAAGGGCTACTAAAATGGTTTATGGATTACAAGATAAACCCTACCAGGACAGGTTAAAGGATCTTAACCTATATAGCCTGGAAAAAAGATGGGACAGGGGGGATATGATAGAAACATTTAAATACTTAAAGGGAATCAACAAGGTAAAGGAAGATAGTTTATTTTAAAGGAGAAATACTACCAAAACAAGAGGACACAACCATAAACTAGAGGGGCAAAGGTTTAATGGTGACATCAGAAAATATTACTTTACGGAAAGGGTAGTGGACGCATGGAATAGCCTTCCAGCAGAAGTGGTAGATGTTAATACAGTAAGGTCATTTAAGCAAGCATGGGATAGGCATAAGGCCAAGCTAGATATAGGATAAGGGCAAGTACTAAAGGAAAGTACTCGGAGGTTGGGCAGACTGGATGGGCCTACTGGTTCTTATCTGCCATCACTTTCTATGTTTCTAAAGGATCTTGAGCCAATCAGCAGTTATCTGCCTCTCTCTCCCAGAAGAAGCTTTACATGTTAACTAAACACGCAAGACTTCCATGAAAAAGTAAAGCCTCACATTTTTAAATGCAATAGCATTTATTGAAGATAATACTGCTTATCGATCACTGAACAATCAGAAGCTTTTCAAACAAGAATTGTATTGTCACCTCCATTGTTTGTGTGTAATCTATAGTACATGTAAAGCCTAATACACTGGATACATTTCAGAGTGTGCTGGCATTTAGGAAAATTAGTTTCAATACGCTTCCTCTTTGGTTTGGCAAATATATAGAAGTATGGAAAAGATATAATTTTTTTTTTGGGGGGGGGTTGCCATTATTGCATATATCAGGATGCAAAAATGTTCCTATGTAGCTATGAATAGCCTAACTTGTCCTAAATGTATACATAATGTTATTGGATTTATTGTGTCAAACCTCTATCTCTTATGGTTTGTATGAGGGGTTTTCGTTTAGCTCATTCACTGGTTATATATATGTTTTTTTCCTGTGTGGTTACACAGTAACAGTCAGTCCTCACATGTATTTTGCTACCATTTCTGAATTATTGTGACAAGCTGCCAGTCCAACTTGACTGACACTATAAGTACACACACTGGCAGAAGGCCTTGTCATGTTAGACTATGGCATCATTTTTAGAACCGCCAGCGACTCTAACCTACCCAGTATCTTTCTGCATGTGCATCCACAGCCTTTCACTCTCCTTCTCTTTGCTTTCCTAATTTAAGGCTTGATCTTGACCTATTCTGTCATCCACATGTGCCAACCAACTTGTGACCTGTCTAAGCTTGCTTTGAATCTGATGCCCATACCTGGGAACTTCTGGGCTCCGGCTACCCGGACACGGGTGCGGGACACGGGTGCGGGACACGGCCAGGACTGCACACGGTGGGCTTTCCCGCTGGCGACGGCAGTGGGAAACACCTCGATTTATAGGAAAAAAATGGGTGGAGAGCGGGCCGTGTCACGACCCCGCACCCGCGACCCGGAGGATTCGGGTCTTGACCCGGAGAACCGGAGGAACAGTTCCCAGGTATGCTGATTCCTAGTTGGAGTCCAGTGCACTAAGATGGTTTGTTTATTATAATACTTGGCGTTGTAATATACCTTTGTAGCTTGAAATTAAATGCCTATGTTTTACATTGATTAAAAAACAATGGTTTATTTACGAGAGCTCGCCACAGCTCTTATGCATCCACAGCAACTTAAAAGGAAGTTAAGAGTATACGAGTTGGAAGCGAGACTTAACTAGACTTCATTCTCACATTCTCTGCGCTACAACTCACAAATCCACCCATATTCCTTAAATGGGGGTCTAGTGGCGAGATTTTCTTCCTATTAAAATAATAAATAGAAAGATTACAACATTATCCCCTAAACACATATCTAAATACCCCAAATAGAAGTGCCATGTATGGCAGTGAATGAAGGATGCAATTCATTCTTCAGCCACTAGATGCCGCTGGTTACACTGAAGTACACTATATGGACAAAAGTATTGGGACACCTGACCATTACACCAACAGGGACTTTTATGACATCACATTCTAAATACATAGACATTTATATGTAGTTGTTCCCCCCTTTGCAGCTATAACAGCTTCCACTTTTCTGGGAAGGCTTTCCACAAGATTTTTGACTGCTTATGTGGGAATTTTTGCCCATTCATCCAGTAGAGCATTTCTGAGGTCAGTGTCATGTCCCATCCAGGCTGCGGAGCTGCATATCTCTGGTTTTTCCTTTTTTGCTACAATCCGTTCCTGTATTTCCTTGTGCTCTGTTCTGTGCTTCTGATTCCTTGATCCCAGTTCTGCTCTTTGCTTCAGCTCTGTTTCCTTTATAAGGTATGCCCCACCCGTTTGTTATGCTTGTCTCAGTCTGCAGTCTAAAGGTATGTCCTTCTCTGTTCTGAGTATAGATTTGATGTTCGGTTTCAGCTTTAGTTGTTCAGTAGGTGTAAGGTTTGCGGGGTTGAAGCGCGGCGCAGAAAGACACAAGGTGAAGCAGTAGACACGAAACCAGTAGATAATGCAAAAGCAATGGTTTTAATCACTGAAGCAAAAGAAATATGCAAAAAGCAGTACAGTAAAGCAATCCGTGGTCAGGGGTAGAGAGAATCAGCAAAGTCTGTATAATCAAGCCAAGTAGAATCCAAGAAACAAGTGTCCAGCAATAAGGTAAAGGGATATAGCAGGTAACCAGAACAATCAAGTAATGAGTGTACAGGGCTGCAGGCTTAAATAGCCCGCCAAAGACTGACTCCTCCCATAAGCCCTCCTTCCCCTATATGCCATATTAATGGTGACTGTCCGTCACCTCTTTGTCCCACCTCCCTGCCTGCTCACCTGCATCACTGGCCCGCAGGACACGCCTCCCCGCCGTCAATCTCCTTCTGGCGTCCACCCTACACGGCGTGTGCCTTAACAGAGGCCGGGGATGCGGCCTATCCACCGTGGATGCGGTCCGCGACCGCGTGGCGTAACAGGAGGTCCCCGCCGGGTGAGGACACACGTGGACGGCGGGGGTGAACGGTAAGTTCCTGACAGTAGGCAGGGTTTAGTGCTAGGACCCACCGAATATTGGAGTACTTTGGCGTAGTGGTGGGCTAAGCATACTATGGCCATATGATGTGACGGAATCTCCAATTGTTATCACATAGTCCTAGGCTAGTTCCTGTATTCATGTTTGTCTGTCTCTTAAGTGCCTTATTGACTTCACTAGTGCTTTAACTTTCGTTGTATTTATTGGTTATCTAAACCAATTCTGCTTGTTCCTGACTATCCGTTGTTTGCCGCCTGCCCTGACCTTTGCTCGTGACCCAGACTAATCTTTTGCCTGATCCCCGAATTTACCTACTTGTTCCTGTATTATTTGGGACCCCTGGTTACCGGTTCTGCTATCTGTCACCTGGAGTCTCCGTTGCGCTATTTTGCGGAGATCCTCATCACTGCTTGGGGATGCCTTTCCTAAGTACTGCAGAGAGGATCCACTTCCTGACCAGCCGAAAGTGACAGTCAGTCACTAATGTCGGGCGAGGAGGCCTGGCTCACAATATCCATTAAAGTTTATCCCAAAGGCGTTCGATGGGGTTGAGGTCAGGGCTCTTTGCAGGCCAGTCAAGTTCTTCCACACCAAGCTCATCCAACCATGTCTTTGTGGACCTTTTTTTTTCAGTCATGCTGGAATAGAAAAGGACCTTCCCCAAACTGTTCCCACAAAGCTGGAAGCATAGCATTGTCCAAAATGTCTTGGTATGCTGAACCATTAAGATTTCCCTTCACTGGAAGCCCAGCCACTGAAAAACAGCTCCAACATACCATTATTCCTTTTCCACCAAAGTTTACAGTTGGCACCATGCAATCAGACAGGTAACGTTCTCCTGGCATCAACCAAACCCAGACTTTTACATCAAACTTTCAAACAGAGAAGCGTGATTCGTTACTCCACAGTTCTCTTGGCACGCTGCTTTACACCACATAATGTGCTCCGGTCAACGGTAGGTGTGACGTACTTGGTGATGTGGGGATGCAGCTGCTCTGTTATGGAAACTCATTACATGAATCTCCTGCCGCATAGTTTTTGTGTTGATATTAATGTCACTGGATGTTTGGAACTCTGGAATCAGCAGAGTGTTGGCGACTTTTACGCACCGTGCACTTCAGCACTTGGTGACCCCGCTCTGTGACTTTACGCAGTCTTCCTCCTGAAATCCCTACTCAACTCCTACTACTAATTTTGCTCCTGCTTGTACTAAAAGTTAAATTATAATAAAAAAATTTTTTTTGTCAAACAATCCTTTTTATTATGTAAATACGCTTATTTAACAGAACTAATAATCTCATGAGATTGTTTAGCCTGCATTGAAATCATCTATTATGAAAAGTTGTTGGCATTAGATGAATCAGGTGGAAATGTATTAATGTAGCTTGGTCCATCCTCAAGGTGTACTTTTGGATCATTTCTGTTGACTTTCACGTAATACATGAAATATTTATTCCACAATGAAATACCTTAGTATGCTTTGTGAGAAAAATAAGTTACAACTTTACTCAACATCTATAAAGCTGCCGTTAGTAAATTCACATAGCTACAAAGCTTAAAAAATCTAAAAATAGCAATGCCAACTACAAAAAGGCAGTGTATGTAGTGAACACATACATGCAAGAGACTAACTGTCCTCACAGGATAAATAATTGTTCTGAATTTCTAGATGCCCATCAATCTGAAGACAATACTCATTTTTCTGTAAAGTGTAAGATGAAAGAAGGGAAAAGGAACAAAATTATTACTGCTTAAATGCACAGAATGGATGAGCAGGCCTGGACTGGTTATTTGGCAAACCAGCAGATGACACCGGTTACTTAAATAAAGGAAAGAAGAAAAATGTACGTAAGCACCCTGAATATACCATCTAAAATAAATCATAAATCTGCAAACTTTCAATAGTATCTTATGCTTCCAAAGTTCTTATATACTAAGCCGAATAGTCCATAAAAGAAAGCAAATAGTAAAGTCTCTGTTTAATATAAGCCTTCAAATGTTCCTCCTCTTGGACCTTGATGGAATGCCAGTAAATATCTATCCAGCCATTAAGAATACATAATGCTACATTATATTTCTAATCGGTAGTTCAAAATACTGAATATGGCAATATGACACACAGAACAAAATTCTACTCTTATTGTTCTCAGTGAGCCACCTGATATCTTAGATCAGGGGCCGTACGATCCTCTGCCACCTACTCCTTCCAGGTTACTGTACACATGTTAAATCACATGACTATTAATTATCCCGTCTGCCATCTTTCTTTGACGGTATGTTATATACGATCATATGACAAAAACCACACAAAATGAGCATTCTAGTGAAGTACTGTATGAAGATTTTTTAATTAAGCAGTATACTGGATCCCAACAATGGTAATGGTGCACTGGGAAATGTACCTTGTAATTGAAATGATACACCTCCTACCCTATGTGTTTTGCTAGTAGGCTTAGACAGGGGTAGTTACTTGTACTGCTGCATGCATGGCTGTTCTGGCCCTCTTAATTAGCTTTTTTATTTCTCATTATGTAGCCTAAATTCCATTTAATTAGTGCAGTTGTGAAGGGTCTATAAAAATCTCTGTCTTTTGACTATAACACTAGTATAATCTACACAAAATCCAAATAACATTATAAAATATTTTTTTATGTTTGCCTCCACCTGTACTCTACAGGTAACATTAACTAAGATGCTGTTTTTCAGTTTTGGGGATTTTTTTGCATTTCTGCTAGTAGAATTAACACTACATTGTTTGTAATTCATATTAAACTATTAAAATTCAACACCTTTATTTTCTTCAAATTCAAGACTGTTGGCAATGATGGTTTGGAATTGCATTGTTCAGGTTCAGGCATGTAGAGGTATAAATGATCATTTTATCCATCTGGTATTTTGTTTATGTTGCTAAATCAGATTCCCATTCATGTTATGATGCCAAAAAACAACAACATGCATATCACCTTATCTTGGGAAATATTAAATAACATTTTAAAAACGTTCAAAATATAAAAAAAATCAGAGAGAATCATGGTTAAAGATAATATTTTTGCAGGCATACTAGACTTGTGCATTCAGAAAAATTGCCTCAAATCTCAGATAACAAGGCCGCAAAATAACAAAAAACTGCAAAAGTGCTAACATTTTGCTCATTCATTGCCACATGTAGCCCAAGAAGCAGGGTCGGTTGGGGAGATCAGGTATCTCCTTATAACTGGCCCAAAATTAAGGAAGCATGAGCTTTGTCCTTTCAGACTTTTGCTTTAGCGCTCACTGTGTGCCAGTGATTGATGCTGGGTGCTTGGATATGAAGTATCCCAGCGCTCAGCACTGAAGCCATGTGCAACACAAGGGAGCAATGAAGCACACTAGATTGAAGATGGAAAAGGAGAGGGAGAAAGGGGGGATAATAAGAAACATAGGAATATATAAAAATTAGAAGCGATAAAGAAAAAGAAAAGAGATAAAGAAATAGGGGCGGAGTCATGAGAAAGTGGAGACAGAGCGTTAGGGCAAGTGTGTCTAAGGGCCAGTACGCTTGTGGCTGAAAGGGCAAGAGTGAGCTAGTATGTGAATGTGCATGTGTATGTAGATGTGTATGGGCAGACATTTGTAAGGGCAGTGGGTGTATATATATCTCTCCATAATATTACTGTTTTGGGCCTGAAGGGACTAGAATGGTTCACTGTAACACACATTTAACCTATTAACTATTTACTGTTGTTTTAAATTTTAAAAATCATAGTGTTCTTATTGCATACCAAGGATGTATGGTAGAGTTGGTGGTAACTTGGTGATATAAACTGCAAAATAATAACTAGGCAGAGCTAAATTATGTTAATTATGTGAGTTGGAAAGGGTGGTGGAATTTTGTGGCAGTGGGAGTGGTAAAGTTTCAAATAAATAATTGATAACTGTGCTGCAAAGTGTCACCGGAACTAATTTTCAAATGTTGGCAACTATGCAATGCATGCAGAGGAAAACACATGAAGCTTCTACAGGGAAAGGCACTGATGTCCCTTAACTGCATCCTTTGGCATGAAATCTCTGGAAGGAACAGGCTGCCAAGCAGGTGTGCATCTGTTTGTCACGTTGCCAGCAGACAGGCTGATGACAGCTGGTGGGAGGGTACAGAGCTGCATGTACTCACCCGAGCACTTTAGTCAGCGTGGTCCCGGTGGGTGAGGAATGAGGGGGGTGTGTCCATGACCGGCACCAATAAGGAGAGTGTTCACCGCATTGGATTTAAAAATCTAGAACAACGGTTCTCTTGGCTTGTGTGACTCCTGCTTTGTGATTATGCTCCTTGGGTGCTCTATTTGTGCTCCTTGGTACCATTCCTCCAAGAGGCTGAACCTCCTCTCTCTCCTTGCCCGAGTCTCTAGCCCTAGCTTTTACCTGTAACAAATTCTCCAATTTGGCATTGGCAGACGTGAACTTCCCTTACAAATCCACCTAAACTAAGACCCTAAAGTTTATTACTAGGCAAAGGGAATTATTCTCAGTAGTAGCATGACAAGAGGGCACAGTTATTCAGTAGCCCCTGTGAACATAGTTCCTACACATCAAGTAGGTTGGAAGCATGGTGAGCAAGTTGCCAGAGATGCACATACAGTTAGAATCTGAAGGGGGGCAAGGGCCTTTCAGTATTCTAAAACTGAAGAGCAGCTTATCAGGTTCGGCCCTTAATAATACATATATATGTGTATGTGCAAAATGGCCTGAAATATTTCAACCTGCCTATAAATATATAAATTAAGTGCAAAACAAATTATGATGACATGTTATGTATTCAATAGCTGTACACAGGGGCGTAACTAGACGCCTCAGGGCCCGGGTGCGAGAATCTGTTAAGGGCCCCCCCACCCGCCCCCCACCCCCTCACCCCCCCCAAAAAAACATGATTTTTACCCAACAATTTTTTTTCAACTAATTCAACAAATTCAATTTACATATTGAATCATAATCAAAGAAAAAGGGGCGCATGTACAAAGGGTATAATCCAGGGGTGTCCAAGTTTTTTCTGCAGTGGGCCACTTCATCAGAATTGTATACGTGCGCGGGCCGCACTCATTTTTCACTGTGACAAAAAATATGGCCTTTAATAAAATATGCAGATTAAAATAAAGTAAATGACACAAAACCTTTACTCTTCCTCTCACTGATTTCTGGGCCTTGAAAGTTTTGCGACTACAAATTCAGGATTCCCTAGATTTATTCTAGGGATGAACTAAAATGAAAATTCTGGACCAAAACATTCAGGGTTCACTTAGCCAAAACCGAAAATGACCCCCACCTTTAAAAATAATAATAAAAACTCACATGTTTAATAAAAGTAGGTAACACACAATTGGACAAAATTAGCAATATGACTTGGCATGATAGGAGTGTGATTGCTGTTAGCCTAGGCAACCAGTAAATGCTGGTACCTAGGCATGATGGGACTGTGCTCGCTGTGATTGCTGTTAGCAATCACACTCCTATCATGCCAAGTCAGCCAGTACATGCTGGTACAGGGTGGCTGTAAGTGATGTGCAGACCCCATACTGCTGGCAGCATCACTACACAAGGGGGGCAGCTAGCTAGGTTTCAGCATGTACTGGCTGACTTGGCATGATAGGAGTGTGATTGCTAACAGTAGTCACAGTCCCATCATGCCTAGGTTCCAGCACTTACACATCCATCCAGTAAATGCTGGAACCTAGGCATGATGGGACTGTGATTGCTGTTAGCAATCACACTCCTATCATGCCAAGTCAGCCAGTACATGCTGGTACAGGGTGGCTGTAAGTGCAGACCCCATACTGCTGGCATTATCACTACACAAGGGGGGCAGCTGGCCAGGTTTCAGCATGTACTGGCTGACTTGGCATGATAGGAGTGTGATTGCTAACAGCAATCACAGTTCCATCATGCCTAGGTTCCAGCACTTACACATCCATGCTAACACACACACACTCATTTATTCATATAATCATTTATTCAGATTCATTCCCTCAATCACACACACTCATTCAAACACCCTCCCCACCCCCTTACCTGTACTGCAGCTCCCTCGATGCCGCTCACAGACTTCAGCAGGGGGCGCGGCCTCCCTCTGCCTTCTCTGCTAAAGCACAGAGGAAGTAGGAAGTCACGTGAACTCCGCTTCCTCCGTGCTGTCCAGAAGACCCTCCCACAAGTAAGTAGCAGGGCTTGAGGTGCGGCTCGTGTAAGATCGGTTGCCCTGGCTGCCGATCTTACGCGGGCCGCACCTCGAGGTCTCGCGGGCCGCATTTGGCCCGCGGGCCGCATGTTGGACGCCCCTGCCTCATTTAAAAAAAAAATTTCGGACGGCCCCTTGGCTTGGGCCCCCCTGCCGCCGGGGCCCGGTCGCAGTCGCGACCCCTGCGACCCCGGTAGATCCGCCACTGGCTGTACATCCTCACATTTAAATATGCAATTCCATAATACAATATCTCTACTCAGCAGCTGTAACACTATCTATGCGATCTTTAACTGAGATTGAAACCCATGATTGTGTCAGTTATAGCCATCCTAATATATATTAACCTACTTAATATTTTTCTTTCTCTCAAGCAGCATATAATTTCATCTCAAGATTGTTAGCTTCCGAGTAGGGCCCTCTTCACCTAATGTAGCGGTTTGTCTTGGACTGTCAATTCTGGTCTTGTCATACCCCTTGAATATATGTATTGTATTAAGCGCTGCGTAAATTGTTGGCGCTATGTAAATAAAAGATAATAATAATATGATCTTTACCCTAGCTGCATATAGCTTCTCCTTAATAAAAAGCACTGAATCCAAATGTGGAGACTATGCATTCCTCACATCATTCTCTGGCCAAAGCATACTCAGAGATGAGATTGCACTGCAACCTTTAAGTGACCTTCTCTTTGTTTTTGTTTCATTTAGTAAAGAAGTTTACGAAGGGAGCTCAAGATCTGTACATTCCAAACGATATAATCTGTGCAGAGCATTCACAAACTCCTACATTATACTACAATAGGTGAAGCTCTAGGCACAAGCCTAATTTATGTTATGAAGAAACCAACTTGACTTAATTGGAATTTGATTGACACAATATAATTAATAGTTTTACTAAAACACTAAAGTTTTTTTGGGTGCGTCTCTAACTAGCTTAGACATTTATATACTAAAATATTTGCCTATTATTCTTGGCAAAATGACTTACCTTTGGTGAATCACAATTTTCTAGGCTAGCCAGAGATTCAAACTAAGGACAGGACCATTCTTTTGGGTTCTTGCTTTTAAATCACTTTACTGGAACTTTGAGGTTATTGCCCTTGTAAAAATTAACCCTCAACATGGCTTTCTTAAAGCTTAAAAAGTATACTAGGTTTTGACCTCATCTGAACAGATAACATAACCTGTTTGCTATGCTTCCAACATGCGTTTTGGCCGAACATAAATGACGACTGGCATTTGTTTTCTTTTTTTCAGCAATAGCGTTCTTCAAACCATATTTTTACAAAGTCTGGCTCTGTGGAACATCCAGAAGATACTTGGTCCCTTAACATTTGTATTATCCTTGGCCCCTACAAACTTTCCTAATTAACATGGGCTGGCAAGGAGCGGCAGGGGGCAATTGACCCATGGGTTGGCCACCACCTGAAGCCACTGCAGTTAGGTGGTATTTCTGTGATGTTCAATCCCTTTCCTGCACCTGTTATGGGTTTCTATAAGTGTGTTTTAGACAGGATTGTATAATGGATAGTATGCATTAAGCATGTTATCTACCAAATAGGTTTTGCTTTACAACTGGGCCACTTAGCTGGACTTGCCCCTGTGATTAATTTAGCCACAGTGGCTGGCCTTATAATGGATTTAATGGTGTTCTAGTATGTCCACAGTTTAAGTTGTTTTTAGAATAGGAATTTAGCAAACTCATATAGAAAATGCTATGCAATTAAAAATATATTTTCTTTTAATTCTATGGAGTGGCACAATCTTAGTCAGCCCTTTCCTTAAAGATAAATGTTGTCTAATAAGAGATTCAAATCTGAAATAGGATGCCTCCATACCTAACTCCCATGTCAATCTACTTTTGTTTTTAGAAGTGGATGGAATTAACAGGAAACATATGCTGTTATGAACTGAATGCAGGATGTCATCAATTAGTTTCACTTTGCAGACTTTCTAGGTTTTTTTTCTACCAGTATTGAAAACCACATTTTTATAATCCACACAAAGTAAAATTATATTTCATAACAAATGATGTAACATTCCATTAATGGAAAACATCTGAATGATTTCAAAAATAAAGCTTTATGAGGTCAAAATATCTAAATTCAAACCACTTAAAACGGTCTGTCCATACAGTAACTTAAAGAATATGTTGCACACCTGTTGCAATACACAGACAAACAAACATCCTCACGCATACCTCTAGTAGCCACATACAATCCTGCCCTAGAAGAAATCCGAAAAATCATCAAGGATCTGCAGCCAATGCTAGCAGAGGATGTGGTGTTAAAAGAAATTTTCCCTGAACCCCCCATCTTGGCCTTCAGACAACCAGCTAATCTCAAACAAAAGCTGGTGAGTAGCAAACTACATACTGAAACTACACACACAGATAATGGAAGCAAACCATGCAACAAAGCCAGATGCAAACTTTGCCAACACATCTGTACCAGCAACACAGCCACCCACAACAACAAGACATACAATATTAAAGGATCATACTCATGCACTTCACAAAATGTTGTATACATGATTCAATGCACCAAATGTACTATAGGGTGTTACATCGGTGAAACCTGCCAGCAACTCAATAAAAGGATGAATCTGCACAGATACTCCATCAATCATCATGATGAAGAAAACCTTTGCACTCCAGTTGGGCACCACTTCACCCAAACCGGTCACTCCATACATGACCTTAAAATCAAAACATTGAGAGGTAATTTCAAAAACACCCAAGAAAGAAAGACATTTGAAGCCAAAATGATACATTTTTATGATTGTAAAAACAGAGGACTTAATGTGGATTTGAGCTTCTTAGCACACTATCAAAACTTCCTATAACCTGTGCTTTTTTTTTTTTTCTCTTCTTCTCTCTCTCCTACACGCTCACCCCTGCTCCCCCTCTAGCCTTATCTGTGCAGTATATGCCACTATTTACTATTTACGACCTTCTTAGTTTTTTGTCTGCAAATTCTCTACCGTGTTGTTTTAACCCCTGTTTTAACCCTGTATCAGAACATGTCCTGGTCAGTTTTAAACTGTGTTTTTCACTTGCTTGGTCAGAAATGCTTTTGACTTGATAAAGGGAGGACTCCCGAAAGCTCGTCTATTATTTTAAATACTGTTAGTCCAATAAAAAAGGTATTACAAGATTCTGCAACATTCTGTTTTTTTTGCACAATTATTTCACAAACATTTAATAAGCAGCTGTTAATATGACAGAGACAAAATTTTGTTCTGCCCAAACACTTCTAAACGATAAAGCAAAACAATAATGTATCAGCTGCATTGAATTGACAGCTACGACTCTCCAGCAAATTATATGTCATCATAACTGGCAGGTGAAATAAAGTTACAGGGAACAAAAGCTGAGAGGAGAGATGAGGGGAATGAGGGTACATTGTTATACATTGTTATGAGCACAAACATGGAGCTACTTTCCATCCTTTGTGGGTCCCCAGGGTACTCTCCCTAAGTATCATTTATGGGATCTAGAAATACTGGACCCGTCATGGACAATAAAAGTCACACTGGATTAAATGTTGGGTCTCCAACTGCACGGGCCAGTGCATGAACAGGAAAAGAAATCCAGAAGACAAACATGAACCTGTCCATCCTAGCCGGAAAATGCCCACTGGCTGTAGAAAAAAAAGGACACTGTAGCCGTAAATAATTTGCAACATTTAATCTCAAGAAATCACAAAAAGTGGTAAAACCCCTTATATGTTTCACATCTGCAGACACTTAATCATAGGGCCAATCATTACTCCCTGGAGAGGATACTTAAGCTTTGCCTCACAGCGTCAACACAACACGGGAAGCAGCCATTTAGCGTTATAAGCCTTCTGCTAGATTGGTGTATACAGGGGTTGCTTCTGATGGTGGGAGAAACCATCATGTCTCACTGGACAGCTACCGCCTGCCTTAAGCTGGGCATTCCCCAGCCAATTAGGTGCTGTCCCGCCACAGTTCAACTGCTTCACAGGGTATGTGAAGCATAGGATACAAGAATACCTGACAAGTGGACTGCAAACTATACACCAGGCAATAACAAAAGAAAATCAAAAATAAAGAACCCAGCCCTCATGTTAGGCTGCTGGAACATACAGACCATGACAACTGGCTTGCCAGATGACCTCCAGACAATCAACGATACTCGGAAGACCTCTGTCATCACCTATGAGCTAGCATCGTCGCACTGCAGAAAACACGGCTGCCAGACTCTGGGACTCTCAGAGAAAAGGACTACACATTCTTATGGCAAGGGAAGATTTCTGACCAAATCAAACAGTATGTTGTTGGATTTGCTGTCAGAAATCCCCTGCTGATAGATCCATGCCAACAAGGAACTGAAAGACTGTCACTCTGACTCCATGCATTCAACGGGGCCCATCAACCAGATCTGTGTGTACACACCAACACTCAGCACTACCAGGGAACGAGTTTTACACCCAACTAGATATGATTATCACCAGGATCCATAAAGAAGAGCACCTAACGCTACATGGTGACTTCAATGCCAGGGTGGGCACTGATCATGACTCATGGCCATCCTGTCTTGGAAAGTTTGGCATTGGATCACATCAGGGACATACTGTTCAACACAGCCATGAACGTCTTTGGAAAGAAGCAAAAGAAGAATCAAGACTGGTTTGAGGCCAACTCCACTACACTCACTTCAGCCATAGAAGAATGCCACATTGCTCACCTGGAGTACAAGTGATCCCCCAGTCAGAGGACCTTGTGGACATACAGCTCTGTCAGGCGTAAAGTATAGACGCTAAGGAGGCAGTGTGCAAATGACTACTACTGTCTCCAAATCTACCAGAGGTTTCAGCTTTCCGTGCCCACTGGAAACATCAGGGAGATGTTTTAATCAAGAAGGTCATAGGAACAACAAAAAAAGGTGACTGTGCCACTAAATTCTGCAACAGGTGAGATCACCTGATGTACCCCAAAAAGTTATACACCATAGATATATGGTCAAGTATATAAGCCATAGAAACATGTAAAAAACAATAATTGTGAGTGCTAATATTAAAAAAATTATACTTAATTATCCCTAACATAGTTCCCTATAGGATAGTATTTGGGGGTAGTGAACGGCAGGGCAGAGGGAGGTTTATAATTTTTGTATGTAGTGCTAGGGCAATGGGCTAGGGCTTTTTTTTTGCAATATGAATAAAGAAATAAAGATTTATTTAAGGATCTCTCGTACAAGTTATGTATGCCAGTGACATCACAATGACATCGATGGTATCACTGTATTGTTTATTTTTTATTTTCATTTTTATTTATATTTAAATTAAAAAAAAAAAAAAAATGTCTCTTTTTTACTTTTTAAATGTTGTTTCTCACTCTCTTCCCTCGCGCTGATCACACTGTGATTAGCAAGCAGGTCTACATAGCCTTCACATCACAATGCATACGATCAGCCAGCAGGGGGTAATCATAGATCCCAGCAGAGTCTACAAAGATGGATTTCATGTCCCCAGTGAAACATACCAGAAGGTATGTAACAGTGTACCAGCGCTCATGTCGAGGACCATTCCACATGATCAGTTGCTAGCTTCTGCTCATAGGGGAGAGTCCAGGCTGTCAGCATCTCTCTGCAGCTGCAACAAAATCAGGACATATGGGGTAAGGAACAGGATACGTTGTCTAGTCACATTTTTTCTTAAATAAAATATTTTCTCCTCACATATGAAATACTTACAGTCAGTTAGCTCTGTTGATTTTTGGTGAGGGTTGCAAGAGACAAATCCAATGAGACCCCTGTGCATATGCACAGAAATTGTTCACACTGATTTATGTGAGTGCTTTCCTGACACTGATTGGTTGCTTCAAGTGGAGTGACTCATCCGACCATGGAAGAGGCATTTTAAAGAATGCATATTAAAGTACTCACAAACTACTTTAATATGCACATGTGAGAATGTCAGGGAGTGTATACTGTATAGCAGAAATCTGCAGGTTTCTTATTAGTGTTATTGTGACGGGACCGACCCGTACCCCGACTGGGTACTCCCGCCAATTGTTGCTTCCTCCTGCCCATAGTCACCGGACATACAAAACTTGGATCATCACGTTGAAATATTGCCAACGACAGCAGGAAATACAGCCTCTCAGGAACCTCGGTGGCATTGTAGTATAGCAAGTATAGCAATACAGCGCTCTACCGCCCTGATAAGGGCAGCACCGAGGCTTACCTCAATAACAAGGCAAGACTCGTAGTGAGGTAAAACAGGAACTAGTTTATTTCAACCAAACACACAAACTATATATACAAGTAAGAAAAGGGGCAAGACAAATATCACAGGAAGGAAGTAATTATATCAAATCCTGCAACACAATATCCAGGGGAAGGACAGAATGACATGAGACATAAATAATTACATTAGTTGGGGATGTAGACGTGGAATGACGATAGACATATAATTGGCTTGAGACAGACAATGGCTATGACACAGAGATAACAGGAGCTCACAGGATTAACAGCTACCTGTTGTGTAATTGATAATTAGGTATGCAGCAGTGACACCCCTACAAGGGGTCTTAAGACAAGGGTTAACTCACACAATAACAGGGGAGACTTCACACCTATACAATAAACAATGCAGTGCAAAGAAAATCAGCCTTCCTACAACAGGATGTCCAACTGACATTTACAGTTGTGAGTCTCTGTGTGGAAAATGTGGTAAAAACATAAAATAGGGGAAATCAGTAGAAAGTGGGTCCCTGTACCCACTCCCCCAAGAACAGAACCCCTTCTAATGTCAGGGCCTGTTATCAGCAAGCAGGAGGCTAGCCATCGGTCCCCTCCAAAAGCCCCAGTGACGGAAGGTTCCGTCACAGTTATGTTTTTGTGAAGTTTGGAGCTTTTTGAACAAAATGATTTACCGTATTTGCTCGATTATAAGACGAGGTTTTTTCCAGAGCAAATGCTCTGAAAAATACCCCTCGTCTTATAATCAGGGTCGTCTTATAATCAGACCTCAAATAGGTCTGATTATGAGACTAAGATCCAGATCCCCCGCAGCGATGCAGAGGACCTGGATCCTCCTGTGTTAATCCCCCCCCCCCAACTTACCGGTGCTTCTGAGTCCCCGGTGCTTAGTCCGGGCTGCGTGTAGAGCTCTACGCGATACAATCGCGTAGAGCTCTACACGCTTCCCGGACTAAGCACTGGGGACCCAGATGCAGGGGACCTGGATCCTCCTGTGTTAACCCCCGACCCAACTTACCGGTGCATCTGAGTCCCCGGTGCTTAGTCCGGGCTGCGTGTAGAGCTCTACGCGATTGTATCGTGTAGAGCTCTACGCTCTACACGATACAATCGCGTAGAGCTCTAAACGCTGCCCGGACTAAGCACCGGGGACTCAGAAGCACCGGTAAGTTGGAGGGGGGGGGCATAACACAGGAGGATGCAGGGGACCTGCATCCTCCTGTGTTATGCCCCCTCCAACGTACCGGTGCTTCTGAGTCCCCGGTGCTTAGAGCTCTACGCGATTCGCGTGGAGCTCTACATGCTGCCCGGACTAAGCACCTGGGGCTCAGATGCAGGGGACCTGGACCCTCCTGTGTTATGCGCCCCCCCCAACTCAGAAGCACCGGTAAGTTTGGAGGAGGGAGGGGGAGTGTTAAATGTGGGTTTGAGGCATTTCTGGAGGCAGAGTGCTCTGTGAAATGCCTTTTAACCCCTTTAATGCCACTCTGCCTCCTGAAATGCCTTAAACCTCCCTATATGCCACTCTTCCCCATAATATGCCTTTTAACCCTCTAAGTGCCAGAGTGGCATATAGGGTTAAAAGGCATATCATGGGGCACAGTGGCATATAGGGTTAAAAGGCATATTATGGGGCACTGTGGCATTTAGAGGGTTAAAAGGCATATCATGGGGCACAGTGGCATATAGGGGGTATAAGGCACTTCTGGGGCAGATGTGCATAACTGGGGGACAGGTTGGAAAATAGAAGGAAATAAAACCAAAATATTTTTCTCAAGCATAGCTTTTATTAAAAAAAGTGTTTAAATGAATTAACATTTACTGGTAAAACTTTTTTCCTATAGGGTCGTCTTATATTCAGGCTTTTTCTTTTTTTCCTAAATTAATATTAAGATTTGGGGGGTCGTCTTATAATCAGGGTCGTCTTATAATCGAGCAAATACGGTAATAACAAAACAAAAAAAAACATTTTTGTTACAGCATTCAAAATATGGGGTGCCAAATGCATTGCTTTATGATCATACCAGGATACTTCTGGGCTCCAGCTACTCCGGAATCTTCCCTTGGGGGACGCGGCCAGGACTGCCCACTGACGTCAGCGAGCTGTCCCTTGACGTTGGTGGGAGTTCCTCCTGACGTCAGTGGGAGGTCCCCTGATGTCAGGGGCGTTCCCACTGACAACAGTGGGAAACACCTACATTTAAAGGGAAAATGGGCGGGGAGCAGAGCTTGTCATGTTTATGGTTAACTGTCTGCCACAATCTAAATGCCACATTGTGACTGTAGTTACAACTCTTAGAGAGTAATTTGACTAATTGAACTTCTTTTATATAGCATCCTCTGTCATATAAATCTCTATTGTGTAAAATACAAGCCAATGCTTTCCATTTGCTATAATTAAAATGCATCTATTTTTAATACTGTATTGACATTTTACAACATCAAATAGTAAAAATCCAATGAGACTGAATTGTACAAAAGGCAAGCACACTTTTTTCATAAATTATAGAATTTTAAGATTGATAGCTTGAAGATAAAAGCAAGCACATATTGTTCAACCAGTATAGAGTAAAAATCCATAAGGTATTTTTAATCAATGTAATTATTATGTGATTTCTGGTAAACTAAATGGATAGTGCAGGCACATTGTGAGAAAACTTAAAATTAAATTTTTTCTTGCAATGATATCTCTGTATTATTGACTAGCAAATGAAAGAATACTTCATTCTTACAAGGGTATAATATTAAGGAGGTAGCAGAGGCATTATTAAACACTAATCTACAACCACCAGACAAGCCCGGAGAAATGTTGAGGTCATGCCACCACGTGCAAGGGATTCTGGGTAGGCATATGCAACTAAGCTTAACAATGATCACCATTTTGCTTCTGTATCCACTTTATACATGGACCCCTTGGAGCAAATGTATGCTGTGCTAGACAGCCTTTAAACAGAGCTCAGGACAGAAGTGCAAAAGCCAGATCACCGTTTCATAGATGGGCATTGGGTCTACCCAAGGAAAAGATGCTGCTTTTTCTGCCTGACCTATTAACAAATTACCTATTCAGATACTGTATCTGTGACAATGAAATAATAAACCATGCTTCTAGATTAAGGTGAAAGGCTAAAAATCGAATAATAATGACCAATAAGTACATAAAACAAAGCAAGAATTTAATGCATGCCTAGCGAATACCATTAAAAAAAACACACCTGCCTAAGGCATAAATATTGGGGATTCTGTCACAATATATGGCCTTATATTGCTTAGACTGCCACTATGTCAAAGTACTCCAAGTTTGGCGAGTCCTATCTAGCCATCTAGAATCCCCAATATTTATGCTTTAGATGTTTTTGAATGGTATTCGTTGGGTATGTGCTGAATTCTTGCTTTGTTTTGTTAAATGCTACCTGACCAGCTTTTAATATGTACACTTAATATGTACACTTATGTACACTCATGTACACTCATTACTTAAAAGCGTTATTCCACTTAGACACAAGTTCTGATTCCAGGTTCCTCTAATTTGGTGCCAACACAGTGTTTCCTGTACCATTGCTCCTTATTTTAATGAGTAGCCCGGTTGCTACGTATGAAGCAGCGTACTCTTCTTACAAAGCTAACATTCTTGTTTTCTTATCTAACAGGCTCCTCAACCCAATCCCTAATCACTAAATATATAACATTCATAATTATATTTAGCGTATTTGCTCGATTATAAGACGAGGTTTTTTCCAGAGCAAATGCTCTGAAAAATACCCCTCGTCTTATAATCAAGGTCGTCTTCTAATCAGACCTCGATTAGGTTGCCAGGCTGCTTACTGGTGCTTTGGTCGAGAGCAGCGTCTCTTCTTCTAGCAGCAGGAGAACAGGAAGCTAGTAGTGTCACATAACTCTGCCTCCCCCCTCCTTCCTCTGGGGGCGGGGCCAGAGAAGTTGCTCGCACAGCCGGGCCCCTGCAGAAGTCTTCGAGTGAGAGATCTGCAGTTCAGGTAAGGGGGTGGGGGAGGGTTTTTGTGATTAATGTGTGAAGTATGTGTGATTAATGGAATGAATGACTATTTAAATGTTTGTGAATGAGTGTGTGTATGATAGCATGGATGTGTAAGGTGGGTGGTGGTGGTAGCATGGCATAGGGAGGCTGTACTCACACTCATATCATCCTCAGGTTCCAGCATGTACTGGCTGCCTTGGCTTGATAGGAGTGTGATTGCTGTTAGCAGTTATATATATATATATATATACCTCCAGAAATGCCTTTTAACCCCCTATATGCCACTCTGCCCCATGATATGCCTTTTAACCCCCTATATGCCACTCTGGCATATAGAGGGTTAAAAGGCACATCATGGGGCAGAGTGGCAAATATGGGGTATAAGGCATTTCTGGGGGCAGAGTGGCAACCCTGGGGGCAGATGTGCATAACTAGGGGGGCAGGTTGGCAAATAAAAGGAAATGAAAAAAATATATATTTTTCTCAATCATAGCTTTTATTAGATATGAAAAAATTGTTTACATGCATTAATATTTACTAGTAAAACGTTTTTTTCTATAGGGTAGTCTTATATTCAGGCTTTTTGTTTTTTTCCTAAATTAATATTTAGATTTTGGGGGGTCGTCTTATAATCGAGCAAATACGGTAATTATTCATATATAAGTAGTTGCAGTTTCTAAATGTTTTTCTGTTTTGTGATTCTTCATTAAACATTGCGTTCTTGATGTTAGAATGTATTCTTCTCTTTCTTCATGGTAGTTAAGCCACTCACAAATACTGTACATGCATAGCCAAACATACATATGCTATGCCAAAACATTCCTAAATATTCTCCTGTTGTCACTTTGATTTTTTTACATACATAATGTATGCAGAATATGACATAACTGAAAAGTCTTTATAGACCTAGCCATCTGTCTATGCTGCTCTGCTACAAAATCTAGAAATATTTATAACATTCACTTTATTTTAACCCTCCTGTGACAAAAAACCTAATCATTGTTTTTAATTGTAAAACTTTTGGAAGGTTTTTAGAAGTTTATGTTTAGTCTTGTCCTGATCTTATACATATAGCTTTGAAGAGTCTGCAATTACAAGGTGCTTAAAATAGGACAAGACTATGTTAAATGTAACAATGATGCAAAATACATTTTATCAGTCCTTTTTTCCTCTAGGGTCTACATGTCAACCACACAAATATATTAAAGTTGCTACAACCTACTTTGCTGAAACTTAGGACATTTCTAACTAAAGCTTTATATATTTCCCAGTACTGTTTAATATTGTTTCATATTTTTTTCTGGGAACACTTAATTATCATGTGACACAAAAGCGGATACTAATGGGTTGTTACCATAGGAACCTAAATTGCTAAGTTGTTTTTATATAATTAAATGTTCAGAGGAAAGCATTAAATGATCTGCTAAGATTTTTAAGCTTACTGCAGTTTAACTGAACTGCAATGCCTGCATTACCAATGCCTGTCTTTTTTTTACGGTATGTACTAAAACACAAATACATTTTATTCACAGAAATACTTTTATTTCATTTTGCTACTTATTAAATTAAATTATTAATTACCAAGTAATTGGTTAACTGTTTTTCATTGCAGATGGCATTTCACTCAATATTTCTTGCAGGCTTTTTTTTTTGCAGTTCTAACACACAGAACAAGAATCAAGAAAACATTTCCAAATGTACACAAATAAATGTTGTATAAAATGATATAAGAAATGATGCATACAGTGTGTTTTTGAAAATTGTATTTCATTGAATGGGCATGATATAGGCATAACCACCTACTTGCTTTTGGAAAATTGTCTATATTTTTACTTATAGAAAAAGATTGTGCAGCTTATTACAAGGGCTAATATAGAAATGCACCTGCTGTACGTACACTATATGACCAGAAGTATGTGGACACCTGAGCAACATGAGCTTGTTGGATAACATATTCCAAAACTACGGGCATTAATATGGAGGCCCCCATTTGTTGCAGCTATAACAGTCTCCACTTTTTTTAGAAAGGCTTTCCACAATATTTTGGAGTGTGTCTGTGGGAATCTGTGCCCATTCAGCCAAAAGAGCACTTCTGATGTCAGGCACTGATGTTGGATGAGAAGGCCTGTTCAGTGGGGTTAAGATCAGAGCTCTGTGCAGGCCACTCAAGTTGTATACAATCTCTGTGTACCGTACAATTAACATTACCCTTCACTGGAATAAAGGGGACTACCCTAAACCCTGGTAAACAGCCCAAGTCCATTATCCCTCCTTCTCGCAACTTTTTAATAGGCACAATGCATTACAGTAAGTAGCTTTCTCCTGACATCCGCCAAACCCATATTTGTCCGTCAGACATCCAAATGGTAAAGCGTAATTTATCACTCCAGAGAACAGATTTTCACTGTCAGATGGAGTTGTGCTTTATACCACTCTAGCTGTGGCATTGTGCATAGTGATTTTAGGCTTATGTGTAGCTGCTCGCCTATGAAAACATATTTCATGAAGCTCCTGATGCACAGTGCATATGCTGATGTTGCTTCCAGAGGCAGTTTGGAACTCTGTAGTGAGTGATGCTACAGGCGATTTTTATGAGCTAAGCGTTTAGCACCCAGTGGCCCTGCTGCGTGAGCGTACATGGGCTACTACTTCATGGCTGAGCTTTTGTTACTCCTAAATGCTTCAAGTTCACTTACAGAATTTGTCCCCGAGATCTACATTACGAACCATTCTACTGTCAGTGTTCGTCTATAGAATAATATGCCAATGTGCTTCAATTTGTACACCTGTTAGCAACTGGTGTGGGTGAAACAACTAAACTCAATAATTAGGAGTGTGTGACATTCTGCCCTGGTTTCCTGGCTCCTGTATTGTGCATTCAGGTTTTTGGACTGTTCCTAGTTCAGCCTCTAGTGGCCGCTCTGCCTATGTTTCTGCTCTCCTCCTTTTGTTGCCACCTGGCCTTGTTACCTGCTGCCCTGCAGTATAAAAGGCTGTAGCTTGCTGCAAACTGGGCCTTGGCATTGTAGTAATAGGACCGGTTTGCCCTGTTACTGAATTATTCCTGGCTTCCTTTTATACCTGATCCTGTATTGCTCCTGTCATGTGCCTTGCCAGTGGGCTTCCTGTCGTGTGCCTTGCCAGTGGGCTTCCTGTCGTGTGCCCTGCCAGTGGGCTTCCTGTCGTGTGCCCTGCCAGTGGGCTTCCTGTAGTGTGCCTTGCCTGAGGGCTTCCAGCAGCGTGTCCAGTCGTGTGCTCTGCCAGTGAGCTTCCAGTCGTGTGCCCTGCCGGTGGGCTTCTATTTCAGCATCAGCCTTGCCAGTTCCAGCCCTGCTCTTCTGTCTGCTGGGTGCCTGTCTACCTTGCACCATGAATAGCAGTGTACAGACAACACTATCCCTGTACTGAGGCCCCTCGCTAACCTGCTTACCCAGTGTGTGACAGAGTGGTATCCACATACTTTTTGTCATATTGTGTATTATATGTTATGGTACTTTGGACCTTTACCTAAACCTCTTCTCTTTCTCAAATTAAGGTACTGGAACTGGAAACAGAGCAAACAAAGGCAAGGCAAGATGAGAGGAATGGCCAGGCATGTAGAAGAACAGAAGCTCTATTGGTCCATCTAATTTAAACAGTCACTAGGTCACATATGGCCACAAAAAGGCTAGAATTAAATGTAGTTAAGAATTCAAAATTTGCCAGGAAAATGTTGACTAGTGGACCATTGTCCCAACTACAAGCTGTACCATCCTGTATCACCATTATAAGGAATGGTAACAGTTCCAAATGAGCAATATCTGGATCAGGACTTGCATATCCATAAAAAAGAAGTGGTGGGGTGTTCCACGTGAAAAAACTCCTATGATGTATGATGTCTCAATACACATTGAAAAGAAATGATTTGACATCACATTGTTGTACTTGAATTGTTGGTAGCCTTACTTATGACATAACATACCTTTGGTTGTACCTAGAAGGTGAACTTGAGCCGTGGCAAAAAAAATAAAATAACAAATAACAATTTGTAACCCTTTGAATGATTTTGGTGAGTACACCTATTTGGTGATGGACAAGCTATCTAAGTTAGGACAGTTGAGTGTGAATTTAGCTTGACTTGCTCTCAAGTTGATCTCACACCTATCCATAACACTGATGTCAGATCATTTTATACAGCCAGATTACCTTTAGCTTTAAAAGGTTTGAGGCTAGCCTCCACTGGAAAAAAAAATCTGCTTCTTCATATACCACTTTTCTATTTTGTGTAGGCTACAGCTACGTACCTTACACAGGTATTCTGAATTACTGGTGTTTTCTCACGGACACAGTCACCGCACACAGAAAATGTAATGTCCTGACAGGATTAATACGACTTTCATTGGCAATTATTTTACACTACTTCAAGCATCTGGATGCCCAAAGACAAATAAATGTTTAGGACCAGGACAAGAAATCCCCAATTGTCAATTTTACACTCCAAACTATTGTAAGATTAATAGAACTGTGTTCACAAACGCACCAGGCATAACATAATTAAAACCCCACTTGAAAGGCTACATCCTGTCAGGATTTGTAATTGATTATGGGTCCAGTACATAGAACCTGCTTTTGATTATGTGATCAAGGGTTTTTAAATGTCTTGTAAAAAGCAAGACAGATGGAAAAAGTAATAGTTTTTAAAAAATGTAGAAGTTCTTCTGCTGGAGTGCGGCACATTATTCACTAGAAGAAGCAGCCTAATTGTGTTATTTGGAAATGTTAAATAAATTTTGCCCCCCAATGACTCTATGTAACAAATGCGTATCTATATTGCTTTTGCAACTTTGCATTCATCATTTATTTCACCAAGCACCGTGAGCTTTACATAGTTTTAAATGTATGTATATACATGGCCATGCCTAGTACAATCTGCTGGTGCTACATAGATGAAACATTAAAGGATGCTAAATTATGTATTAATGCAGACATGTCTTTTTATCTTGATTTAAAAAGCAGTGGGCTTCTCAAAGTGATAATTGTGAACATGGTTCTTCTTATATTTATGTTTATTAATAATTAATATTGCATGGAAGAGTGCTACGTAGCTGGCAAAATTTCCTTGGTGTGACAGCTTTAGTAATGCTTGTAATGACAGAATATAAACTTTAACTAAAAGTTGATCCAAGGTCAGAGAGTTTTTGAGGAGTTTCTACTTAATTTAAACCACATGAAAGAATAATTCTCTATTACCAATGAACTTTGTACTGACCCTACAAGACCAGTGGATTGACAAATCAAAGTCTCAGTAGATAAAATGGAACTGTAACATTGGAACGTATGCTTCTTTAAAGGGGAAAATGGAAAAAATGCAGTATAAAATTGTCATTGACAAAAAAAACCAGTTTTATCTAATTATTTACAATAAACTTCCTTTATCTGGGGAGCTGAAGGCTGCCATTGTTGTCAGTCTTGCGATACGTCGGGTGTTTTTGCCCAATCAAACACCGTGAGCTGTACGTCTATTCCTTCAATGACTTCTTAGTCAGAGTGTATGCCATTGTATAGTTTTTTCACAGACAATATGATGAGTCAGTGTGTTTTCGTAGAAGATCAGACTAAGATACAAAAACTAGAACACATACAAACAGCTTAATTGTATCTGCATGAAAACATTATATTACACAAAATTTAAACCTGTAAAAAAAGAAAACCGCAAAATATTTTAAAAACATATTTTTAATCTTATACTAGAGTAGCCCATTGCAGTAATTCTGTCTGATCACACTGCACTTGAGTTGTCATGGACACTGGCCTTCCCCTCGAGCAACAGTCATTTGTCTCCTGTGAGCCAATCAAGATTATTTGTGGACATCTGTCGGTCTTTCAGGGTTATAGATACGATTTTAAGCCTGTCAGAGGAAAGCAATCCTTCTTAGAAGCTTCTGGAAAATGTGAGAGGGAGTTGAGCAGGGGCGTGAAGAGGGAAGCATCAGAGCACTGTTTACCCTACAAGCAGGCCTAGAAGTAAGCCTGTTGTTTCTAATGTGTCCATTGCTGAATGAACCAGTGCGCTGATGTGTCACAGTGGAGAGAATGCACCAAGCTGCTGGACTGTATATGACTGTATAATGGACTGTATAATGTTGAGACTTCCTATTTAAATTACTGCCATATACTACATTTAGTTTTTGGTTTTAGTCTTTCAGATAATATAATTTAGAGATGTATTCATTAAATTCACATATGCATTGTGTATATTCCTCCCCCCAAGGATTAGTAACAAAATAATGGGAACCACAATACCAATCTCACAAAGGTGGATTTAAAAAAAAAATGTACATGTAAATCTGTAAGGTAATAAATCCATTCAATGTAAAACTATTAAGGCTAGCACTCAACCCACATAAGAAATATCTGACACCTAATTTGAGATTCCTCAACATTTCGGCTGTGCTCCCTTGTCATGGGTAGGATCAAGGATCCGGATCTGTACGTCTTTCACTAGGCAGTCAATAAAACCATTTGTGCTATGTGTGTGTGTCGCATTTGTGTTCTCCATTACTAATTGTTATTTTTATATTTTCACTGTAGGCCTGTCAACAGTTTGCATAAATAAATACAGAGAGTTTTATAATAAGCATACCAGGGAACTTCCTAGAGTGCTCCCTTTACTGAGGGAGTGGCTTTGTGAGGGTGCAGAGATGGACATCAGTGGAGATGGCGCTAGCTATTTATGGGGGCCAGGGGAGCTGTGCAAGTGTACCTAGAAGAATTGATGCTGTTTTGAAGGCAAAGGGTGGTCCCACCAAATATTGGTTTGAGATTTTTCTTTTGTTCACTCACTTTACATTTTATTAAATGATAAACATAAACCATAAGCAGGTCTATTTTTGAAAGCATTCTTACTTTACAGCATTTTTTCACACACTGCACTGCATGTGTATGTATGTAAGTGTATGTAAGTGTATTTCGTTGGAGGGTTTTCCCATGTATGATAAAATAGCCAACCACCTCTTGGGTACCAAGAAAGCTAAGAACAAATCACTGGATCATCTATTCTGTAGTATGAAGGTTTTTTTTGTAGAGCCTTGGAATCACTTATGATGTCCTTTTACATTTTCTTTATGTATGTCATTATTTTTAGATTTTTAAAGAAGTAGCAACCCCCCTTTGCATTTTGATGGTCATGTCTGCTAATCACGCTAAGAGATACTTCCTGCAGTATCAGTGCTCACACCACTGAAATTCGTTTCAGTGTAATAGCGCTCGGCATGGCATCTACCGATGATGAAACAGCCTGATCTTCCATGCATTGTTATGAAGATGTCCCTAAAATAGAGGTGTAATAATACGTTCTCCATCAATAAGCCCACAGTTTTGCAAGAAACTTCCGTTATGCTCTTTGTTGCAAACAAAGTAGGTTGTTGACTGTTATTAATGATGTGAGGGTGGGCTGAGAAGGGAGAGAACCCAATGACTCGAATTGATTACAGTTCCTAGTTTTGCTATTTTTAACAGATTATATATCAGTGATAAGCATCTTTTACATGTAATATATATTTTCAAAACAATTGATTCACAAACAAAAATACATGATGTAGGCACCTTTAATGTGTGAAATTACTGTTACTAAAACTGTGAAGGTGACATTATATAGACCATGTGGCTTCTTGAGTTAACTATCAAGGATGGAACAAGGTCAGGTGGAGCCCTGGGGCAACAACGTACAGTAGATACACAAACACAGACATTGTATTAGCAAAGCTTTGGCTGCACAAGAGGATTACTACATTTCACAATTTAGCCTGTGATTGGAAGGTTCCAGTCAGTAACATCCCCAGGAATCATATTCAAGGGGGCAAGAAGGGACCAACAAAAAAGTTGAGGAGCATTATGCAAAGCTATTGAATGAGCACATATAACAAAGTACTAATCAGATAAGGCAGTGAAAAAATATTTACATTTGTCATGGAAACTGCCTCTGTCCTTGTGTTCCTCTATTTATATATAAAGACACATAAAGGCATAATGTTCATTCATTCATACACATGCCCCTGCATACACACTGACTGCCATAAACACAGATCTCCTACCTGCAGATTTTCTCTCTTCCTGTAGTTGCAGGTTGATGGATCCTCATACAGTAACCCTGATCCTTGCTTTTTCTTACAAGCAGAGAGCCATACAGCTTCCACAGTCTCACTGGCTGATCCTGTGAACACGACAAGAAGTAGGAAGCTTGCTCATCACTGATACCCATAATGGAGTCTGTGTTTCTGCAAAAACCCTTTCTGCCAGAGTAGGTCTCTACATCCGCATGCAGAAGTACTGTATTAATAGTGTGCAGACATAAATTAGTATCCAAGGAAGCAGCATGGTGTGCAGACGCTTAAAAAACCTGTATACCAGTGGTACTCCTGAGGGGTTGTAACCTGGATGCCATGCTTAATCACTCTAAGGTGGGGTGCTGACATTGGCTGAGGCCCAGGCCAGATACCCAAGCTTGCCCATGCTCCTGTTAATGCAGGCACATAGCTACATAACCATGCATATTATATACTTCACCCCAGGGTAGAGGACTGCATTGGGAAAAAACTTGCGGGCGGTCTTGCTGGTGTTGCGGGCGGTCAGACGCTGTACCCGCGGGTCCCAGTAATCCTGCGCAGTCCTGAAAGGCTGCCTTCGCGCTGCTCCCTCACAGCGTCTCTTCTGTTATTCCGCCCAGCGGAGTCACGTGATTTCACGTCCCTTCCCATGACTCCGCTGTGGTCCTGTGAGGAACAAGAGAAGAGACGCTGTGAGGAAGCAACGCAAAGGCAGCCATGAGGGACTGCGTGGGAAATGTGCAGTTCAGGTAAGGAGATGGGCGTGATTTGTGTCAGGAGCGGGCAGGATTGACCACATATGTGGTCACACATGTTGCGGGAGCGGGAGTGGAACACACACACATTGCGGGAGCAGGCGGGATTGGGCACAAAATCAGCGGGAGTGGGCAGGAGCGGGATTAAAAAACAGTCCCACGCAGGGCTCTACCCCAGGGGATTGGGAAAACCTTCTAGGGACTAGGGGTCTGGTACACTTCACAATCAGGTCTTACAAAGGGCTGAATATGTGCCCACCATAACGGGGAGGCAGGCAAATGATTGTAGCACCTACCACACTTACAGTTGACCTGCATTTATGACGCTGTCTGTGAGATGCATAGGGTGATACCGGTGGCTATGTATAATGCCTATTTTTCACCACACATTTGAAAATGGTATACATGCAAAATTCTAATTGTAAAGCTCCCTCTGCAGACTTGTTTTATTGCTTTTGGCAATGTATGCAGATTTTGGACACAGACCTTGGATTTTTGTAAACGAGTGGGAATACTATTACAGCAAATTACACCGGAGCTAGTCATTAAAGGGGTGGTAGACAATTTTTGGGGTAATAGGGCAATCTAAGCCATCTAAGAATATAGATGGGAGTGTCGAGAATGGCGATCATGACTCAATGGGAAACAGAGGGTAAGTTATTTTGGGTTTATTGACACACTTGAGAATAACGTTAAGTTCGGGATAAGAGACCCAGTATACCCCTTGGTATTATTTGCAACTCTTTGGTGGCCGGCCACCTGTGCGTGGGGTGTAGCAGGGGATACATTAAATGGAGAGGAGGGAGCCACAGTTGAGACAGACCCTAGCCATTTCACTTTTTGGAATGGGGGGTCATTGGAGAGAGATTCCTAACTGTTTATTGATGATTTATTGGGTTGAGTCATTATTATTCAGTAAATCCAAAATAAAGAAGCAAAGGCTCAGCACTCAAATGATAAGGTGAGTTTATTTCACACAGGCAACGTTTCGACGCACAGGTCTTTCTCAAGCCTTAGGAAAGACCTGTGCGTCAAAACGTTGCCTGTGTGAAATAAACTCACCTTATCATTTGAGTGCTGAGCCTTTGCTTCTTTATTTTGGATTTATTGAGGGACTTGGTGGTACCCTGGCTCGTGCACCATTTTACTGCTGAGTGCTGCATTCCAACCTTTCTTTTTGTGTATATTATCAGGGCCGGCCGAAGACTTAACGCCGCCTGGGGCGAAGTTTAAAAAAAATTATCTACCCCCCCCACACCGCTACTGATTTCACGTCACTTCCGGCGCTCTGCATTACAAGCCGGCACCGAGACCGAACAGGGAAACTCGCCGCAGAGGAGAGAGAGAGGGGCGCCGAGCGGGTACTGACAGCTTGGTAAGCGAAAACCACTCGGTGCCCCTCTCTCTCTCCTCCGCTTCAAAAAAAACAAAAAAAAAACGCTTGGGGCGGCAAAGTGCCGCCCCTTCTGAAGTGCCGCCTGGGGCAATTGCCCCAGTCGGCTCCATTGTAGGGCCGGCCCTGTATATTATTATTCAGTAATGAATCTCTACTGACAGATGTCTTTCCATTGCTCAGTGTACATTGGGTGAATATTCTGTGGGCACTCTTCACCTATAAGGAAAAAATATACAATATAAGGTTTTGAAAACATGGAGATGGCAACTTTGTAAGCTCTGAACTCCTTTGCGAGCTATGCACACCTTTGTTATACAATAGAATGTTGAGATCTTCTTCAAACATGTACTCAAGTAAAGTTTTCAATTAAAAAATAAATAAATAAATAAAAACCTGAACTTTTACATTTGGTAGGCTGGGTTTTTCCATAAGACCAGATATGGCTGTAAACATTGTTCTGAAAGATCTGCATCCCCCATGTCATTATTATAATAGAGTATGCGTTTTAGTTTTCTCACTCTCTCCTCTCACACGGACAGTCACCTCTCAGGTTTGATATCTGCTCTCTTGTTCCCAGATCCCAGGCACCACAGAAGTTAGTTTGAGCGGCAAACACCTAAAAAAACAATAAATGGGGGATTTCAGGCTCCAACATATTTGGAGGTTACCCAACAATGGTAAGGAACAACGGTAGGTTCCATACACCTCTTTTTAGGAGGTGGAACCTGGGCATGAGCCTCATCTGACACATTAGATATTGGCTCAATATGTGATGCTGTCAGAGTGGCTTCATAGGAGTCACAATAAAATATGCTTCTTCTACACTGTAGAGACATTCCATTTTAATTAAATTCACAAAAATAACCTTATACTGCCTACCCTACTTCCCTCTAGCCACCAACTAAACTACCCGAACACTATACACTAAAATATATATTTAATTTTATTTTTTTCTACCTTCCTAAAACTCAACACCTCCTACACTACCCTCAATGCCCCATAACCACCCATCGAACTAACCTAACCTAAATATAAAAAATGTATTTATTTCAATATATATAAAGATCTGTAGCTGCAATTTATTATTTTTTTACTAACATGATTTTGTAACATGGATCTCTGACACTGCATGAACTGGTAATGGTATCTGTTGTTTCCAACCATGCAATTCCTCTGTAAAGCTATTATCACAAAGGCATAGGCAGCAATAATACCTGCTGGGGTAGAAGGATCACCATTTTGCACATAGTACAACATAAAATGGCAGAGGTAATTATTTGATTGATATGTAAAACATATTAATATGTTTATATGGTTGTAAGATATGAGGACTTAAATTAATCAGCAATTTGAAAAATGTGCTTTCATTGCCACACTTTCTGTTGCTATTTCAACTTTAGAATAATTGACTTAATAATATCCTGTAATGGGATTTCTATGTATATTGTAAATTGACTGGGTCTTTCACAGCCAACTGATCAGATCCAAAGGCAAACACAATGTTCTAGTTGTCAGCGTAAGGATATACACTATAAAGTATAATGCACAAGAGGAATAACAATGGCACATGTTACCATAAAGTACAGGTGGTGCCATTTAGCTACACTGGCAGAGGATTTTGTACACTGTGCTGCACATCAAAACCATTGCAAATTGTAATATGAATCCAAGAAGACATTATTCCTTGCCAGCACCAACATTTTATAACCTGTTACTCTATGCTATGTTTGCAATCCCAGATTTGGCATTGTGTCTGATGGATTTTGCTTTCCTTTTGGCTCCAAAATGGTGATGTTCATCCTTGTTCTTTTATTGCTTTTAAACAACTAATATGTGAATCCACTAACTACATACCTACCAACCCACTGAATATTCAATGTATGGTACCATAATAATAGATTACATTTATTTCATAGTTTTTGTTTCATTTGTTTCTAATAGTCACCTGGGGATATCTAATGCCAAACAGGTGAAAAATGCAGTGCATTTAAAATGTCTTCAAAAGCTATAACGTCTTCTAAAGAAAAACAGCACTGGCTTATGGAAGGCAAGGGTGCACGCCATAAATGTCATCGCCTCATATGCATACCTAGGAACTTTCCAGCTTTGACCAAGAGTCTCCTGGTAAACCTAGATCCCTGGGCCAGGTTCTTCTTTTTCAGGGCACACATTTGTTTTGTAGAGTGTGAGGAGACCCCACTAGTGTTTGGTTCTAGGTGTGTGTTGTATGTACATCATACCTAAACTGTAAACTAGTCCATTTTATGGGTCCCCTAACTCTGGATGAACACATAGGGTATATTATCCTATTTCTGGAAAAAACCCAGAGGCAGAGCAGGCTTCTTGTTTGTATGTAATAATAATGATAATAACAATAATAATAATACGGTAATAATTTTTCTTTAAAACCGACCATAGAAATTCACAATTGGTTTGATCTTCAGAATGGCACCCGCCAAGGCTGCCCACTTTCACCTATACTTTATATTCTTTCTTTGAAGCCATTTGCCAACAAAGTGAGAAATAATTGCCATATCTCAGGTTTTAAGATTAATGAACAAGATTATAAGATTATGCTATATGCAGATGATGTTGTTGTTTCTTTATCTAACCCTATAAATTATATGGTTTATTTTCGTCAAGAAGTGGATACATTTAGTATGGTTTCAAATTATAAGTTAAATCTGGATAAAACGATTTTTCAGGCTAAGAATTTAGACGACTCAATTATGAAGAGTCTATATCAAAGTTTCTCAATAACAAGTAGAATTAATGAATTTGAATATCTAGGGATCTGCATACCAGAGAAAATAGAAGAAATAGTTGAGAAAAACTTTCTCCGTCTATTAAGATTCTCGAATCAATTACTAAAAGAATGGAAAAAAGTGGAATTATCGTGGTGGGGTAGAGTGAACGCTATAAGATCTTACTTATTGCCGAAATGGATATACTTATTTCGCATGCTCCCCTTATTGGCTCACAATGATTCACTCTAGTTTTGCTAATTTTGTGTGGAGAGGTAAAATCCCGAGAGTTAAGGCTAGTCTACTGGGCCTCCGTACTACAGATGGGGGGATGGGATTCCCCATGATAAAATTATATTACGAAGCCAGTACTTTATTTTACATATGTAAAACATATCAAAACCATCTTAAAGAGGAAATTTGGTACAAAATAGAAAAGAAAGCTTTAGATAGTAACAATCTAAATAAATTAATTTGGTCTACGAAAGACAGAACAACTATATTGCAAATTAAAGGTAAAAATAGTATTTTGGATAACATCATATCTGAGTGGATGCAGTGGCGTCGGCAGGGGGGGGCCAGAGGGGGCCATGGCCCCCCTACATCATGCTGTGCCCCCCGGTGTGCCCCCCCAATTGAAACGCCGGCTTTTTTTTTAATAGACCCGGAGGAGAGAGTGAGAGGCGCCGAGCGGTTGCTGAGGAATAAGTTCTCAGCAACCGTTCGGCGCCTCTCACTCTTCTCCGCGACCGCGAGGCCTCTTCCTGGTTCGCAGTGCCGGCATTTCAAGCCGAGCGCCGGTATATGTCGTCATATCCGGCGCCCAGCAGTGAAGCCGGCAGAACCAGGGATACAGAGACCTCGCGATCTCACCGCTGGACAAGCCCAAGGTAAGTGAACTTCAAAGGGGGGGTTAGAAAGTTAGGAGGGGGTTAGAGAGTCAGAAGAGGTAGATAAGAAGTGAGAAGGGGTAGATAAGGATAGATTGGGAGGGAGAGGGGGTAGATAGGATAGATTGGGAGGGAGAGGGGGTAGATTGGGAGGGAGATGGGGGTGGATGGGATACATTGGGAGGGAGAGGGGATAGTTAGGATTGATTGGGAGGGAGAGGGGGTAGATAGGATAGATTGGGAGGGAGAGGGGGGTACATAGGATAGATTGGGAGGGAGAGGGGGGTACATAGGATAGATTGGGAGGGAGAGGGGGGTACATAGGATAGATTGGGAGGCAGATGTGGTAGATAGAGAGGCAGTTGTGGTAGATAGGGAGGGAGAGGGGGTAGATAGGATAGATTGGGAGGGAGAGGTCTTTATGGGACAAAAACGGTGTACGTTCAGCTGTTTGGGGACAAAGTTGACATAATGTGTAACTTAGGTGCTGGTCAGGTTCTATGTGGGCAGTGTGGACACCAGGGTTGGCTTTGGGGTGTGTGACCAGTGATCTATGCCTGTAATTTAGGGGGTTTTATCTATACCTTTAATGCAGAGTTTATATGTAATTTCCAATTGATTTATATCTGCAAAGCTGGGTTTTGTGTCATTCTGTTCATCTGTATCGGCTATATTTCCATACATTATTAATGTTTACCTGCAAATATAGGATTTGCATGTCTTATTCAGCTGATCAATACCTGGAGTGCTGTTTCCATGTGTTGATTATTTGATCTAAACCTTCAGTGCTGAGTGTTCATGTGATTTCCAGTTGATCTATACCTGCAATGCTGGGTTTGTGTGTTCTGTTGGTTTATACCTGCAATGCTATGTTTCCATACATTATTTATGTATACCTGCAAATACAAGGTTTTTTTTAATCTCATTCAGTTGCATGTGCTGTTTCCATGTGTTGTTTATTTTATCTATACCTGAACTACAGGGTGTAAGTAAAAGAGCGCTATGGTTTAGTGAATGAGGGGACAAAGGGACTCTGGGGATGATTACAGGGGAGAGGACCTCTCAATGTCACGGTGCAGTCAGAAGGAGGGAACACTGCACTGACTCTCACTGTCTTCCCCTGATCTGCAGTCAGTGTGGCAAATATATTGGCTGCAGGGGCTAATATTAATATATATCGGAAGCTGGGACTAATGTTTATATATATCGGCAACAGGGGCTAATATTAATATATATTGGCTGCAGGGCCTATTATCAATAAATATTGGCTGCAGGGGCTAATATTTATATATATTGGCTGCAGGGACTAATACTATATATCGGCAGTAGGGGCTAATATTAATATATGTTGGCAGCAGGGTATAATTTCTATGTATATCGGCAGCAGGGTATAATATAAGTATGTATCCGCAGCAGGGGCTAATATTAATATATATCCGCAGCAGGGGTTAATATTAATATATATCGGAAGCAGGATGTAATATTTCTATATATCTGCAGCAGGGTCTAATATTTATATATATTGTCAGCAGGGGCTAATATTAAATAATGAAAAATAACTGTCACTTTAGCTGTTATTTTGAAATCATATTTTAATCACGTTCTTTACTTCAAAGAGATAAGTGCATATTATGTAGTTAAAAATGCACGTCTAACGTGTGTGTGTGTATATATATATATATATATATATATATAGTGTATATGTACCGTTTTATAATTGGCCCCCCTACTTTGGTCCCTGGCCCCCCATGTGCCCCCCCTAAATATGAAACCTGGAGACGCCACTGAGTGGATGAGTATTAAAAAGAGATTGGGAATTAAAGATAACTTGTTAGACCTATTAGATATACATCTATTGGAAGCATCCATAGAAGATATTTCTTTACACCATTTGAGAGTGGCTGGGCTGCAAAAGATAGGCGACCTGGTTTCGCAGGGACAAATAATATCACTTCATACCCTTAATGAGAAATACTACCCAACGAAGCTATCCATATTTACTTATTTGCGAGTAAAAAACTTTATTAATAAACATGTTTAGTCTACTCAGAGAGAAGATCTCCATAAATTGGTATCACTATTTAACCTTAAACATTTGTTAAAATTATATTCTAAATGCGTGGAATCAATAAGAATTAGAGAAGGAGGCAATTCAATAAAACCATATACAGCTAGATGGGAAAAAGATCTAAATTGCGCACTCCCAATAAATGAATGGTTAAGTGCGTTTAGAAGATTGCCACCCAGGTTGCATGATCTATCCTTATTGGAGACACAGTTTAAGGTTGTATACAGGTGGTACATGGTCCCGACTAGAGTCGCGGATATTTACCACACCACTTCTAGAATTTGTTGGAGATGTGGACAGATGGAGCGGTCATACCTTCATATATGGTGGTCCTGCCCAAAAGTTACTAAACTCTGGGAAAAGACCCTTGACTGTCTTAAAAGAGTGGCCAATATAGAGGTACCAAATTCCCCAGCATCATTTTTGCTACATATAGGCTGGCCGATCCTGTCCTCAGTACAGCTAAACTTAACAATACACCTATGTTTAGCAGTTAAAAGAATAATTGCGAAACAATGGAAACAAGATAAAGAATTTAATTGGGTTCAAGTGGAAAACCAACTGAAATACCAACTTACAATGGAAAGGGAAGTTTCTCGATTTCATTCTTCTAACTTTTAAGAAAATTTCAATTTGGGATAAATGCCTTCAAATAATGTTTCCACTGAATTCAGGCATCAGATGAATAGTTAACAGACTTACCTCTCATTAAAACGTTAGCTTACCAGCATTAGCTTCCTCCCCGTTCTCATCTCCAACCTGGATTGTAAAAAAAATTTTTTTTCTTTTTTTTTTTTTTTTTGTGTTTGTTTTCGGTCAGTGAGTTAATAATATGTACTGTATCAATATTATTGGACACCATACTCTCCGATTTATTGTGTTCATGTAGATGTCATGTGTAATTTCATTTTTTTTTTGTTTTATGCTAACTATAAAAGAAATAAAAAGTATTTAAAAAAAAACAATAATTTCTAAAGTCTTGTGATGCAATAAGACCACTAATATTTTTTTTTTATTTTATTCTCTCTAGTTTTTTGTATATTAACAAATGACTGGATAAAAGCCAGCATATCTCCTAGTTACTACCAAGAATACTGAATAAAACATTGGCCCAATTTTACACAGAGACAATATTTTTCTGTATTTACTGTTAGGAAATGATTTATACGGTGTGAAGTCAAATTACAACATCTATAGCACCCAGTACTAGACTTGTGCATTCGTCTTCGGGCGAACATGAAAACGAACAAGAAGAGTTCGTTCCGAAGACATGAAGAAGAGAAGACAGCGGCGGTAAAATGTAGGCGAAGATCTTCGAGATCGTCTTCGTCTACCAGTCTCCCCCCCTTCTAACTTACCTTGGCATCGCGGCATCGCGGCAGTTCACGGAACTGGAAATCCGCAGGTTCGCTGTCACGGGTTACAGGGCAGTGCGAATGAGCCTATTGGTCGCCTACAGGGACCTCCTCTGGCATCAACCAATTGGATGCTTCGATGCTGCGTTAGATAACGGGAGCGGAAATCCGTAGGTTAAAGGGCCGTGCAAGCGACCAATAGGCTCACTCGCACGGCCAATAGAGTTCCTCATACGGACATTTAAACTCCTGGAGCCAGAGCTGCTGCGGTGCGCGTTAACCCCGTATTAACCCCTTAACCGGAAAAAAACCAAAAAAAAAAACGAACACGAAGAATGTCCACGAATATTTGCCCGAAGAGAAGACAGGAACAGGCGAATATTCGCGGAATACGAAGATTTTTTCCCCCCGAAGACGAGCACGAAGACGAACACGAAGAGCCCCCTGGTGCCCAAGTCTACCCAGTACCATATACATTTCATATGTATTAAGTATATAACATATGTATTTAAATATCCAGTACATTAAATTGTTTATTAGACTACATTAAATGCCTTAAGCATAAAGGATGTATTACTTACGTTTTAGTTTTAAGTCAATTGAGTTATATAAACTAAATAATAAAGTCAAATATATGATTTACAGGAATTTTGAGTGTTAAAAACAGTTTGCCCTGAAATCTCTAATTCAAGTTAATGTATCTTCAGAAATATACTACTACCTGATCATTTGCCTCATATCATTTCATCATAGAATTGGTATTTATCTCCAATTTGATTCAGGCTATCTAGGAAATAATATGTTTTAGAGTTTTAACAGTTTTGCTTAGCTTGATAAATAGCTTGGTTCCTGTGGTTTTTCCAGTTTTTCTCAAATTACTAACAGCAAGTATGCTCGTAAGAAAAATATACCAGTATGAAGCAAGATTATGAAAATATAAATGTAATATCTTGATTTTTTATTTCAGATAGGTTTCTTATCGTCTAGATTAACTGTAAATCCTATAGCTGTAAGTAGTTTTGATTAATCCTAGTACTGTATCTAAAGTTATACTTCACAAAAACTTTTACAGTGATTGAACATACAAGGACATTATGTCAGCACAGTGAATTTATCAATCGCTGTATCAATCGCCTTTATTCTATTAGAGCCAACAGGGAAGACTTGGTAAATCAGATTTAATGTAGAACTGGTACGGTATGAAAGATCCCGAGGAATGAAAGACATGTGAAGACAGGAGGGACCAAAGAAGACAACTTAAAGTTGGACTCAATACTTACAATACTCACAAAAAGTGGTCAAACAAGAGATCAGAACATACAATGTTTGAGTAGGAGACAGCAAAATCTTTAATTTTAGGAGGATGATAACATGAAATGAAATGGGATATTTTTAGAGGGAGCTCTCCAATAAAGTCTCTAGAAGTCTCCATGTCATTTACTGTTTGCATGTTACATGTGGAGTGCTCTGAGGACAGTTTTGTTACAGTCAAATACTGTTAAACTGAGGGTTGACAGAAAAATAAACATACTGCAATTAAACTAATAAGAAATATGAAATAAGGTACAACAGGAATTGGATACACTAAAATAGGAGGTCATTGCTCCACAAAACTTTAGATCTAAACAATTAATAGGCATTTTACAGTAAGGCAGATAGGAACAAATTATAAAAGTTCTGAGAAATGCAGCTGTATGTAAAGTGCAGAAGAAAACTGCATAGCCTAGATAAGAAGAAATACTTGGTAGGAAAAATAGTGCATTATAGGAAGCTATGGGATTGATTCTTGGAGTGATGTAGCATACATTATTCAAGAGGCAGTATAGAGTATTCCAGGGACCGAGATAACCATGGGTTGATTTTTTTATTTTTTTTTAACACAAGGACATTATCTCAGTACAGCGAATGTATGACTCCTCTTTATTGTAACAGCGCCAACAGAGAAGACTCGGGAAATCATATTTAATGGAGAACTGATACGGTATAAAATATCCTGATGATTGAAAGACATGTGGAGACAGACAAGACCAAAGAAGACAACTTAAAGTAGTATTAAAAGTGGTCAAACAATAGATCAGAACAATGATTGAGTACTAGAGAGCAAAATCCTGAATTTTAGGAGGATAATAGTCTATTTAACATGAGATGAATTGGGATGTTGTAAAAGAGATATGTGTGCAACAGGTAGAGGAATTAGCTACGCACATTTGTTGAGTTATGCAGAATAAGAATATTTACAGCAAGACAGAAATAGTCATACTTTTTAATGTTTTAACCAAACATAACTAACATAACTTGGTATCAGTCAAACAAAATCAAACATTAATATAAACGCACTTCTACTGCAAATTTTTTTACTATATACAACCAGGTGAGCCATACAGGTTATTCAGGTTCATATGGCTTAGAAATATATTTTTACATAGGGATATTTTAGCTAAATATCATATGTATAATAATGTATATGATAGCTGAAGAGTCCCTTTAAATTTGTGTCCGGCCCCTATTGGAACTGCATGAAGGGATACTGAAAAATCCTCTCATATGCATTTGCCCTTTTCCTGCCCCAGCCATTTACTGTGTATGATATGCGTTTGGCTGAACACATCTCCTGATACATGATGTACTTACAGCCAATCATTCCAGGGGTGGAGACCCCGTGCACATGCTCAGAGCATTATTTATTGATTTCAGGTGAAAATAATGAAAATTAAGGTACCAGGAAATGAAAAAAATGATGGTGAAAAGTGGATGGGTAAAGCAAATATAATTTACCTTACTGATCCCCCAAGTCTGGCTATTACTTCCCCTTTAATAGTTTATTTTTCATTTATGGTTATGTGTTTTTATGCGTTTGAGACACAGTTTTGCAGCTGGCAAAAATTAAATAGTCTACTCATTTTCAACTAAATTATTTATAACTTTTGTATTTTGTCCTCTTAAGTCAGTAGATTGTTCTGCAACCAGGAAACAATTGCCACTAAGAATTTGTTGCCCATGGCTTTTATCCATCCACATCAGAATTACTCACGGGATGACCACTAACTGCGACCCCACAAAGCCTTTAGGGTTAAAAGAACATTCAAGCATTACTCATCACCACTGGCTCCCTAAGGAATTCTAAACCAGAAGAAGATTTGACTATACCTAAGGTCCACTTTTATTTAATATGTTCATTATTAATCTTGTAGTTGTAGTTGAAACTGACATCTCAGTGTTGCTGGTGACAAAAAATTAGGGTAACAAAATCACTCACAGGATATTTTTCCAGTGCATAGGGATTTGGTCAAATTCTGATGGAAACAAATATTTTATCGTCAATGGGATTGAGAAAAATTATTAAACAAGAATAACTTGGTGCATAATTTTAGACAATAAACAAGCAACAGCATTTAATATATTCAGCGGTAGCAAGAGGCAGTAATTCAGTGCTATGTATAAAAATGATTCAAACCACGGGAGAAAAATATAATATTGTCTCTTTATAAGTCAATGGCAAGATCCCAATTGATTAATTACAGCTTCTCAATAAACTAAGATTGTTTTTTTGGAGGCAAAAAAATTTTTTTCCTCTTTTTAGTGGCACTAAAACTGTCACTAAACTGTAGTTTCCCCCAATAATGTAACCTGATATTTTTCCCCAATATATTTTTTTAAACATTCAAGACAATTTAAATTTAAAAGATCCCTTATTATTTCATACTGACATTTAATAATAAAATGCGGTTGATGTTGTGCAGTGTTTTTTGATGATTTGTTTCCTAGTTATTTACCAGTCTCTAACTAAGGCGTTGTTTACAAGGTGTTTTAACAGTCATGTGAAAAGGAACATGGCTTTCTCACACTTATATTGTCATTTTAATCAACTTGACCTAGAAGTATGTGCAAATACTGTATTAGCTCGAATATAGGCCGCACCCTAAATGTGTGGTGCTATTTTAAAGAAAAAGACACATTAGTGGAGCAGTAAAACAGTATTTTACCTAATAAACAGGAATAAATGTATTTTAACATTTTTGGTATCTATTATGCAGTTAGTCAGCATATGTTATATATAAACAGAAATTTGGAAAAGCAATAGCCATTTTAATTTCCCCCTTAATTCATAATGCACCGGGCGGGCCAGTAGACATCTGCGTGCATCTATGACGGAGAAGCACCGGCGGAAGTGCCGGCAGCGGAGGTTGTCTACATTCATCGCCGCTGCCGGTGAACGTCTACGTGATACGCTTAGACAACCTCCGTTGCCGACACTTCCGCCAGGGCTTCTATGGTGGAGCACCGGAAGGTTATGTCAAGCCGGTTCTCCACCACAAAAAACCTGCATGTCCTTGGCGTTGGGCGATACGAATTGTGCATCCCTGTGCTAAACTCCGATTATAGGCCGCACCCGCACTTTAAAGACTTAAAGAGGGGGGGGAGTGCGGCCTATATTCGGGCAAATACGGTATATTTTATGGTACTATCTACATAACAAAACACTTTATACATTTACCTAACAGTTTTTTTGCTGCCCACTATTATTATTTAGCAGATTATTCAAAGGTGCACTATTCATTGAAGATGATCTTTTTCTGACTTAAGTTTGCTGGAAATGATATTAGAGAGAAAGAACATACGACTAAAGATGACAAGCTACAGATACATTATTTTTACACATTAAATTGTCAGATTACCTTTTAAATATTGCAGGATTCTAAGAATATAATGTGCAGGCATATATATGTAAAATCTTATAAATCTATTAGGGAAGGGCTGGTACTATTAAGCATATAGGGCAAGTTTATAGTGAGCCAAAAAATATGGGTAACAAAGGCAAGGACAACAATGTTTAATGTACACAATCATGTCCTGCCCAATGCCCTGCCTTTATAAAATATTCACTGACAACTCCACATATGCTAAATTACATGTTTTTATAAATAGGTTTTATACGCTTGTTTAATATTTACATTAAATGTTGCCACCTATTGCTGTAGGAACTTCTTAAAATTCCTTTCACATTGCTTCAGATGCGTGAACATATTATCCAGTGCGTGAAAACAAATAAGAGCAAAGGATTTAATTAAACTTGTGTAATTAAATTGCTCTGAAGGGAATGTCCTAAGATGTAAGATCCTGTTGATGGCCCCAAGGCATGGTTTCCTTTTATATCTTATAATTTCGCACTAAACTACGTAGATTCTATGAATCTTTTGTCAGCGTAAAAATTTACAATATTTAAATACCACAAGAGCTCAAATTTCCCCAATTATTGATCACCTGAACAGTGGAAACGTAGTAAACATGTTTTATATATGCAGGTTTTTCAAGTAATTTGTAATGTCACGTTATATTGTGACACTGAACCGCTCCAGGAAGATGTTAAAAAAAACATCAATTCATTGATTCCATGACAGCTTTAGTAAGGTGAGGTCCTCGTTGCAGCATTTTTAAGGTCTAGCCACACTTGCTCCAAGCTTTAATGTAGCCAAAGAAACCATCTGAACTTTGTGTTACCTGTATCTGCAAATGATGTTTGGCTACAGTATATATATATATATATATATATATATATATATATATATATATAAATTGCTCCACCTTTATGGTTTTGAGCCTGAAATTTGCTTTCTGCACAATTATTAAGTGTTAAGCAATGAAAACAGTGTGTTCAAATACACTCTGTTCATGTAAAGCAAAGGAGGAAAACATAGTAGAAGGTAAGATTATTTCCTGACCCCTGGCTGACCATTTGATGTTATCCATTAGTCACATAACATTTTGTATTGTGTATATCCTTCTTCACTATGTATGTATACCGATCTGCCATAACATTATGATCACTTACAGGTGAAGTGAATGACACTGATAATCTTGTTGTCATATCACCTGTCAGTAGTTGGGATATATTAGGAAGCAAGTGAACATTTCACCCTCAAAGCTGACGTGTTAGAAGCAGGAAAAAGGTGAGTCAAAGTTGGTCCAAGGAAGAAAAGGCAGTGAACCAGCAACTGGGTCATGGGTGGCCAAGGCTCATTGATGCACATGGGGTTTGAAGGCTGGCCAACAGACAAGCTACTGTAGCTCAAATTACTGAAAAACTTGCTGGTTCTGATAGAATGGTGTCAGAACACACAGTGCATCACAGTCTGTTACATATGGGGCTGAAGAGCCACAGACCAGTCAGGGTGCCCATGCTGACCCTATCCACTGCCTACAATAAACACATGAGCATAAGAGCTGGACCACGGAGCAATGGAAGAAGGTGGCCTGGTCTGAGAATAGTTTTCTTTTGCATCACGTGGATGGTTAGGTGCGTCGCTTACCTGGAGAACACATGGCACCAGGATGCATCCATGGAGGCCCCACCTCATAACTTACAGAACTTAAAAAACCTGCTGCTAACGTCTTGGTGCCAGATACCACAGCACACCATCAGAGGTCTAGTGGAGTCCATGCCTCGATGGGTCATGGGGACCTACACAATATTAAGCAGGTGGTCATAATGTTATGCTGATCTGTGTATTTATGTATACCCAAATGTTACTGTTTGATGCCTGTATTGACCAAAAAGTCCTTAGCCTTGAAGCAGTAAACCCCACATTACTTTTGTTCTTAATCTAATTATCTCTCTATATTGCTGAACTATAATCTTATTTTGATAATGTTAGTGGATGGCCTTTCAGGTTCCTATAAATTTCTTTGTATCGAGTTTTAATATATTTATACATATTAGTCTCTTTTTGTAAAATATAAACAAATATGTCAAGCTTCTTTTATATAGAGAATATGTAATGAAAAAAAGCTTGAAAATCAAATCAATTAACAACTGTGTTATTTGCGTATACATTAAGTTTTATAATTACCACGCGCAAAACGAAACAAAGAATTGTGCTTGACAAACTATGACATGTTTTCCCCAAAACATAATAATGACAGTCATTCAAATCTAAGTAAACTCAAACAACATACTGCAAAATGAATCCTATGTCAACGTTCTGTTTTTAGAATATTCGCATCTATAACACTTTATTATGTAAAATTATTACGCATTTTCATGGTGTATAAAATAAATCACACGTTAACAATGAATAATGTCAAAAAACGCTCTCCTTTCTCTTAAATGCTATATTATCAGGAGTTGCATCTAATTGTACATTATCCAGTATCAGCATGATATATTGTTTGACTCATTCCCTAAATAAAAGTTGAATAGGAAAAAAATACATATAACACCATTCACTAAAGAGAAATTTGGCAGGAGAGTCCGCAGGAGAATTGTGGTTTCAGCTGCTTGACTGGAAAGAAGCAAAGACACGTAAAAGATGACATTTTTTAAATATAATACAGTTATGTATGAGTGGTCCAAAATAAGTTTATGTAACTACTGCATTTTTTGAGTCTAAAATGTTTTTGAAAAGATTAGTTCTGCAAACTACTTAATATTTTGTGTTATTTAGACATAAGTTATAAAAGAAAAGTACCCTTAAAATTTTAAGTAACCGAGAGTGCTAAACGAATCCAATTAAGATCGAGGTAATAAATAGTGGGAAAAAACAAAAACAATATTTATTCAGTAATAGAATCAGAACAGGAATAAATGCATACACATTGTAGAAAACAGTATTCTTTGGAGAATAGATTTAACTTTTTTTATATTTAGAATAATTGTGACATTATAGTTGTTTTCTATCTTTTTTTTGTCATTTGGTGACTTATGTATATTATTCACTGTGTTTTATTTCACGTATGGTTATTTCCCAGGGTTGCAGAGGATACGAGTGCATTGTCTTTGACAAAGTTCCCACATAAACTTTAGATTCATTGTATAATGGTGAGGTAGCACAATACATTTGTCTAGTATTTATCAGTTGAGGAATGAATGAATGTTGTTTGGGATGCCTTCGTTATTCAGCAAATACTAAACGGCCAAAACACTGGATGTTTTACTTTCACCAGGGGAAAAGGGGTATATTCATCTATGTCTCTAATTTCCTACTGGTAAATGTTCTGAAGCCTCTTAGTTTATTATCACTTGTAGGAGGTGGACATAATTCCACTGGTGGATCTGGATAAAATAATATTTAATGGTGTTTCCTTCTCTTCCACATTGTTTTGTTTACTAACTGCAAACCAGTCCTTGCCCAATATGCTCCCACTAGTTCTAACATGTATGCATTACTTAACCCCTTCGTGACAAAGGCTGATTTTACTCTTTGTACCCTTCGTACAATGGCCGTTTTAACATTTCTGCGCTGCTCGTGTTTAGCTGTAATTTTCTTCTTTCCCGTTTACTGAACCCACGCACATTAGATATTGTTTTTTTTCAGGACAAGAAGGGCTTTCTTTAGATGACATTGTTTTGATTGTATCATATTATTTACTATTAAAAAAAGTATAAAATATGGTGAAAAATTTAGAAAAAATTACTGTTTCTAACTTTTAGTTGAAAAATCTTTTACTCATCTATAAAAGGTAATGAAAAAACCTGCTAAATAGATTCTACTATTTGTCCTGAGTTTAGAAATACCCAATGTTTTTATGTTTTTTTGCTTTTTTCTACACATTATGGGGCAATAAGTACAGATAGCGTTTTGCTATTTCAAAGCCATTTTTTCCAAATCTGGTAATTCTTCCCCCCATGTGCCATTTCGGGTATATTTGAAGCCGGCCCACGCAATTTACCCCATCAAATCATATATTTTTGAAAACAAGACAGCCCAGGGTATTCCAAATGCTAGTACTTTAACCCTTTCCAAGCACTAATTCTACCATCAGCCTTTGTCAAACTTTATGGTAGTATTTTTTTTGCATTTGTTTTTTCACACACATTTTACTTCAGGTATGAATAAACAGGTTCTGGTATATGTCACAATCATAAAACACCTCAATATGTGTTAAGCAACATCTCCTGAGTACAGCGATACCTCACATGAATGATTTTACCAGGGTATTTTAAATGCTGGTATTTTAACTATTTGCATGCACACATTTTACCACCAGAATTTTTTCAAAGTTTGCAGTAGTATTTTTTTGTGTGTATTTTTCCCCCACACACCTACTTTATGTATGAATTTACAGCTCCTGGTTTATGCCGCTGTCACATGACACCCCAATATGTGTTCAGCAACATCTCCTGAGTACAGTGATACCCCACATGCATGGGTTTGTCATTTTTTGGGGGGAACTAAAAGGCCACATTTGGTACGTGTACATTTTTCTAATTGGAAATTAGATGTGGGATTCCCCCAGTGTTATTTGGGACATTGTTGAACCCGGCCAATTCAATTTACCCATCAAATCATACATTTTTTTAAAGTAGACACCCCATGAGCATTTAATATGCCAGTATTTTAACTCTTTCCATGCGAGAATTGTTTTAAACTAATATGCTAATTTTAGGACTTGCTCACAAAAATATATTTTTTATATATATATTTTATTTTTTTTGCCTTTTTTTTAAAAAAATTGAACATTTTTTTTCAACTTGAAGGTTCCCCTGATAGTGACATCAGTGGGAAATTATTTTTACATTTTACTGTTTTTTTTACTATTTTTTTCTAATTATTATTAATTTTATTTTATTTTTACTAATCACACTGTGATTAAAAAGCTGAGCTCCATTGACTTGCATGGTTGAATGCAGTCCTTGTATTCAACCTGCAAGTGGAGCCAGAGTTCTCTAGAGGGTCTGGAGACCATCTAGGGAACTTTTTCGTCTTTATTGTTTTTTTTCCCGGGCCGCCGCCATCTTGCTGATGAAGATCACCGGCAGAGGAGGCTGTGACCGTTCTCCGTGCAGTCCATCCAGAGGTAAGTGTTTGGCGCCGCTGGATGCCTCCTGATCGAGGCATTCCAGCGACACCATTTAAGTTTAGGAGGTGATCGTTGATCGCCTCCTAAACGCTTTTAAAACGGGCGTCCGCTGCCATACAATGTATGGCGGATGTTGACGCCCCAGGGAGGGGCCAGAGATGGCCCCTAGTGCCGATCGTGGCGTTGCTGAATGCCTCGAGGTCGTTTAAAGGTGTGCCGGTCCTGGCACGTCAGTTGTCGTTAATGACTTGATTTTCCCTGACGTGCCCGGACCGGCAATTGTCATCAAGGGGATAAACATCCAATAAAGGATCTTGATAAGTGATCTCCTTTGATACAAGAATACAAGATTTTCATTCATCCAGATGGGCCTTTTTCCATTGCATTCTCACTGGTATATTGATTAACCCTCTCTACTCCAGACTCATCCCCCCTTCTGATTGGGTGCAGCGCCCCGGCTTTTATACTATACTGTGGATCCATAGCCATTGATCCCTGGTGTGGTGGCCAAAGGCTCCCTGGGAGGCACTGAGAGTGTGGGGAACAAGCACTAGGATAGGGATCAGGGGCTCTGGATCTTGTCACTATCACTCACTCACACCAAGCATTAGAGGAGGAGTGGACACGCAGAGAATTCAGACCCCAGCGAGGCTCGGCACAGCAGCTGGCCTCGGTCAGCATGCACAGTGAGGGGGAGGCATGTCTTTCACAGCACCTCTAATTATTTGTATAAATAAAAAGACTGCAAGTGGGAGCAGTATAAATATATATCCAAGGACGTGCGAGCAGCATTCGAATGCTCAGGCTCCGGATGACTCCTCTCTGGTTGCCTGGCAAACGCAGTCAGCCTCTCTCTCACACTTCACTACCGGGTTAGAGAGAGAGAGAGGAGCGAGCAGACAGCTCCCATCCCTCCTCCTCTCCCAGCTCTCCATCCTTCCCCTCCCTCTGCCAGTTATTACTGTACAAGTAGTATACACACGTACACACGCTTACACACATACACACTGTACCAGCCTGCAACACCCACCATGGAGGTCAGCTAGCATGCACTACTAACACACACACACACACACATATATATGCACGCATGTGTACACACAACACAGTGTGAGAGAGCATACACATTCCAGCTGGAAATATAGCAAGAAGCTACACACTTCCTACTGCTGCTGCCGCTGCTGCTACATCCCCATCTCTACAGGATCACCCCCAACACCAGCTTGTCTTCTCCATCCCGCACCAGCTTCTCTCCTCATCACCCCCAAAGGCAGAGGCAATGTCCAAGAGCCTGAAAAGGAAAAACCACTGGACTAACAAAGTCCACGAGTGTGTGATTGACAGGAGCCTGGAAGGGGAGCTGGGCTTTGAGATCAAAGGGGGTGCAGAGAGTGGTCAGTTCCCATTCCTCGAAGAGGTGAAACCCGGGAAGGTGTCTTATCAGAGTGGCAAACTCGTACCTGAGGAATTAGTGCTGGAGGTTAATGAGACGCCAGTGGCTGGACTTACCATCAGGGATGTACTGGCTGTAATCAAACACTGCAAGGACCCCATCAGGATTAAGTGTGTCAAACAAGGTAAGCCAGTGCTGTTTTATTCACTCTCCTTCTAGTGATATGTACACCATGCTGCTCCATTCGCATGCATTCCGTTATCTGTGTTATTGATGTTGTATCAACACTATCACTGATTACATTGATGTATAGGGGTACATGGGCTGTCCACAATTCTCAGATCCAGAAGTGATCTGTGACATTGTGGCACACAAAGAGTTAAAAGTACTTCTGGAGTTTGGTCACCTGAAAGTGTGTTAAATGGGGGGTGGGGGGGGGCTGCACACTCAATAAGAAGCCCAGCCCTGCAATGCAGAGCCTTGTGGAAGAGGAAACGCATCCAGATCTGGGTTGCTGTTTGAACTGTTGCCGGAGTAACTTTGTTTTTGCAGCTGTTGGAGTTTGGGGATTTCTCGGTGCTGGCAGTGAGGCTGTGTCACGGTGTGCGTCAGTGACACCGATCTGCAAGCAGCTCCAACTTCAGGACCGGGCCACTGATGTCGCAGGATGAATGTTCTGCTGGGACGTGCAGGCTCTTTGCAGATACAGAGCACTGCATCTGGTCACTGGCTATTAACCCTTAGCTGACAGCCTCAGAACTCCCAAAAACGATATACAGAATTAGCAAGCTCACATGTGATGTTTAGAACAAAGTGTGTCTTGCAGGTACATCACACCCTCTGCATATAGCCTTACGCTGCATGCCCCTTTGGTATAATGATCTGGAGATCACTGCATGTCCATCCGCTGTAGTAATCATTTTGATAGTAATCTGCACAATTTGTGAATGACTCTGGTGTGACTGTATGACTAATAGCTATTTTAAAGCGGTAGTGAGTAATTTTGGGGAAAACATCTTGCATAATATTCCTGAATGAGCAGGGTTTTCTTGATGTTAATGGATAACTCTGGTGATTATTAAGTGGTATAACCTAGGAAAGTATTGCAAGGAATGTTATATTAAATCAAGAATTCTGCTTTGAGCAATGCAGAACCTTTACTTTTTTCAGGTTACTAAAAATGTATCGGTTTGTCTTAGTCTGTCCATTCTAGTCTTGTCATACCTCTTGAATGTATGTATTGTAAAAAGTGCTGCGTACATTGTTGGCGCTATATAAATAAAATATTATATTAATAATAATACTAGGAGAGTTGTGTTTAAGCTCCTTGATCTCACTATGCATTATGCACCAACAGCACACTTCTGTGCTAACAGTACTTGGCTGGCCCTGTAAATGCATAGTTAAATCAGTGATATATCCTCACCCTTGTATTATGCAGGGCTAGCTCAGCCCTTCTTGCTGCAGAAACTTGCCAGTGTTGGCCCTTCATAATATATAGTGAAATTTCAACAACTCTTCCTTTGGTGAATAAACCTCCAGTGTACGTATTTTTACTAAAAAGAATGTAGAAATGTGTCATTGTTCTAAATTAATAGGCATGTATTGAAATAAGTTATTATTTACATGTAACAGAAGCGAAAGTAGATGAGATCTGGCCACTGGCCTGACATGTCTAATACCTTCACACCTTCCATAATACCTAGTGCTTTACATTTAATCAGGGTTACTGTGGGTCAGGTTAATGACAACTCTGGATGGATGAGAACAATCGGGTTATTTACTGCATAGCCTTAGTGGGAATGAGATGATCTTGTGACACTGATCCCAGCTCTACCAGGCCCGCAAATGGCATGAAGTCATCTTTGAAGTTCTACTGAATTCACTTCTCTTTCTAGTCTGAAAATAAGCATTGTTTTAAAGCGATCATAACACATCGGAATTGTTGTGATGTGAGTCTTTTGAAATGCTAGGACTGAGTTAAGCCTACTGTTTTTAATTAGCAGCAAACCATGCAATACTTTTCTCAGTATAAGGATATACGCCTCATTTGCACTTGATTTTGTAGGAGCCAGGTTCCTAGACTTTGCCCAGGACTGGTGATTAGTCTTAGCAAGCATTGACATTATAATATATCTAGCAATAATGTGAGTGTACCACATCATGCACTTTTTTACTGCATTTAAGTGATATGGAAGGATGGCTTTGGTTGGGAGAATATTCTGGGACGGAAGGTACAGTAAAGGGAAATGTTCAGTATGTGAAATATTGTAACTTGTAACTTTTGAGAATTTAGGGTCTCTTATTCTCCTATAGCCGAGGATGCACAAATCCACATTTTAGATATCCAAACTTAAGCACAGAGAACTCAATAAAGGCAGTGAGATACAGAATTCTTGGTCCATTTGTGCCCCCTCAAGAACGTGGGTTGGAGCCCTGCTTGAGTTTGTTGGCGAGCTAGAACATTTCAACTACCTTATTTAACAATGCAAATTAACCCAAGGTATAAGCCTTAATTAAATCAGTGATATTTCTAGAGTAATTTAACAGATCTAACTATGCTGTATGCAGAGGTGACAACTTTTAGGTTGTCCCTTAACCCCTTAAGGACAATGGGCGGTCCCTAAACCCATTGACAACAATGCATTTTGAGCCCGTACATGTATGGGCTTTGTCATTAATGGGTTAATAATGTATAGATTAACTAGTAAATTGAAATGTTTAATCACTCTGCAACGTGCATACAAACCACTCAGTGAATAAATCATTTATATTTTATTAATTAAATAACACAATTCAAACGTATTAATGTCTCGACACCGATGAAGATTTTCTGCATAGTACTTCTATAGTTTATAATAAAAAATAATACATCAATAACTGTTTAAAGGCCACATGCATGAACTGTCTGGGGAAAAAAGACATTTCTTTCTGTCCAGGACCTTGGATGCTTTACAAGATTAAGTATTTCATATGTATTACTACAGAAGTACAGCATAATCAGTCAGTTTTCAGTAAAATGTTTGAGAAAAATGTATAATTTGTTAGATTAAAATTATTACTGAAATCCTTGGTCTCTATTTATTTTACCTGTGTTTGGTTAATGATTTCTCCACCAAATGAATACATTAAGTCTATATAGAAGTACTCAGGCCTCAACAGCCAGCGGATACACACAAGCGACACTTTTTGACCCAATGTTGTCTTTGTGGTTTAATAATTGTGTTCTCACTTGTACATAATTGGACAGTCTTTAACCCTCTGCATACCGGAAACATATGTAATACCGGTACACCTAAAAGCTGAAAGGGTTGTGGAAAACAAGAGATAAGAAAATGATCAAATCTAACTAAATTAAAATTGCCATGCTGCAGAGAAGCTTTCTTTTTTTTTTTAGAAGAAAAAGGGTCAAAATTCATAAATATGATTAATTTATTGGCTAATTGAACTATAATATATTGCAAGCTTTCAAAACTATCAAGGTCTCTTCTTGAGGTATATTATAGAAGCTCTCAAAACACATTGTTGTGTTCAGTCTTTGTGAATGTCTATCCCAATAAAACTGCAAAAACTTTCTAAAGGTATGTATGCCTGAATAAAGAAGTTTGCATACACCTATAACTGAAAGTGTCAGTTTCAGCATAATTCGTAGTAATCACTATTAGAATGAAGCAGTTTAATGTGTTCAGGAAAGTACGTGTTAGTTGTTAGAGCAGTATCCTTAGCTAAGGTGACCTAATGTTTTTTTAAGTAGTTAGAAGAAAAATCCGGTCATGTTGCCCTGAATCCTGGCTCAATTTACATTAGGTAAATGGCATGTGCATGTCTAGTGAATATACCGTACTATCTGTATTTGTTACCAGTGATACCATCTTATGTTTGCAATGCTCTCAAGAAAGTTAACCCCTAAACTTTTCTTCATAGTTGCATATATTTTTTACTATGTACGAAAACAAGATGATTCTCATGTAAATTAGGTTTTGGCAAAATGCATTTTGCAAGTGTGTCTTTTTGTTAATGGAAAGTCCTTATCTTTTAGTTTTGTTAGTGGAAAAATATTTACTTTTGGATACGTAATTAACCGAATTGTGATTCTAACCACCCTAGCGTTGATTATTTTGATTAGGTCAGCAGCAGCTCATTGCAGGGTAAGAGTTCATCTACAAAGGTCAGTAACAGAATGGCCTCTCAGCTTAAAAGAGGAACTGCCACATCTGAGAGTGCGTTGTAACCGAACCGAACCGGAAATCATCTGATCACCTATTCTTTCTTTAATTTTTTTTTTGGATTTATACACACCTTGGTCCATTTTCCATTATCTCTTAGAAGAAGTTGTATTTGCTTCATGGACTATGTTTGCATTGTTTTATCACATTGCACATGAGCCTCTGGAAAAAGAGATTGTGTACAACCACAGCATTCCTCTCTGAAGATGTTATCACAGATATCGTAGGGCAAGGTGAATTAACGGTTCCCCTGAACTAACATACATTTTATTTTGCTTGCTATGGAGAAAATGATATTCTTCAATAAGGTGATATGCATCAAACAGGCAGTATGTGTATGTAAAAAAAAATGGAATACATTATTATTGCTATGTTTTGTCCTCTGTTTAGATAACATTATGTGCTGGGTAATATAACATTTTGATAAAGAATGTTTGCTGACAATGTTTTTATTTTTAATGTCACACTTCTAAGGTAGAACATGTGGGGTACTTTGGATTATGTTCAGGGCCCAGCTGGTGATGACATAGTGGCCCTGGCACTTTAATGCCAGTGGCCGCCTGATGACCTAAGTGCGGCATATTTGTATGCTCTCAGAGCGTGCGGCCAGGCATATCAATCAGATTGAATGGGTATGTGGCTATTTATGCCAGTGGTCCACCGGGCATGCGCCCAGTGTGCCAGATAGCCAGTCCGGACCTGATTTTGTTAATCTAAAAACATAAAGATCTAAAAAAAATACACCTGAACATGGCTAGACTAAGGCCAGAAATATTCCAGACTTGGTTTCAAAGTTGCATGACAATATGGGTCCTCACACATTGTGGCAACAGCCGATAATCCACTTGATTTTTAGCCTCGGGGCTATTGCTTTAGCTAAATCTTCCGTAATAGTATATAACAAAACTTTAGGATGTCAAGGATCAAAAAAAATTAAGTTAAATCTGATATTATATATATATATATTGTGAGGTAGGTCTGGGATCGCCCCTCGCTGAGGTCAAGGGACAAGTGCCCGTCTTCATTCACACCAGGCCAACAGCAGTTGGTTTGTGCAATCTGACACAAGGTCAGGTTTATTGGAAAGGTTGCAAAGACAAAAGAAATATAACAACACAGCAACAAAAGAAATACCTTGCCTTTCCGGCACCTACTATACAAAGGATGTCCCTCACTACCAGCTGGAGAGCTTCTCTCTGCCAACTTAACAATAATATGTCCAGCAACCTTTACTCACATGTCTCTTCCACAGACAGGCTTTCTGTGTCCTCAGCCAGAGAGCTACCTGCCCTCCTGGCTTCCCTTTTATATCCACCCTCTCATTCACCTAAATTAATCACCTAGCAGGTGGAAGACTCAGGTGTTACTTCACATAGGAAAGGAATCTAGGAGAAACATACCTCCCTTCCACCACCAATCCTACATGAATGTCACATATCCCCCCCCCCCCTCAGCTCAGGCCCCCGGGAATGAGCATCAGTAACCGTAAAACAGTGCACACGTGACAGTGCGTCCGCATTTCCCTGTAGCCGACCAGACCTGTGCTCCACTGTAAAATTGTAGGCCTGCAGAGCCAGAAACCATCTATTCACTCTGCTATTTTTCTCCTTATTCAGGTACATCCATTTCAGAGGGGCATGGTCAGTGACTAACCTAAACTTCCTTCCCAACAATTAATATCTGAGGGACTCAAGGGCCCATTTGATAGCCAGACATTCCCTCTCCACAATTGCATACCTTCTCTCATGCTTATTCAACTGCCTGCTTAAATAAAGCACAGGATGTTCCTCTCCATTCCTGATTTGTGACAAGACAGCCCCTATTCCTGTCTCAGTGGCATCTGTCTGTACCACAAATTATTTTTTAAAATCAGACGTGATCAAGACCGGCTGGGAACAAAGGGCCGTTTGGAACGCTTTTTCTGCTTCAGGGTTCCACCTTATCATTACTGAGTCTTTTCCCTTGGTGAGATCAGTCAGGGGACCCGCCATGGCCGCAAAATGGCGTATGAACCGTCTATAATAACCGGCAATACACAGGAATGCCCTCACCTGTTTTTTATTCACCGGTTGGGGCCACTGTAGGATTGCCTCAAGTTTGTCAACCTGGGGCTTGATTATACCTCTAAGCCAATGCAACATTTTTTTGGGTTTGCTGTCAGACCTGCTTCCCGTAAACCGTCAATGACTGCCTGTACGTTCGATAGGTGTGTCTCCCAGTCAGGGCTATGTATCACTATATCATCAAGATAGGCAGAGGCATATTGCCTATGCGGTCTCGACACTCTATCCATCAACCTTTGGAAGGTGGCAGGAGCCCCATGTAGGCCAAAGGGCATATTTACATATTGAAACAAACCGTCAGGTGTGGAAAATGCTGTCTTTTCTTTGGCAGTGTCCGTCAGGGGAATCTGCCAATAACCTTTTGTCAGATCTCATGTTGTGATGTAGCGAGCTGTTCCCAGTAGGTCTATGAGCTCATCCACCCGTGGCACAGGATATGCATCAAATTTAGTTTAACTTCCTGAAGTCGTTACAGAATCTGATAGTACCGTCCGGTTTCGGAATTAACACAATTGGGCAGGACCACTCACTATGGGACTCTTCGATTACCCCCAATTCCAGCATCTCCTTTACCTCCTTAGACACTGCCTCTCGTCTAGCCTCAGGGATTCTTTAGGGCCTTACATGTACCTTTACTCCAGGATCCGTTATGATGTCATGCTTTATGAGGGGGGTCTGCCCTGGTTGTTCAGAAAATAAATCTTTATTATGAAACACCAATTGTCTAGCCTCTTTCTTCTGTCTGTCAGACAGAGACTCAGCTATATTAACATTTGGTATTACGGAGCCATCACACGCTGAAAAAACACCTGTCGTAGCCAGAGCTTGCCTGTCTTTCCAAGCTTTGAGCAGATTCACATGGTATATCTGCTCAGGTTTTCTTTTACCTGGTTGGTGTACTTTATAATTCACTTCACTTACTCTTTCTATTATAGTGAAGGGACCCTGCCATTTAGCTAGGAACTTGCTCTCTATGGAAGGGACAAGTACCAACACGCGATCCCCTGGTGCAAATGTACGGATCTTAGCACCCCTATCATAAACCCTTTTTTGTATTCCTTGAGCCTGTTCTATGTGTTTTTTCACAATTGGCATCACAGCTGCAATTCTGTCCTGCATTTGCGAAACATGTTCTATTACACTTTTGTAGGGAGTGACCTGTCCTTCCCAAGTTTCTTTAGCCACATCCAACAACCCACGTGGATGTCTACCAAATACCAGCTCAAATGGTGAATACCCTGTAGATGACTGAGGCACTTCCCTTACCGCAAACATTAGATACGGAAGCAAAAAGTCCCAATTTTTTCCGTCTTTGTCCACTACTTTCTTTAACATCTGCTTTAGAGTCTTATTAAATCTCTCCACTAAACCATCAGTTTGAGGGTGATAGACTGAGGTACGTAGTTGAGACACCTTAAACAATTTATAAAGTTCCTTCATCACGTTAGACATAAAGGGGGTTCCTTGATCTGTAAGTATTTCTTTTGGAATGCCCACCCTACTGAAAACCTGAACCAACTCCTTTGCAATGGTCTTAGATGATGTATTGCGCAAAGGTATGGCCTCTGGATAGCGTGTAGCATAGTCCATTATGACTAAAATATGTTGGTGACCACGGCCTGACCTTATCAGGGGACCAACCAAATCCATCCCAACCCGTTCAAATGGTACTTCAATTATCGGTAAGGGAACTAAGGGGCTACGGAAATGAGGCATAGGTACATACATCTGACACTCTGGGCAGGATTCACAATACTCTTTTATATCACGATGCATGCCAGGCCAGCAGAATCTTAGCAATATCCTCTCTGTAGTTTTCTGGATCCCCAAATGGCCACCCACAATGTGTCCATGTGCCAGATCTAATATTGTCCTATAGGCCTTTGGAACCACTAGCTGCTGTACGGTATCCTCCCCTTTTTTATCAACTTGGTATAGTAAATCATTTTCCAGGACCATATAGGGAAAAGGAAGCCTAGCTCCAGGCTCCACATGTACCCCATTCACTATTTTTACGTTTTCTCTGGCGTGAATCAGTGTAGGGTCCCTCAACTGCTCACTTTGAAAGTCGTCTTTTCTGACCTCTAAATCAGATATACATGGTTGTGGGACCCCTTGAGTTTCTGTCTCTGACAGTGGTTCTTCCAAGTCCCCTGTCATAACAGTAAAGGGAAAGGATAGGGGCCTTTCTGCCGACACCCCAACTACATCCTCCGTTGGGGAACTCTCAAATGGTTCAGGGCTTATGTTAGCCGGTGGAGGCCTATCAGGGGCACCATCTTTAACCACAAGATTGTTCTCCCATAATTTCCAAAAATAAGGAAAGTCCCTTCCAAGAATAACCTCATGCATTAAGGCGGGGACTACCCCCACCTTGTGACACACGGAACCATAGGGAGTTGAAATACAAGCTACAGCAGTTTGGTACTCACAAGTATCCCCATGTACACAAGTTACTGTGAAAGTGTCTGGTTGCCTGTTAGAAGAACCTATGAGGCTGGCCTTTATCAGACTTACTACAATCCCAGAGTCTAACAAAGCCACCACCTTTTTATCATCCACTGTCAGCTCGCACAGGTGTCTGTTAGAACCTTCTGAGCTGGTAGCAGTACACACTACTTGAGCAAACATAGACATACGTTTCTTCAAAAAGGCTGCATCGGTTCAACAGTCACAGGACAGTTCATAGCAATATGACCCAACTCATGGCAACGAAAACATCTTATGATATCTCGGCTTTGTCCATAATCCTGCATTTTAGGTTTTCCTGAGCCCACAGTCTCATCCTTATCACGACTTATAAGTCTTTACATTCTTCCCAGCTCCCATAAACCCCGGAACAGTCTTACCAGGAACTCTTGCCATCCGGACGGTTGAGCGCTGGTGCTGGGTGCTACTCAACAGCTCGCCAGCGGCAGAATACCGTTCCACAAGATCCACAAGCTGGTCTGCTGTTTTAGGATCTCCGTGGCTTACCCACTTTCTTAATGCTGGGGGTAGAGCCCTTAGGTATCGGTCCATGACGACACGTTGCACCACCTCAGGTGCTGATAAAACATCTGGTTGTAGCCACTTCCTGGTTAGATGGACGAGGTCAAACATCTGGGAACGCGGCGGCTTATCCACATTGTATACCCACTGGTGTACTCTCTGAGCTCTGACAGCTAAAGTGACACCCAAACGTGCCCTAGGCCACGCTTCTTGCATAGCTGTCCTTTCAAACGTTGCGAGGAACGCCTCCACATCATCCGCTGGGGTCATCTTTTGCAAATAGTGGCTCACATGGATAACCCTATGCGGGGACTCTGGTTGCGTGTTTTGCAGATTTGCCATACCCTGTACCACCTCCTGCAGCGTCTGGCGGTCCTTATTTGTGGCTTCGGTTAATGCAACCAGCTGGGCTGCCAACAGGCGGTTTGCTTCCTGCAAGTGTATATTAGCCTCCTGCTGAGCTGCATTTGTGCGCTGTTGCTCTCTGGTAGCCTCCAGCTGAGCAGAAAACGATCGCACCAAGGCACTCACCACGTCATCCATTTTATGACACTTAAATGTGTTGCGTCACCCCGGTCGGTAACCCCTGGCAGCGACTCCACTGTATCGCTCTGCAAACTTTACAGCCAACGGTTGCGCCTAGCGACGTGGTGCCCGCATTCTCCAATTGTGAGGTAGGTCTGGGATCGCCCCTCGCTGAGGTCAAGGGACAAGTGCCCGTCTTCATTCACACCAGGCCAACAGCAGTTGGTTTGTGCAATCTGACACAGGGTCAGGTTTATTGGAATCCATGTATAAAGTGGATATAGAGGCAAAGGTGATAATTGTTAACCTTATTTGCATGTGCCTACCCAGAATCCCTTGTGGTTGTGAAAGCACCATGAGATTTCTGAGGGAAAAGCAAGCCTTCTGGCTTGTCTGGTGTCTGTAGATGATTGTTTAATAATACTTCTACTACTCCTTAAATTTTAGTGGAAGGGTTTCCATCACCTTTTACCCACCATAACTTATGTAATGATATTGGAAAGGTTGCAAAGACAAAAGAAATATAACAACACAGCAACAAAAGAAATACCTTACCTGTCCGGCATCTACTATACAAAGGATGTCCCTCACTACCAGCTGGAGAGCTTCTCTCTGCCAACTTAACAATAATATGTCCAGCAACCTTTACTCACAGGTCTCTTCCACAGACAGGCTTTCTGTGTCCTCAGCCAGAGAGCTACCTGCTCTCCTGGCTTCCCTTTTATATCCACCCTCTCATTCACCTAAATTAATCACCTAGCAGGTGGAAGACTCAGGTGTTACTGTACATAGGAAAGGAATCTAGGAGAAACATAGATGTGACATTCCACCACCAATCCTACATGAATGTCACAATATATATATATATATATACTGCATATATAAAGTGATTCAGTTGTAAAATTATCTTATCACTATAGCAACAGTCGGACAATTCTGTTGGTCGCTATGGTTATAAGGCTACTTTTTAATCTTTGCACCAGGATTACTTTTTCTCATTGCTGACATGGGGAGCGCCTTAACGACTTTGGCTTAAGGGAGGTTGGGCACTCTGTAGCAGTATTTCTGTTCAGTGAATGATGAAGTTATTTGTAAGGACGTAAATAAGGAAATATCATGATTAAAAATAATTTCAATATTATCCACTTAACAGTGTTAAGGAGAAAACACAATTTAACCCCTTGATGACAATTGCCAGTCCTGGCACGTCACCGAAATTCAAGTCGTTAACGACAATTGACGTGGCAGGACCGGCACATCTTTAAACGGGTGCAGAAAGCAATCTATTTTTGCTTTCTGCACCGAAACTGCGTTGCTGTAATGCCTCGACCTCGAGGCATTCAGCAACGCCATGATTGGCACAAAGGGGCCATCTCTGGCCCCTCCCCGGGGCGTCAACATCCGCCATACTTTGTATGGCAGCGGACGCCCATTTTAAAAGCGTTTAGGAGGCGATCAACGATCGCCTCCTAAACTTAAATGGTGTTGCTGGAATGCCTCGATCAGGAGGCATCCAGCGACACCAAACACTTACCTTGGGATGGACCAGCTGCCGGTGATCTTCGCCATCAGCAAGATGGCGGTGGTCCGGGAAAAAAAACAATAAAGACGAAAAAGTTCGCTAGATGGTCTCCAGACTCTCTAGAGAACTATGGCTGCACTTGCAGGTTGAATACAGGTACTGCATTCAACCATGCAAGTCAATGGAGCTCAGCTTTCTAATCACAGTGTGATTAGTAAAAAATTAATTAAAAATAAAATTAATAATAATTAGAAAAAAATAGTAAAAAAACAGTAAAATTTAAAAATAATTTCCCACACATGTCACTATCAGGGGAACCTTCAAAAAAAATTAAATATATATATATAAAAAAATATATTTTTGTGAGCAAGTCCTAAAATTAGCATATTAGCTTAAAACAATTCTCGCATGGAAAGAGTTAAAATACTGGCATATTAAATGCCCATGGGGTGTAAATTGAATTGGCCGGGTTCAACAAGGTCCCAATTAACACGGGGGGAAAGATGGCCACACATTTAATTTCCAATTAGAAAATGCACACGTACCAAATGTGGCCTTTTAGTTCCCCCAAAAAATGACAAACCCATGCACTGTACTCAGGAGATGTTACTGAACACATATTGGGGTGTCGTGTGACAGCGGCATATACCAGGAGCTGTAAATTCATACATAAAGTAGGTGTGTGTGGGAAAAATACACACACAAAAATACTACTGCAAACTTTGAAAAAATGCTGGTGGTAAAATGTGTGCATGCAAAGAGTTAAAATACCAGCATTTAAAATACCCTGTGGTGTCTAGTTTTCAAAAATATATGGTTTTGTTGGGCACACTGAAATGGCCCGGCTCAAAGATGTACCAAATAGGGCAGGGGCAGTGGATCCCCAAATGCCAAAGTTCAACATTGCAAAATGTGCATGCCCCAAATGTGGCCCTTTTGCCCCCAAACAGCCAGGCAAAATCATTCATGTGGGGTATCACTGCGCTCAGGAGATATTGCTGAACACATATTGGGGTGTTTTGTGATAGTGACATATACGAGAACCTTTTAATTCATACCTGAAGTAAAATGTGTGTGACAAAACAAATGCAAAAAAATGACTACCACAAAGTTTGACAAAGACTGGTGGTAGATATGGTGCATGGAAAGAGTTAAAATACTAGCATTTGAAATACCCTGGGGTGTCTAGTTTTCAAAAATATATGGCTTTATTGTGCACACTGAAATGGCCCGGCTCAAAGATGTACCAAATAGGGCATGGGCAGTGGATCCCCAAATGCCAAAGTTCAACATTGAAAAATGTGCATGCCCCAAGTGTGGCCCTTTTGCAGCCAGGCAAAATCATTCATGTGAGGTATCGCTGTACTCAGGAGATGTTGCTAAACACATATTGGGGTGTTTTATGATAGTGACATATACCAGGACCTGTTTATTCATACCTGAAGTAAAATGTGTGTGAAAAAACAAATGCAAAAAAATTACTACCATAAAGTTTGACAAAGGCTGATGGCAGGGCCGGACTGGCCCACCGGGATACCGGGAAATTTCCCGGTGGGCCGGAAGGTCCGTGGGCTGGGCGGCCGGCAGACTTACCATGAAGACAGCCGCTGAGCGGCTGCAAATGGCAATGAACGCCTCCCTCGGTGCCAGGGGCGGGCTGGGCAGGGGGGCAATTGCCCCCCAGGCTTCCCGAAATCTAACCAAAGCGGCCGCTGTGCGATGGCCGTCTAGTGATGGGAGCAGTGTGAGGGGTGAAAGCTCCGCCCCCTCGCACTGACCTTTCACCCCTCACGCTGCTCCCATCACTATGCGGCCATCAGATTGCTGGGAATGTAATCTGAACGGCCGGTGCGTGCTGATGCCGCCGGCCGGCTCTGCTTTAATACTTTTTTTTTTTACTTTATATGGCAAGCCGATCCAGCTTACCATATAAATTAAAAAAAAAGTGTTAAAGTAGCTCCGGCCGGCGGCATCAGCACGCACCGGCCGTTTAGATTACATTCCCAGCAGTCTGATGGCTGCATAGTGATGGGAGCAGCGTGAGGTGGAAGCTCCGCCCCCTCGCACTCAGACTGCTGCAGCACCGGATGTCAGGTCAGTGACATCCTGTCAGCATAGAGGAGAACAGTGTGCAGCTACCAGGAAGTCAAGACAAGTAGAAGGTGAGTAAAATAATGTATTTTTTGTACTGTATAATGTTTTTTGTATTTGTTAAAAACAAAAAAAATCGGCATGTGTGTATGTAAGTGTGTCCCCCTATATGCCACTCTGCCTCCAGAAATGCCTTATACCCCCCTATATGCCACTCTGTCCCATGATATGCCTTTTAACCCCCTATATGCCAGAGTTGCATATAGGGGTATAAGGCATTTCTGGATGCAGAGTGACATATAGGGGGTCAAAAGGCATATCTGGAGGCAGAGTGGCATATAGGGGGTTAGAAGGCATATCATGGGACAGAGTGGCATATATTATTTTTTATTTAATATGGCAAGCTGGATCGGCTTGCCATATAAAGTAAACAAAAATGTCCCATGATATGCCTTTTAACCTCCTATATGGCAGAGTGGCATATAGGGGGTTAGAAGGCATATCATGGGACAGAGTGGCATATAGGAGGGTTGAGGCATATCATGGGACAGAGTGGCATATAGGGGGGTATAAGGCTTTTCTGGAGGCAGAGTGCCCCATGATATGCCTTTTAACCCCCTTTATGCAACTCTGCCTCCAGAAATGCCTTATACCCCCCTATATGCCACTCTGTCCCATGATATGCCTTTTAACCCCCTATATGCCAGAGTGACATATAGGGGTATAAGGCATTTTTGGATGCAGAGTGACATATAGGGGGTCAACGGCATATCTGGAGGCAGAGTGGCATAAAGGGAGTTAAAATGGATGTCATGGGGCAGAGGGGCATATAGGAGGGTATAAAGCATATTGGGGAGGCAGAGTGGCATATAGGGGGCATAAGGCTTTTCTGTAGGCAGAGTGCCCCATGATATGCCTTTTAACCCCCTTTATGCCACTCTGCCTCCAGAAATGCCTTATACCCCCCTATATGCCACTCTGTCCCATGATATGCCTTTTAACCCCCTATATGGCAGAGTGGCATATAGGGGGTTAGACGGCATATCATGGGACAGAGTGGCATATAGGGGTATAAGGCATTTCTGGATGCAGAGTGAGGGTATAAAGAGAGGGTATAAAGCATATCAGGGAGGCAGAGTGGCATATAGTGGGGCATAAGGCTTTTCTGGAGGCAGAGTGCCCCATGATATGCCTTTTAACCCCCTATATGGCAGAGTGGCATATAGGGGGTTAGAAGGCATATCATGGGACAGAGTGGCATATAGGGGGTATAAGGCATTTCTGGAGGCAGAGTGGCATATAGGGGGTTAGAAGGCATATCAGGGGGGCAGAGTGGCAAGCCTGGGGGCAGAGGTGCATAACTCGGGGGTAGGTTGTCAAATGAAAGGAAATAAAAACCAAATATGTCTCAATCATAGCTTTTATTAAATATGGAAAAAAATAGTCTACATGAATTAATAAAGAAATAAAAGTTTCTTACCAGAATATCGTGAAGAATAATGTGATCAGTGTTTTGTTCCACTGAATAAAATGGAACTCTTTCATCTAGAAATGTTCGCAGTAGTAAATGTTTTGATCCTATTATGTGTAATGTATTTAATTTATTAGGGCCTTTTAACACTTTTGCTTTCTGGCATTTTAATACAAATAATGAGATAAAAAGAATTGCACATAGTGTGACTCGGGTATGTATAAGGGGTGCGTGTGGGTATAAGAGCTTCACCGTGAGATAAACTATATGGGGCTGGTCTCCAAATTTTTCCAGGGCTGCTTTTCAGTCCCAGTCCGGCCCTGGCTGATGGTAGAATAAGTGCTTGGAAAGGGTTAAAATACTAGCATTTGGAATACCCTGGGCTGTCTAGTTTTCAAAAATATATGACTGGATGGGGTAAATTGCATTGGCCGGGTTCAAAGATACCCGAAATGGCACATGGGGGGAAGAATTACCAGATTTGGAAAAAATAGCTTTGAAATAGCAAAACGCTACCTGTACTTATTGTTCCATAACGTGCAGAAAAAAGCAAAAAAACATAAAAACATTGGGTATTTCTAAACTCAGGACAAATAGTAGAATCTATTTAGCAGGTTTTTGTATTACCTTTTATAGACGAGTAAAAGATTTTTCAACTAAAAGTTAGAAACAGTCATTTTTTTCTAAATGTTTCACCATATTTTATACTTTTTTTTAATAGTAAATAATATGATACAATCAAAAAAAAAAAAAAAAAAGAAATGTTAAAACGGCCATTGTCATGAAGAGTACAAAAGGTAAAATCAGCCTTTGTCACGAAGGGGTTAAAGCCTTTAATTATAGGTATCCATAGATAATCATATACTATAGTTTCTCTTGCTTAATTCGAAGATTAAATATTTCTATTAGGATTCATGACATATATCATGCATTTTTTATCTAGAAATATAGAACAGATCTTGTGTACAGAGTACTGAGGCATTTTCTAGTAACCATTCCCTCTGTGATGTCTTTTCCATCACAGTTTAAGATGACCATGGTTTCCCACTCAACTTTACAGTCTAGCATTGTAAATTGATAATCTATATCATCTGTATATCTAAAATAATATATAATCTATATAATTTGTAATTTCCAAAGGTCAGGTTAGATCAATTAGGGATCTAATCTAGGGATGGTCAAGGCTTTTATTATTGCATATAATGGTTCTTTTGAGCCACTTCAGTCTACAGCTGAAATAAATGAATACTGAAATGATATATAATTTATTTTTTATATTGTCCTCGATGTTCCCTTTTTTCTCCCACATGCATTCTTAATGTGAAATTTTGCTTATTTTGTCCATCCCAGGAAGCGTGTTGCAGATTTATTGGTAACATGAGCAAAAGATTATTGCTACAATTACTTGTAAAAATGTAGAAGGTCCGCAGAGCCTTTATACTTTTGCATCTACTTTAAACAATTTGTGGCACCATTTTCATCATAAATTGAAATAAGTGATATTCCTTTAGATAACTGTAACTGTAAAATGCTTGCTACGCTGCTTTAAAGGGTGATTAAACTGTAAACATAACTTTGGCTTCTCTTGAAGCATGCAACAATGCTGGTAATCCCGATATAAGGGGCAATTGCCAGGACAATTCTGAACAGTTATAATATTAATATAGACAAACAATAATTTCTATATTTTTATTTTCATTTTAAATTACATTTAAAGCATATGCATGTTGGCTCCATTTCTAATAGAAATTATTCAAGATCAGATCAATACCTTCAAAACATTCCTTGACCTCGTGGTGATGATATTCAACGTTATCGTGCTTTATGAACCAGGTATACCTTTTACAGAAATGCAATTTGTGTCAGAACGCCTCCCAGCTTTGCTCCAGCATCACTAAAGAGCACATCACTTGGTTTTTTTTTTTATGTTTCCCCCAGCTGTTCGCCCTTACACCGTGATTATCAGCCTCTCTACAGGTCCTGTTGAGAGAGTGCGCCAAATGACCACTGAATAAAGGTTAAGCCCGGCTGATTGGCCGCTCTCCCTGTACTAGACAGCGGCAGGTAGGCGCATCACCTATTGGTCGCTCACAGGTAGGTGTTGCCCTGAGTGGTCATCAGAGACGGGCCCTCAGAACACCATGTAGGGCTGGAGGAGTAGCTCTCACTCCCATTGGTCACTTCTCTTGCCAGCCCGGATGTCCTTATATGGTGCGGCTCATTGGTGCTTTTCTCATTGCTTGTGAGTTAAAGGGATTAGCATCCACCCACTTGTGAGCTGGCCGGCCGGGTTTGGTCGCCGCTTGTTTAAAGGGACGTCATGGAATTGGTCGGCAGGCCCCCTGGCACCAGACTCAAACTAGTTGAAAAGCCCAGTAAAGGGATTAAAGACTTAATCCTCTCATGTCCAATTGTTCTCCCATTTACAATAGTCTTTTTCTTGCTGTTAGTGAATGATAATAGTCTCGTCTACTTTTTATGACATAATCCCAGGGATTCAAGATAGCTCTTCTCCTGAGGCTGGAGACTGAGCTGGGGACTAAGGAGAATTCTGCAGGGTATCCATAACCCTGACATACAACAACATTGTTACACTATTGTGAATACTAATATTTACATTTTATTTATTTTAGTTTCAAATGTTTATTTTAGTTTCTAGAATGTTTGTTCATATCACTTGACTTAATATAACATTAATATGGTTTAAAAACATGGTTATTGTTTTGATTTAACAACTAAGGGGGCAATTACTTTTTCACATAGGGTCAGGTAGGGCTGTATAGCCTTTTTCCTTCTATACAGGAAATACTCATTTAAAAACTGCCTTTTGTGTTTACTTGGGTTGTCTAATATGAAAACTAATATCGATGACCTTGAACATTTAAATGTGACAAATATCCAAAAATAGAAGAAATCGGGAAGGAGGCAAATACTTTTTTCACAGCACTATTTCAGACTTGGCTTTAAAACAATTGGTTTAGGCTGGAGGTAAATAGTATAAAAGAAGATTAAATAAGAAGATTAAATACATTGTCCCTTTACTGTGAACTAGGGGGACACTCTCAGCCATCACATGTATGTTTGGACCCTTTTAATCGTCAAGGTGTCCCCATTGCAAAGTTTTCATCAGGATCCCCATATACACTTGGCCTTATCCTCAGCTAAACACATCCGCTGCCATGTGATATACTTGCCACCAGTCGGGTTCAAGGCTGGGTTAACAAGCATTTTGTGAGTGGAAATTAGGCCTTATGAAGGCATTCTTTAGTGAACCTGCCTTTCACACTGGTGTGCCCCAGGAAGGGTAAGTCAAGTATATGCTAAACAAAAACTACAAAAGTCTTCATAAGGCTTTGTTCTTTTTAACACTCTAAATGTATCATTAATATCTACTTACATTTTTAGTACTGTAAGAAGAAGCAAGTAAATTGCGAAACACAACTCATCTATCCAAAGTGAAACTGTAAACCACTTATAAGTTATTCAACAAGAACTTCAAAATCTCTGGACTCTATCAGGAATATGATACGGGGAATGTGATATGAAGGCACGCTGGCCCTTGCCGGATTGTGTTTTAAGGGGCCATTGTTTAGAGTTTGCTAAAAATAACTCTCGTTACCCATGCTTAACTGATATTGCGAGTAACTATTTTGTAAGGAAAATGTGCTTTGAATACTTAATATCACAGACTTGAGGAAGAGAAATTACAATGTTTCTGGAGTGTAATTGACTATCAATATATATATATATATATATACAGGCCCGGACTGGCCATCGGGCACACCGGGCATTTGCCCAGGGCCGGATTCACGTAGGGGCTGATGGAGCTGAAGCTCCAGGCCCCTACCTTAAAATAGGCCCAGTCAAGACCGAACTGACTGGGCCTATGCGACCTCTACGGCCATCTATAACGCAGGACAAAAGGGGCACCTACCCCTTTATCCTGCAGCAACTGCGACCGGGCCCGCCACTCTAGGGGGCACGGGCAACCCCCACGATCAATTCCGCAGGGGCCCGCTACTTACTGGGTAGACGCGCGCGAGCCAGGGACGCCGGGGACGCAGGAATCCAACAGAGTCACGTTACGTATGTGGCATACGTCACATGACCCTGCTGCGCATCTGCTTCCCCTGTACAGTAGAACAGGTTGGTCTGCGAGCGGCACATACTTTAACATCTTCAGTTGTTCAGGTAAGGGGAGGCTGTATGAAGGAGTATTTGAGATTGAGTGAGTGAATTAATGAGTATCTGTGAAGGAGTGAGTGAATGAATGTTTGAGAATTAGTATATGTAAATGAGTATCTGAATGAGGGAATTAATGAGTATCAATGTATGAATGAATATCTGAATGAGTGAATGATTATCTGTGAATTAGTGAATAAATATTTTTGAATTAATATGTGTGTGTGATAGCATGGATGTGTAAGGGGGGGCAAAGATGCCACAGGCAGGCTGTTTTGGTGGCAAAGATGCCACAGGCAGGCTGTTTTGGTGGCAAAGATGCCACAGACGGGCTGTTTTGGTGGCAAAGATGCCACAGGCGGGCTGTTTTGGTGGCAAAGATGTCACAGACGGGCTGTTTTGGGGGCAAATATGGCAAGTCCTATTCTTCCAATCTGGGTCCTAGGCAGATCTGGGTGCCAGGTCTGATTTGATACTAAAGGGGGGGTGGCTGGCATAAATACACAATGTGGGGCAGGCTGACAGGGCAATACGCAAGGGTGCGGGGGCATTAATTCACAAGTGGGTGCTGGCTGGGGCATCACATAAATCAATACTAAAGTGGGGCTGGCTGGGGGCATAAACACACAATGGGGGGCTATCATGAGTGCATAAATACACGTGGGGCTGGCAGCATCAATACACAAGAGGGCCAGCTGCAGCCATCACATAAATCAATACCAAAGGGAAAGCGTCCGTGGAAACCCTCCAGATGCGGGTGTCAGTGTGGCAGAGCCTGTCCTGGGGTGTGTGTTTGGGTGTTGGTGTGCCAGAGCCTGCCCTGGTGTGTGTACGAACACAGAAAAGAAACCCAGCACTCCAATCAGCTTACAATCCTTAGGTTACTCTATTCAGAGAAAGCAAAACAAAAAAGCAACGTTTCGGCCAAACGGCCTTTGTCAAGCTCAAAAGGCCCTGTTTGGCCGAAACGTTGCTTTTTTGTTTTGCATTCTCTGAATAAAGTAACCTAAGGACTGGAAGGTGATTGGAGTGCTGGGATTCTTTTCTGTGTTCGTATACTTCAAGAGGGTTTATGCTGTCCCTTTTTTCCTGATAGCACCCAGCTTCCTGGGAGTTGAGCGCTGGACCATTTTTTCTTTTTTAACTGTCCTGCTGTGTGTGCCTGGTGTTGGTGTGGCAGAGCCTGTCCTGGTGTGTGTTTGGGTGTCGGTGTGGCAGAGCCTGTCCTGGGGTGTGTGTCTGGGTGTCGGTGTGGAAAAGCCTGTCCTGGTGTGTGTGTTTGGTTATCTGTTTCCTTAATTTACAGTAGGAACTATTTCATTTTTACTTATCCAGAGAAAAAAAGCCCTCCTGAATTTGTAGTGACTTCAGGGGACAAAACATTCAAGGCCCTGAAATCATTTAGTGGAAAAGATAGGGTATTGTGTTATTTACTCTATAATATTTATTTAAAGGATTAGTCGCACTAAATTGTGCCTTCAGGCTTCCCATGTTGAATGACCAAGTATTATGTATGTGTATGTACATATATGTTTTTTCATAAAAATGGGCTGGTAAGTCTGAAATGCCCGGGCCTATTTTTTGTCCCAGTCCGGGCCTGTATATATATATATATATATATATATATATATATATATATATATATATATATATATATATATATATATATATATATAATTATACATACATGGGGCAAGAAAAAGTAAATAAACCCTTTGGCATTAGCTGGTTTTTCATAAAGTGGGATCTGATCTTCTTCTAAGTCACAAATATAGACAAACACATTGTCCTTAACCTAATAACACACAAACAATTATAATCTTTAATGTCTTAAAGCACCCATTAAACATTCACAGTTCTGGTGGAAAAAGTAAGTGAACCCTTGGATTTAATAACTGGTCGAACCCCCTTTGGCAGCAAGAAACTCAAACTGGTAACTGCGGATCAGACCAGCACCACGTTCAAGAGGAATTTTAGACTGTTCTTCCTTAAAGAACTGCTTACGCTCAGCCATATTCTTAGGATGTCTGTTGTGAACAGCTCCCCTGAGGTCGTTTCATAGCATTTCTAATGGGTTAAGGTCTGGTTTTGATTGGGCCACTCCAAAAGATGGATTTTCTTTTTCAAAGCCTTTCTGTAGTAGATTTATTTTGATGTTTAGGACCATTGTTCTGCTGCATCACCAAATTCTACTGAATTTCAGCTGGCAAAGAGCAAGCCTGACATCCTGTATGATAGCTTAATAAAATTCGGAATTCATTTTCCCCTCGATGATGGCAAGCCTTCCAGGTCTCGAGGCAGCAAAGCAGCCCCAAATCATGATGCCCCTTCCACCGTACTTCAAGCTCAGATAGAGTGCAAGGCTGAGATAATAAAAGGAAACTGTTTGTTACTGTTTACATAATTGTTGTCTATTGTACCTTTACTCAGTGAAAGCAGGCTCTGTTTGGGTTATTAAATGCTCATCTTACCTTGTTCTGTGCTGGTGTTACCATAAACACTGTGCTTACTGCCAAGCAATTGTCTGGTGTTGATGTGGAACATTAGAAAATATTAACGCATCTGCCAATGCGGTTTGTACATGTATTCTTTGTAAAGCATTGCCTGGGTGACCTTAATAGCTCCAAAACATCTACAACACTGATATGTATATTGATTGCTGTGCTAACACAAGTGGCCACGCAAGGTGAGTAAGCATTGTAGTGATCTACTTAGTGAAATGTTTCCGTGTAGTCGTCAGCCCGGAGCTTTAATAGCTCTGCCCTCTAGAGAAGTGATCATTCCTCTGATGTTATGCATCATTTAAAACAATAAAGGAGAGGGATTTCAAAGCTCCTGTCAGATGGAGCTAGTGTGTTAATATTTTCTGAAATTATACTGACATAAAAGACAATATAGAGTATAAAATATGTGCTCATTAGCCAACTGTATTGCAAGCAAATTGGCTTTAAAGGGATAGCTTTTATCTAACGTTTGAAATGAGTATTCACATACTGATAATTCTTGCACCAATATAAACCGGAGATATTATTTTCAACTCATCAAGGCTGTCAGCTGAGATGTGAAAAATAACACCTGCTATTTTTCATACATATTATGATTATATCCGTTTCTGTGTGTTTAGCTTCTCTATCAAGAACTCAAGATTTATATTCCTTTGTAACACAGAACTCACTTGGATTTGTTTTCCTGCAAATTGGACATTCTGTGGGGTGCAGCGATTTTGACATCTAGAATATCATACACCAATCATGTGCTATACACGGACAAAAATATTTTAAAGAAATTTATCAGAACTTAAAAAGTGTACATATCTTCATCTTAAAGAAGACCACCTGAAGATGTTCAAAATGCATTATTTGGAAATAAAAATAAATTCACTCACTTGATGTAGAAATGGTAGAAGACATCTCCTGCATGGTCAAGGGATTCTGCAAAAATATGCCTCATGTGTTTGCAATGGGGACAGCACACATATTTAAAGTGCATATGATGGCTGTAGTGTCCCTTTAATAAGATGAGGGGCTTAACTGTGATGATCTGCTTTTGTACCTGGATTACCTATTCGATTTTCTACAAACATTCTATGATGTTTATGGCTTCTTGTTGACTTATGACTTTTTCTAAGGTTAAGTATGACATCATAAGTTCAGGGTTCCATACTTTCCTACTTTTTCCTATAACAAGCAGCAGCTTCTAATATCCCACACTGTTCCAATCAAAATGTGTGGGTAGTAGTATGACTTCTCATCATGCCCCCAAGGCCGCCCTGAATCCGGGCCAGCGGGCCAGCCGGACGGGCGGCAGACGAACAGCCAACGCAGCTGCAAAGTTCAAAACTAAGCGGCTGCGAATGGGATTGAATGCGGCCGTCGTGCCAGTAGCGTACCTGGCAACTGTGGCTGTGCGTCGGGACTTGATGTCAAATCCCGGCACACAACACTGAAGCCAGGCCCACCGTCTGCCGCGCTCTGTGCACCGGAAGTACAGGACACAGAAGAAGAAGAAGAGGAAGAACAAAGAGGAGGTGGAAAAGTGACAGTGACAAAGGATAGGTAGGAAAAGATTGAGGGAGAGTGGATTAGTAAGTGTGTGAGAGTGATGGGTGTTATGCTGAATGTTTGTGAATGAGGGTTTCAGATAGCACGGCATAGAGAGGCTGTAATCACATTCCTTTCATGCCTATATACCAGCATGCAGTGGCTGCCTAGGCATGATAGGAGTGTGATTGCTGTTATCAATAATTTTTTTGGTCCAACTTTGGTGTGTTAACAACACTTTTATTGGACAGAATAATTCAATAATCAGTATTAACAGTATTAATATATATATATATATATGATTGCAAACAGCAATCACACTCCTATCATGCTAAGTCAGCAAGCGCATGCTAGAACCTGGGCATGATAGGATTGTGATTGTTGTTAATTATATATATATATATATATATATTAATATTGTTATTGATTTTTTTGTCTAATTGGTGTGTTACTTTTAATAAAGTATTTTAAAGTTTTTTTGTTGGTTTTTTTTGGTTTTGGCCAAGTGAATGCTGAATTTTCAGTTTCAGTACAGAATTTTCATTTCGGTGCATCGCTATTATAAAAAAAACAAAATACTGTCTGCGCTTCTCACCCTAATAAAGTTGGCAACAAATATATAAACATAATATAAACGAGAGGCTTTGGTTATATGAATTGGCCAAAGCATAATTAAGCTCACCCGCCACGTCAAGGCACACTCTCAATAGGGTGAGAACCTACTCTCACCTCCTACATAGTGGGCACACAAAGCAGTTTATACTGCTACCAAAACCAGATTAATGTGTTGGGGGAGGTGCAATTAAACCTCCTCTCATTTAACCCCTGGACAGCAAGCTGCAACCAGACTGATGAGGAGCCAACAACCTCAAATATCTGCAAACAGGGAAAAGAAAAAATGTCGGTGCGCTAAACTAATCTCGGGCTCAAATAATACAAATGTATAATATGAGGCCTACCAAACAGTGTGAGTATGCTGCTGAGACTAGCTTAGCGCACCGACATTTTTTCTTTTCCCTGCATCCCTATTATATACTAAGCCAGTCACTGAAGTGGTAGGCCTACACCACATCAATGTTTGGGTTAGTATATAGTGATAGGGGTTGTAGTGAACTATTGTCAGTGTCTGGCTCAATGTATACGCACACATTGACGGTGGTACAGCGTAATCCCTAAGTATATAATGATAACAGTTATGCTGTACTACTGTCATTGTCTGTCTCAGTATATAATGATAACAGTTATGCTGTACTACCGTCAATGTTTGCCTAACCATAGAAATTATGCAGTTTTAAAGTGTGTGTGTGGGGGGTGCCACATACAGGATCTGACACAGGTGCCAAATACTATAGGTACGCCCTTGCATCGTGCGGCAGTCAGACCCAATGGCCATTCCTCAGCTCTTCATCCTACCTTTTAAAGGGGGTGGGATGAAGAGCTGAGGCCCGGCCATTGGGCGGCGCGGTGCGTCAGCTGCTTTAATTTCATTAGGCCCCGGTAGAGTCACTGCCGCACGCCGGCCGCTTTCAATGTCGCTCGCAGCCGCTTTGGTGGCACAATGGGCCAGTTGACTAGACTTGCCCCCTAGGCCTTAGGCTGCCAGCCCTCCCCTGCTCTGAATGCCTTAGAATGCTGCATTTGATTTGTGTAACATAAGGTCAACTCAGCCCTATTCAGAAGGGAAACTCATGGTATGTCTCCCTTTCTTAATACTCTGACAGTTTCTGTGGGCTACTTAATTCAGAGGAAACCATTGTCAAATGGTCTACAACTCCACGAGTTATATATGCGTAAACTTACAACAAATGCAGTATTTTATATTTTGGTGGTATATTTAAAAATATATTGTATAATACTAGGTGCAGAAATCAATTATTAAAGCAAAGAAAAAACAGAATTGCTCAAGGTAGTGTTCCGAAAGCCAAGATGCTTGGAACCAACAAAGAAGCTGATCTGACTTTCTAGATGAATGCAAAGTTTTTAAAGGTAGAGAGATAACCAAGAAATCATTGATGAATAGACTGGGCATCTTCAAACAACATAACACTGCTACAACACAATAAAGCTTGAAAGAAAAAATTTGAAAGCAAAATTGTGACTGACTGAAAATTATGCCTGTGCTTTGAGATTTGTTTAAGATTCTTAAACAGTTAGATAGTAGAGCATCATGAAATACAAATGTATCTTCCTGTAGCAACCCTTCCTCCTCTGACTCTGTTCCATCCCACACAACCTCTCCATACCGCAGGAGGGGAGGTCTGCAGGAAAGTTGCAGTTTCAACTCAAAAACCTCATTATGCATTATAAAGGGCCATACCTGGAAAAAGTTCCTGCAAGAAGAGCTGAGCTGGCCCTGCACCACATTGGTGGCAGTGATTTGGTCATAATGTCACATTACACTTATTTATATTGCGCCAGCAGGTTCCATAGTTGTTTTGTTTTGTTTCATTAGCCCCAGGGAAACTTAACATTATTGAAGGAACCATGAATTCTGCTTTCAATCAGATCATTCTACAGGAGAATGTCAGACCATCCATTTACATCAATATCTCCAGGAACACAATTTTGTGGTAGTTAATCTAATATTAGACTTTGGTTGAACATCTAATAACCTTTAGTGAAAAAAAAATGCAGCAATGCAGAAACTCCGGGAAGAGGGCGAGTAATGCTTACACAACTTTAACTTACCAGACACTTATGCTACATCAGAGCTGTAGAATGTTTGCTACCTCAAATTTATAGCCATCTGTACTTTGGATTACTGTCAGAGAAGCACTGTTGATTGCAGTTTAATGAGATACTACACAATCTTAATGAACATCAAGTTTTCCCAAAGCATTCTGGGAACTTTGATCATGCCTTCGTTTGTTTCTTGACAGTTCTTCTGCAGCTTTCAGCTCTCATACGTAAACTGTCCAAGACCATTATTTTTTATTGACAACTAGGCACCTTATTAATTAAAGCTTGAATATAATGGCAAATGTTGTCATTGCCTTAAATAATATGTAATAGCAAATGAAACTTACAGAGTAGTCCTATATTAATAATACTTGCTGTTCATTTCAGAAAACGATAAATATCTCACCACAAATATTTCCCCAGTGCAAAGTATGTATATATATATATATATATATATATATATATATATAGTACTGTATACAATATATCCTGTTACAGTGTCGATGCATTTAATATCTTAGTTACATATTGTCTTGTTAGATTGCTTCTTCAGGTTCTAGAGATTAAACCAGTGATACAGTTTCTTAACTAACACATCCGGAAGTTTGGTGTCACATTTTAAGGAGACATATGTATCTTTTGCGGTGGTCCTGTCTAAATTTTTTCTAAGACATAAACTACTTTACATCAGATGTGCCTTTGGTACATAGTACCCTGCGTTATGTTGCTATACGAACTATAGAAGTCCATCTAAGCGTATACAAAAATGCATTTTAATAGTTTATTTTTATCATTTAACAAAATGCAAAGTGAGTGAACAATCAATATTTAATATGACCACCCTTTGCCTTCAAAACAGCATCACTTCTACTAGGTACCCTTGCACAAAGTCAGGGGTTAGGGATTGGGATAGGGAAATAGTTAGATGTATGATAAAAAATGATGCCAAACAGGTGCTAAGGATCATCGATTTATTATGTAAGTTGAAACACAATCACTGAAACAGAAACAGCTGTGTAGGAGGAATAAAACAAGGTAAGAAACATACATGCTCACTCAGAGCCGGCCTTAAGTGTTCCGGCGCCCTGTGCAGACTACTCCTGTGGCGCCACCCCCCATCCCAAAAAAGGCAAGGAAAAAAATCTTGTCACAAAACTCCCCTTTCTCACTATATACCACCTCTGCCCCTTCTCACTGCCTTCCCCCCCTCTGCCCCTTCTCACTGACCTCCCTCTGTCCCATCTCACTGTCCCCCCATCTCACTGCCCCCCCTCTGCCCCTTCTCACTGACCTCCCTCTGTCCCATCTCACTGCCTCCCCCCCGCCCCTTCTCACTGCCTGCCCCCCCCCGCCCCTTCTAACTGCCTTCCCCTCACCCCCTCTCCTTACTTCTCATTATCCTTACTTACCTTGTTGAGTCCTGCGGCGGGAGGCGTCCGTCTTCTCGCTCTGCCGCTCTGGATGTTAAAAAAAGTTAAAACAACAACAAAAAAACCCCGATGCTTTAATTTAAGTCCCGGGCAGGGGCGCTGAGCGGTTGCTCGTGAAGTTTTCAGCAACCGCTCGCACCCCTCACTCTCCATGACTCCGTTGCGGTGCCGGCGTTTACAGCTGAGCGCCGGAATATGACATCCTGTTTACCTGTTGTACAGATGTGTAGAATATGATGGTGTTATACTATAAGTGTTTTTTTATTTCCCACTTGAATGATGGTTGCAACTTGCATATGTTTACCACAAATGGTACTTCATGTTTTAATATGTACACAAGCAAAAACAAAAGTGTTAAACCCCTGGGGAAAGGTGATAACCGTCTTCCCTGTCTCCATCTTGCCTGCCTTGCCTATGAATACTTACCACATTTAAGCAACATCTTAGAGACAATTTACATGCGCATTTAGTAAAAACTTTCTTTGTGAGAAGTCCACATAAGATGGAATTACACATATACAGAAACAATCATATAGGTATAACTATAATGCTTCTATTCGTAAATGTAAAAGGATTTATACATATTATTCTATGGGTATTTTATACAAAAAGAATCTGGCATAGGAAAGCTTTATAGAAATCATTAGAATGTTCTGGCGTATAGGAAAGTTCTTGGCTGCTATGGTGATAACTATCTGTCTATCTTTCATCATCCATAAATATCATCTTTACACACTCCACTTAGACGTTTGACCTTACATAAACTCATTCCTTAAGTGAATTAAGGGTCTTTACTTACAAAAGAGGAAGCTTAGTCATACAGCCAGGACCACTTACACATTGATCTGCCTCTCTACAGTTATTTTCCATGGTAACATTAAGTATTTTACTACTTAAACTGCTCCATGGCGTGATGAACATTATTTTAAAGTGAAAGCAAACACTGCAGATATAAGTTGTGAAAGACTTCACAATAGGAGTAAGACGGTGTATGTGCACTGAAAATCATATGTCGTTCTGCACAAAGCAAATTCTTGAAAGAATAGAAGCCTTGCACGGCTCTGCATTTTCTGATTTCGTATAACTGCAGGGTTCCTATTGGCAAGAGAGCGACACTCCCTCTGCAGACCGAGTTTACATTTACTCATGCTTTTGGAATGCAGATTTCCTCTGATACTGCAGAGAATTATAGGAGACTACATTTGAAACGTGCCATGAGTTTTAGCTCTAGCTGTCATATCCCTTTAGTTTTGTCCAAGCTCAATGAATTCATAAGAGGAGAGTATACCGATTATATTTTGTGCCTTGAACTACTGCCAAAAGTTCTTTGTTTAAGTTAAATTTGAGAAGATTTATGCTCTGCAAAATATGTGGGGACAAGCTGTTAAAAAAAGGGCAATGCCTGCAAGATATTCATCTCGCTAATGCCATTGGCATTTTTTTAGTTATAGTATTACATTTTATATATTATAATGTTACATTATGTCGAGAAATGTACATAATGTGCAGAAATGTATGAGAAATGTACATAGCCAAGCCAGACATTTTATTTTGAAGTATGTTTTTGTGTGATGTTGTAGGACAGGGGTGCACAATTCTCTTTATCCAAAAATTGTATCCTGTTTGGGGCTCTTGAGATTGGAGTTGGATACTTTTGTTTGTTTTGTTTTTAAATGCTGCTTATGCCACATCTATGTACCAAACCATGACCACTGGTGATTCAGCAGAATTGAAGAGGGACAGTAGCACCTCCAGTAGCATAACTATTGTGTACTTTTTTTTGGCTGTGATTCGCTGATTGAACATGTTGGTATCTGCTGGCTACCTCTTTTAAACATTTAAAAATAAAAGGGGGCAGCAAGTATATCTGTTGGTCTGTTATCTTGTAAGTACTTTTCAAGTGTTGCTACTTAAGAATTCTGTCTTGTACTATTTTTAATATTTTTACCTTAGGTCCATCTATACTTGAAAGACAGCTGAGTATCTCAATGCATGAGGATCTGCATTTTAGTCAACTTGGACCAAGCGCTAAGCTCTGAGTATTAAAAGTTAAATTCACATGTACACGGTGTGTAACTATGATACTGATGGCTGGGAGGACAGAACCTAGAAACCATTTTGGCACAAATCAGCAGACCTTAACATGTATGTGAGACAGTGAAATTAAGGCAAAAGAGGGAAAATCAGTGTGGGTGAGCCAGATGTAAAGGGTAGACAGACAGCAGGGTCAACAGTTAACAAGTTTAAGTTAGGAAACCAAGAAAATCAAGCACAAGATAACACAGTTGCAGATTAACAGCCCCAAAACAATAGAGCACAGGTTCTTGTGATGACAGGTTTGTATGTATAAGCAACAGGTGCAGATAGTAAGGAATGCAATCTGGAAGAAAGGGCTCCCCCTGGTGGTGAAGCGGTAAAGAGCACACACAAATAAGAGGTTCAAGGCCAGTTTGGTACCTGAGTTAAAATGTCAGTTAGTATTCTACCTCCATTCTAACATTTTGAAATAAGAAATATTTTAACGTAAGTAGAACTAGAACACATTTTCTTGACGTTCATTTCATTGCCTATGATATTTCTAAAATGATTAATAATTAGCTATCAACTAAGCCAGTACTTGTATCAGACGGTTACATTTGTACGCAATGGTCACACATTTGGTAAACTTCAGGAGTTTTGACAGCTCTGTTTTCACTAAACATGTTGTTTTGTGAAACACACAGGATTCATTTAGTCTGATTTAAAAAAAATTAAGCCTTTTTCTTTCCTTCTCTTTTTTATCTCTGTCATCCTGCTGGGAAGGCTGTCATGCCATTGATATTAGACTTTATTAGATGAAATGTTATGTTTCATTAATTGATGTGCCGTACTTACAAAAGATATATTACACCTGATGAAGTGTAGCAGAAGAGGGTGGTAACCTTTACTCTAAGGTGAAAGTCAAACCAAAAAACTCAATATAGCAACCAAGTCTTGTCCAATTCTCACTCCCCAACAAGAACTTAGAAACCTAATAAGAGACATGAACAAATGAATCAGTCATCGTGTAGGTCAAAGTTTGACAGGTTCACTGCAGCACTACCGGCAGTGTATAGGAAGAAGAAATCGGTTCTGTAGAGCCAGCTGGTGGACACTGAAATTCGCTTTAGTTGTAGGGCACATGATCAGCTCATTATACAGCAGTGTAGACATATCTTGGCTTGGCGCTGCCCAAAGCCTGACCCAAGCCAATGTCCCAGCTACCCCTTAGCACTAACCACCATGGCTGAGGTCTACCACACTAAGGCTGTGCAGGTTAGGCACAGTGGCCAATTGTGCGTATGGGCAGGGAGAGTGACTGACAGCCCTCTTTAACTGGGGGTCTAGGCGAGACTACACCACTGTCTAGCAGGTGAAGCTCTTGGTGCCAGAATGCAAAATTGACATGGACATGAACAGAACTTCCAGTAGTGGCACAAACTCATCAATGCAAAGCAGTCCAGTTTGCGTTTCCTTCTGCCCATCTTACTAGACCTTTCATGAAGAAATGAAGGTTTATCAGGAAAACAAAAATAACAATTGTTTTCAAGAAGATTATATAAATATTTTGGTGCACACGGTTAAATAAACTTCAGTTAACAATACAATTTACTTTTACATACTTTTATAATATTTATGCTGTGCAATTTGTATTGTTCATCTTGATTTACTTCTTTAGAACAGCAAGATATGTTGCTGAAAAATGCTAAATATTTCTAGATGGGGATCATTTCTATTTAGAGGCTTACATTTAAATATCTGTTAAGTCTGTTAAACATTAATACTGAAAGTCAACATTGACCTAAATGGAAGATACGGTCCAAATATTCTACTTCATTATCTCTGACAATGCATGCGCAAATTGCAGAATAGCTACATCTGTTTGCATTTTGAAAAGGGTTATTCTTTGATTATAAATCAAGTACTTTTTTGTTTTGTTTTTATTTTCTTCTGGCATATACTGCTGCTGTGGGAATATTGATTTCATTATGGCACAGAGCTTGTATAAAACTATCAAGCAAGGTACATGTCAGCATATGAACTCCATCTTACCTTTTACATAAAAGGGTTCCAAGCATTAATGTTTCACAGTATTCCTTTGTGATGTAGATTGTTTTGTTGCCTATTGTTCTCTGTTTTATGTGAGAACGTTGTCTAGACAACAGGTTATAAGTGGCAATGGTAACGGTCAAATCTGGATCCCAAACAGATTAAAGGCACACTCCAGCAATCATATATATTTTAATGGTAGTTGTGTGTGCCCTTTAAACTATCATTTTCTACTTGCAAATGCATACATATGTCCTACATACCAAAGCTTGCATGCAAATTCCTTGCTGCCAACCCTCTTCAGTCTAATAAGATATGCGATTATCAGCTTCAAGCATCCAAACATGACGTTAAAACAGAACCACAGAAGGGGGGTGCAATACCAGATAAAAATATAATTGCATCTCAACGTTTCCTGGCACTGGCTAAAACAATGCCTAAATGAATTGGATTTCTTTTCAAATCAGGTGAACTTAGAAGTTCTGATAATAGACACACATTTTCCCGTAAATCGGAGATATATTAAAAGTGCACTCTAGCTCAATTTTCACATTAAATGCTTAGTGGTTTTAATTTGCATGTAATCCAGGGTATTTTACTGCATGTGAATCAAGATTATATTCTTTAGTTTTTGGAGTTAGAACATGAGACCTCTCTCTCTCATTTAACACCTTGCCAGCTGCCTCTACTGCAAGAAGAGAGCATTCCTCAGTACTCTTTTTGCACTTGCTCAGTAGAACCCCTGTACTAGTTAACGGATGCTGAGTGCCTACTAAAATCATTGTGATCACTAATATTTTACTTGCACAAGTGTGATTGGTGACTTTAGTAGGAGTGCTACTGAGCATGTGCAAGAAGTTTACATACAAATGCTTCCTGGGTTTAGCAAAGGCAGTCCGGGGAGGCGTTAAATGAGACCAAAGTCTAATTTTCCAACAGTAGCTAAACAATGCATGCTCCCACTTGTATGCCATAAAATGTACCATAGTGCATTAAAAATGGATTCCTACATGCATTATTCAAGCAAATGCACCTATAAGTATTACATAAAATAAACAAGCACCATTTGTTTACTCTTATCTGTTAATACTGGCTCAAACTAAATAAACTTGATATCTATATCTGTCCCTCGGCAGAAAAATAAATAGTCTTTGAAGGCACTAATTTTAATGGTCAATACTATCGTTTTCAACATGCAACATATAGCGGTAGGAAACATGGCATTGCATAAACCATAGTGCCTTTCTGGTTCAGTGAGAAAATTCAGAAAGTGTCACTTTGAAGATAAAATAGACTCTCTCCAGATAGACTGTCAGGAATTTGATGAGGTGTACTGCCGAAGCTCCCTCTGTTTCTTTTTATGCTCCTTGACTTTAAAGTCCTCTGGGTTATTCTTTATTAATCTAAAGAAATCACAGCTTCTGGCTATTTCACACAGTTTGAATTGTTAAATAAGCGTGACTATTAGTTTTCTAGGAATTAAGAAGTCAGAGCTACAACTTATACCCTTTGAAATACCATTTCAGTGTCATTATATGTGATATGTGTGGTTTTAGGTGGTTGACTGTATTGATTTGATTGACCTGGGCAGTTTTTTCTGAATTAAGGCCTTGAACAAATCAAAGCCGGGATAACAGGAAATATGAAATTGGCGTCAGAGGCCAGAATTAATATTCTGGGAAGAGCATAGCTCTGGATATGACATGCTTGGTTGACGGTACTGTACATAAAATATGATGCACCTGAGAGATTACCTCCCAATGTGATGTGTTTTTTTCATTTTAAGATCAGTCTAGTTAATGAAAATATTCATAGGTTTATGTAAATGTATCACTACTAAAAGTCTCATTTTAAAGAAGGCATTGAAAGGTTTGCACCTGGGTCTTCCCAAAGTTTGTGGCAGTTAGAAAATTCACTGCAAATGCTATAATATATACAGTGTGTGTATGTATAATATATATATATATATATATATATAATTACATTTAAAAAATGAAAATATTTTTCTTAACGTATTCCACCCCAATAATTACTCAAACATAATGGGCATAAGCACTATAAACTTTATTTTAAAGTAACAGTTTTAAAACAGAATTGTAACTTTAGGGCTTCGTGTAAAGGTTATATATTTTGAAAGTTAGTATACAGTAGACAATAATAGAATATATCTAAAATATATTCACCATCACTGTGTAATATTGTATATTGCTTTTGCATTCCCCTAGTGTGTTAGCAGAGACGTGAAACTAATAAAGGATTCATACTATTTCAACTGCTAATGTGTTAATTACTGAGCACAGAAAATGGCAATTTAAAATAACATATATTTCAAGTATGTGTCCTCTTTTAATTGCCTAAAACATTCAAGCGTCACAGTTCTAGAACATACAAAAATATCCCACAGCAAGGCTCTAAAGAGCTGGACGGTTGCCAAAGATTAGAATTTCTACAAAAGCATTATTATCAAGATAGTATGGTACATGCGCTATTGTGGATTATTAAGAATAATAAGCTCTGTTGTCCGCTAAAATATATTTACAATACTGTGCCAGGTATGAAAAATGCTGTAACGTAAAAATGCCTTCAAAAATAGACTTGTTAATAGTTTATTTTTGTCATGTAACCAAATGCAAAGTGAGTGAACAGCAGGAAAATGCCTTTAAAACATCATTAATTATCTTAGGTATACTTGGACAAAGTCAGAGATTTTGTAGGCATATAGTTATGTGTTTGATTAAACAATTATACCAAACAGATGCTAATGATTATCCAATTAATATGTAGTTTGAAACACAATCATTAACTGAAACAGACACAGCTGTGTAGGAGGAATAAAACTGGGTGAGGAACACCAAAACTCACTAAGAAGGTGAGGTGACCGTTTAATGTCAAAAGTCATATACCATGGCAAGACCGAGCACAGCAACAAGGGTGGTTATGCTGCATCAGCAAGGTCTCTTCGAGGCAGAATTTTTAAGGCAGACAGGGCTTTCCAGATGTTCTGTCCAAGCTCTTGAAAATCACAAAGAACTGGGTAATGTTGAGGACCATAGGTGTAGTGGTTGGCCAGAGAAACTTACCGTATTTGCTCGATTATAAGACGACCCTGATTATTAGACGACCCCCCCAAAATCTAAATATTAATTTAGGGAAAAATCAAAAAGCCTGAATATAAGACTACCCTATAGGAAAAAAAGTTTTGCTAGTAAATATTAATTCATGTAAACAATTTTTTCATATTTAATAAAAGCTATGATTGAGAAAAAGATATATTTTTTTATTTCCTTTTATTTGCCAACCTGCCCCCCCAGTTATGCACATCTGCCCCCAGGGTTGCCACTCTGCCCCCAGAAATGCCTTATACCCCTATTTGCCACTCTGCCCCATGATGTGCCTTTTAACCCTCTATATGCCACTCTGCCTCCAGAAATGTCTTATACCCTCCTATATGCCACTCTGCCCCATGATATGCCTTTTAACCCCCTATATGCCAGCGTGGCATATAGGGGGTTAAAAGGCATATCATGGGGCAGAGTGGCATATAGGGGGTTAAAATGCATTTCTGGAGATATATATATATATATATATATAATCTGCTAACAGCAATCACACTCCTATCAAGCCAAGGCAGCCAGTACATGCTGGAACCTGGGGATGATAGGAGTGTGAGTACAGCCTCCCTATGCCATGCTACCACCACCACCCCCCTTACACATCCATGCTATCACACACACACACACACACTCATTCACAAACATTTAAATTAGGGCTGCAACTAACAATTATTTTCATAATCGATTAGTTGGCCGATTATTTTTTCGATTAATCGATTAATCGGATAAAAAATGAATGTACATTTTTCATTCATTTAAAATAATTTAATAAACAAATGATGTTAAATACAAATGCAGAATAAAAAACCAAACTGATAAAATGCATTTCCTGTCTTTATTTCCCAACCAGCCCCCCCCAATTTATGCACATTTGAGCACAGGCTTGCCACGCTGCCTCCCACATATACCACTCCACGCTGCCTCCCACATATACCACTCCACGCTGCCTCCCACATATGCCGCTCCACGCTGCCTCCCACATATGCCACTCCACGCTGCCTCCCACATATGCCACTCCACGCTGCCTCCCACATATGCCACTCCACGCTGCCTCCCACATATGCCACTCCACGCTGCCTCCCACATATACCACTCCACGCTGCCTCCCACATATACCACTCCACGCTGCCTCCCACATATGCCACTCCACGCTGCCTCCCACATATACCACTCCACGCTGCCTCCCACATATACCAATCCACGCTGCCTCCCACATATACCACTCCACGCTGCCTCCCACATATACCACTCCACGCTGCCTCCCACATGTACCACTCCACGCTGCCTCCCACACATACCACTCCACGCTGCCTCCCACATATGCCACGCTGCCTCGCACATATACCACTCCACGCTGCCTCCCACATTTGCCACTCCACGCTGCCTCCCACACATACCACTCCACGCTGCCTCCCACATATGCCACTCCACGCTGCCTCCCACACATACCACTCCACGCTGCCTCCCACATATGCCACTCCACGCTGCCTCCCACACATACCACTCCACGCTGCCTCCCACACATACCACTCCACGCTGACTCCCACATATTCCACTCCACGCTGCCTCCCACATATGCCACGCTGACTCCCACATATTCCACTCCACGCTGCCTCCACATATGCCACGCTGCCTCCCACATGCACATTTGAGCCCAGGCTTGCCACGCTGCCTCCCAGACATGCCACTCCACGCTGCCTCCCACATATGCCACGCTGCCTCCCACATATGCCATGCTGCCTCCCACATATACCACTCCACGCTGCCTCCCACATATGCCACGCTGCCTCCCACATGCACATTTGAGCCCAGGCTTGCCACACTGCCTCCCAGACATGCCACTCCATGCTGCCTCCCACATATGCCATGCTGCCTCCCACATGTGCCACTCCACGCTGCCTCCCACATATTCCACTCCACGCTGCCTCCCACATATGCCACGCTGCCTCCCACATATACCACTCCACGCTGCCTCCCACATATGCCACTCCACTCTACCCCCACATATGCCACTGTGCCTGATACGCCTTATACCCCCTGATACACCACTCCATCCTCCCCAGACATGCCACGCTGCCCTCCCCACATATGCCTTATACCCCCAGATATCTCATAGTCCCCTCAGAGTCACAGACCTGTTCGCATCACACTGACTCCATACTTTTATAAATAAGTACTGTAATATAACTTATTAAATAAGTTAATCTTCACTGCCCCCAGGATTTAGATTCCCCTTAGTCTGCCCCCCTTTACCTCTAACTGCGCCTTAAGTTAACTTTATTAAATTAACCCTCAGTCCTCATCATTAAATTAACACTAAACACCCCATTAACCATAACTACCCCTAAATTAACTCTAAATACCCCATCAAACACAACTACTCTAAATTAACCCTAAACACCCCATTAACCACAGCATCCCCTAAATTAACCCTAAACACCCCCATCAACCACAACAGCCCCTAAATTAACCCTAAACACCCCATTAACCACAGCTGCTCCTATATTAACCCTAAACACCCCATTAACCATAGCTTCCCCTAAACACCCCATTAACCATAGCTGCCCCTAAACACCCCATTAACCATAACTGCCCCTAAATTAACCCTAAACACCCCATTAACCATAGCTGCCCCTAAACACCCCATTAACCATAACTTCCCCTAAATTAACCCTAAACACCCCATTAACCATAACTGCCCCTAAATTAACCCCCACCTCCCCTAATACTCATTCAAACCCTCCCCCACCCCCATACCTGAACTGCAGATCTCTCACTCGAAGACTTCTGCAGGTGCCCGGCTGTGCGAGCAACTTCTCTGGCCCCGCTCCTAGAGGAAGGAGGGGGGAGGCAGAATTATGTGACACTCTGCTAGCTTCCTGTTCTCCTGCTGCTAGTAGAAGAGATGCTGCTCGCGACCAAAGCACCGGTAAGCAGCCTGGCCCCAGCGGACATTTTTTTGAGGTCTGATTAGAAGACGACCTCGATTATAAGACGAGCATTTGCTCTGAAAAAAACTCGTCTTATAATCGAGCAAATACGGTACTTCCATTTGCAATCATCAGTGGTATCAGCTCAGCATTGAGACCCTTGTACAACCATCTACCTTCCGGATGGAATGGGTTAGTAAGGGTAGGATCCCAGTAGTGGAGGTTGGGCAGGGGTGGTCTAAGGAAACTGGAAATACACTGATACACAGAGTGGAAGGAGAAGCCTGGCCGAGTCAGCAACAAACGGTCAGGAACCAAATTGTGTAGTAAAATCGAAATCTCAGGAAACCAGAAATCAGGAGCGTCAAACAGAATCAGGAGTCAATAGCAGAATCAAATGTGAAGCTGGGTCAATACCCTCAAAGCACAGTATAATACAGTAAAGCATAAACGCATACACCAACCAAGGGCAATGATTTAGCATAAGTCCAAGTATTTCATAGAGCTCTTCCGGGTTCATCGAGGTGAACTGGGTGGTGGCATCACATCGCAAATGCGTAATATGCCGGCTGTCCTCTCACAGGCATGTCGTGATGGTGTGCTGCCGTTACGGAGGTAAAGAAGAAATGTGGTTAGTTCTCCAAGATTTTGAAGCAACCCACCTTTTTCTTATGTTCACTCACTTTGCATTTTGTTCAATGATAAAAATAAACTATTAACTATTTTTTAAAGCATTCTTTCTTTACAGCAACAACAACTAACAGAGCATTTTTAGTTTACGATACTGGCTGGTTTAAAATAGGAGAATTGTTGACAAGAAACATGGTATTTTATGACATGGAACATGTCAGCGTACTGACAGCCCTATGCATTGTAAAGGGCCGAATCCTGTGAACAGTTTCTACAAGATGGTCTGGATATGTCATAGTTAATGCTTTATTAAATGAATGAAATTTAATTTTACAACCTCCTGTAAGCTCACAGTTAAATGAACAGAGCCACAAGCAGCAGCTTTGTTCTGTAATAGGGAGTTCTTAGTAAGCTACTAGAATTTGACAATTAAACTTTGTATTTAAATGGCAATTCATATTTCTATTGTTGAGATGTGTTTTATTTCTTTTTTATTCTACTCAATTTTATTTTTTTTTTAATGTGGGGAAGAAATGGTTATTGTAAGATGGTATTTAAGTCACCACCCATTTCCTATAAGAAGAGTTGATACATTTGAAATGCCACTTATTTTGGCAATATAAAATAAAGTTTATTTTTCAACTAACCAAGGGTAAATATATATCAGTTTGTGCCAACTTTCTGCTGTTCTCTTTGACTTGTCCTCTTGATCACTTTTTCCTTCCCAATGCAGGTACATTCTTAATTAGCAAATGAGTCATACATCAGTAGTTTTATAGTTGCATCAAACAAAATGAGGAGGTCATAAATAAATTGTTTAATCTAGAATAATTAAAAGACAAATTCACCTTCACAAACGTGAATTAAATATACAAACAATTTCAATAAGTGAATAGTAAAACTTTGCAAGCACTAGAGGCCATTAGTTGTAATATATAGTTTCCAGTCTTTTTATAATAAATATATATACATGCTCGCTTGCTAAAGTTTCTCACAATCTGGAGCATATTTTGCTTTTGTCCCCAATATTTCACTCAGAAATCCCTGCTTGTATACAGGTGAAATCAAAATATCTTTTCCTCCTGATAAATAAAGTTTTTATGTTTAATTAATAGAACTTTTTGAATGCAACCATTGGATAATTACTACAATCTCGTTAGGGATTTAGGATTTGAGTTCTCATATTCAGCTCATTTAGAAAGTAAAAAAATATGTCAATAACAAGCCTGTTCTAAATATTTTACATATCTGACCCTTATTAGCCACAGCAAAGCTGGGTTGAGGATGTAGCTATGTACATGTAGCAATTTAGATTTGTTTAATGTAAGTTACATTTGTTTTTTTACTTTGAAACAATCCAAATGCAGCTATATAACCTATAATGTGGTATTCTGTAATCATTGTAGCTCAGTGTATGTATATATATATATATATATATATATATATATATATATATATATATATATATATATATAATTTATATTAGTACAAATCGTTTCTGTTGATCATTTTGGTAATTCTTTTTTTATACTTTTTAAAACAAAGTACTTGTTTATTTTAGTTATATACGTATACATTTTGTAAGTCTTAATTATGACTATTAGCCTTTGGTCAAACGGTTGTAGCAATGATGTTGTATTTGGTGGTAAGAACACACAAATGTTACCACCATACTGTGTAATGGAATAGGGGTGTGCAGCACAATTATGGCCAATCATAAGAAATCTATTGTCGAGGTTATATTTGCTACAATATTTTTATACTAAAGGGCTAATGTATCCACTCATGTACTCTTGGGTATATGAACTGCTTGGATGTGAACAAAACACAACAGGGGTAGTGTATTCACCTGTCCTTGAATTTTCTAAATGGTACACTATAGGCCGGAGGACAGCATTAAGTGCTGTTAATAATAGACATTAGGGTAAACCTGTCCTTCAAAGCCTTGTGTCCCTTAGCCTGCTTTTCTTCTATCAAAATAAATGACTTGCTCAGCAAGTTATTTCGATACTTAAACGAATAACCAGCTTCAGAAATGATTTTCTTTTGGAAATTTAGCAGCTTCAGTATCAGCTGAAGCGCTCTCTCTGGTATGAGCTTCTCTCGCCTCAAAAATCACTTAAACCACCGATGACTACGTTAACAACACTTTCATCACCATCGTTTTCTGTTTGAGCTTATTAAAAAGACTGACCTATTTCTCTTTAAGTATACAATAATGAAACACCACGCTTTGTACACTCAGCAATCCACTCAAGCAATAGACTTTCCATTCCAATATACAATATACATTACTGGAATGCTGATTAAAAGAGACAACTTTGCTACTAGAAGAACCGATAGAGATTTTTTTCTCTGGTGGACACAGGTAAGTTTAATGCAAGCACAATGTCTTTATTTCGTTCAACACAATCGAAAGGCTTAATTATGTCCAGTTTTATGTTTAGCAACGCACCCTTACAAGCATTCTTAGGCTTTTCTTTACTAATACTAATTAGGCTAATAATTTAGGACGTATAAATAATGGACACATTGATAATGGATGCACCAGAAAGAATGAAATTGAGATTCAGTAACGCACAGATGCTCACGGACACATTTCAAAGGGATGGCAGCCTGATGCTGAGAATGGTTTCCGCGGGAAAAGAGCTTGTCGCCGCCACTCTCACTGCTCAGGTTGTGTACTGTCTCTATACGGCTATATTTGATTTATATTATATGACAAAACTCCCTTTTTTGTCAAGGATCTTTTAGTAACCACCGTCTTTTATGCTACTGTTTACCAAAGCAGACCTAATGTAACGTCCATCAAAAATAGTACCACGCTGTCTCTCACCAGGCCCGGACTGGCCATCGGGCACACCGGGCATTTGCCCGGTGGGCCGGGGCAGGGCCGTGGCCAGGCCAGCCCAGGCCGTGGCAGGGCCGGATTGACTTAGGGGCTAATGGAGCTGCAGCTCCAGGCCCCTACCTTAAAATAGGCCCAGTCAGGACCGGACTGACTGGGCCTATGCGGCCGTCCTTAATGCAGGGCAAAAGGGGCACCTGCCCCTTAAGCCCGCAGCAACTGCGACCGGGCCCGCAACTCTAGCAGCGGGCCCGCTACTTACCTGGCAGTAAGTACTCTTCTACCGCCAGGGGGATGCAGGAATCCAACGGAACCATGTGACGTACGTCACGTACGTCACATGACCCTGCTGCGCGTCTGCTTCCCCTGTGCAGATCTGCAGAAGTCTGCGAGCGGCGCGTACATCATTAGTTCAGGTAAGGGGGTGAGGGAGGCTGTATGGAGTATGTGAGATTGAATGAAAGAATAAATTAATGAGTATATGTGAAGGAGTGAGTGAATTAATGTTTGTGAATGAGTATATCTAAATGAGTATCTGAATGAGGGAATTAATGAGTATCAATGTATGAATGAATATCTGAATGAGTGAATGATTATCTGTGAATTAGTGAATAAATATTTGTGAAAGAGTGAATGAATATGTGTGTGTGTGATAGCATGGATGTGTAAGAGGGGGCAAAGATGCCACAGGCAGGCTGTTTTGGTGGCAAAGATGCCACAGGCAGGCTGTTTTGGTGGCAAAGTTGCCACAGGCAAGCTGTTTTGGGGGCAAAGATGCCACACGCAGGCTGAGTGAAACCGTCCGTGGAAACCCTCCGGAAGCGGGTGTCAGTGTGGCAAAGCCTGTCCAGGTGTTTGTGATTGGGTGTCAGTGTGGCAGAGCCTGTCCTGTTGTGTGTGTGTTTGGGTGTCGGTGTGGCAGAGCTTGTCCTGGTGTGTGTGTGTGGGTGTCGGTGTAGCAGAGCCTGTCCTGGTGTGTGTTTGTGTATGGGTGTTGGTGTGACAGAGCCTGTCCTGGTGTGTGTTTGTGTATGGGTGTTGGTGTGACAGAGCCTGCCCTGGTGTGTGTGTTTGGGTGTCGGTGTGACAGAGCCTGTCCTGGTGTGTGTGTCTGGGTGTCAGTGTGGCAGAGCATGTCCTGATGTGTGTGTCTGGGTGTCAGTGTGGCAGAGCCTGTCCTAGTGTGTGTGTTCGGGTGTCAGTGTGGCAGAGCCTGTCCTGGGGCGTGTGTTTGGGTGTTGGTGTGGCAGAGCCTGTCCTGGTGTGTTTGAACACAGAAAAGAACCCCAGCACTCCAATCAGCTTCCAATCCTTAGGTTACTTTATTCAAAGAAAGCAAAACAAAAAAGCAACGTTTCGGCCAAACGTTGCTATTTTTGTTATGCTTTCTGTTTTTATTTTGCCTTTTTTTCCTGCTAGCTCCCAGCTTCCTGGGAGTTGAGTGCTGAACCATTTCTTCTTTTTTTAACTGTCCTGGTGTGTGTGTGTTTGGATGTCAGTGTGGCAGAGCCTGTCCTGGTGTGTGTCTGTTTTGATGTCGGTGTGGCAGAGCCTGTCCTGGTGTGTGTTTGGGTGTCGGTGTGGCAGAGCCTAGTGTGTGTGTCTGGGTGTCGGTGTGGAAAAGCCTGTCCTGGTGTGTGTGTTTGCTTATCTGTTTCCTTAATTTACAGTAGGACTATTTCATTTTTACTTATCCAGAGATAAAATGCCCTCCTGAATTTGTAGTGACTTCAGGGGACAAAACATTCAAGGCCTTGAAATCATTTAGTGGAAAAGATAAGGTATTGTGTTATTTACTCTAATATTTTTTTAAAGGATTAGTTGTACTAAATTGTGGCTTCAGGCTTCCCAAGTATTATGTATATGTATGTACATATATGTTTTTTCATAAAAATGGGCTGCTCAGTCTGAAATAACCGGGCCTATTTTTTGTCACAGTCCGGGCCTGTCTCTCACTATATATTTGTATAAAATAAATTAACATTTTGAACACCAGGGTAGTGAGCAACTTGGTGGACTCCTCTATAGCTCTGAAATATATATGCCATATACCATCAGGCAGGCTATTAGTTAAATATTCCCAGACTGTGTGAACTTACATCATGAAATAAATAACAGTGTTTCCGGGACATCTGTTTTTGCCTATGAGGAAATTGGTTGATCAGATTTGATAATATACACCCAGATAAGGTTTTGGGTGACTTATCAATGCTCTGGTGGCTAAGCATGACTAAGAGATGGAGAAGTAATTGAATTACCAAAAAGCTGCTTATGGAACATACTGGTTTATCACAGGTTCCTTTGTAACAGTATAAGTAGTTAATGTAGCATTATGTCTTAATGAGATGGAAGTGGATTTGACATTTGGGTTTGTGTTTATTTATAGCCATGTTATTTAAATAACAGTGGTGAGTCTTTGTGTTAGTTAAATGTTTTACCAAAATCAAAACAATATATATATATATATATATATATATATATATAGATATATATTTCAGAGGGAATTAATACAGGGTATGTAATTTCACTGGGAAGAAAGCACTGTTTTTAAAGACAATGAAAATTTTTTCAAGTACTAAAGCTGCCGATGACCACAAAACCCCATTGATATAACAGCGGTTCCAGTTGTTGCTGGGGTATGTTCCTTATCCCCAGCTGAAGCAACATCAGCCCCTACGTTAATCCAGCGATGGCCAATCCGCGGGGACCGGAGTAGTGAGCGCAGCGTTTTGTACCACTCCTGTAGTAAAAAAATGACCCCAGAATGGCAGTCAGATCTCTCCTTGGATCAAGAAGCTGTTTCCCCATAATTGAAAAATTATTGTGTGGAACCGTTTCAAACGCCTTGGCGAAATCCAAGTAGATTACATCCACTGCCACACCCTGATCGACACTTCTACTAACTTCTTTAGAATGAAATTAAATACGTTTGACAGGACCTATGTATCATAAAACCATGCTGATTTTTGCTAATAACACTGTTCTTCCCAATGAATTCCTGAATATTATCCCTTAATAGCCCTTCAAATACTTTCCCAAGGTTAACCTTGATACGTACAACGTAGTACAAATACATACATTATCAGCATGAGTAACGGTTAAGACGAAATGCAGATAAACACCTTAGCAGGGAAAGTTAATGGGCTATGCCCTGGAGACATAATGGCAACACTTACTGAATGATTGCTACTGGAAGTGCTGTCAGGTCTCTGGTTCTTAAACATGGCTTAGAGCAGCCAGACAAACATTATTCAGGAACTTCCCATTGAACTGAACCATGTATCATTGGTGTCTTCTAATTTATTTTCACTTTTCAGTGCAAATTAACCTACAGGTCAATCTAATTATGTCAAATCATCAACAAAAAAGCTTTTGTTATCTGTGGTTTTAAAGGTGGTGGTGGCAGCGATAATTAAATAGCATTGAACACTCGTTATTCAAGTGAAAATCAATGTAAATAAGTTACATTAGTTGGAATCCATTCATACCAGCATATACTATATATTACTAAGCACTAACACTGTTTTTTATGCTGGTGATTAATAGTGATTAAATATATTATATATTATATATATATATATATATATATATATATATACATATTAATGAAAATACATTGCCCAAAACTTATGTATATATCAAATAAATACACCTGCAGTCCTAATATAATTGTTTGGGCGCACCAAATAACTGTTTGATCACTTCCTAAACCCATTTAACCACATAAAGTGCCAGACACATCAATTGTTAAGGGAATGCATTTTCGTGACGTGCCTGGCTCGTCAATTGTCGTTGAGGGGTTAAAGAGTAAGCTGGATTTCAGGATGAGAAAAATAATAATAAGGCCCATCACTGCACACAAAATGACTCCAGTTATCACCATCACCTATCATCATATCTGGTTTGTGTGAGTCAGTGATAACCATAAACAGTATAATTCTGGGATATGTATTAATACATTGCCATACAGGCCTTATTATTATTTTCAATATTATTACGTCATCTTTATATGTTTATGCCGGAATTAATTTCTGGTCTTCTTAACTTAAAGTGGTCTGAGCTTCTAACTAGTACAGTCAATTTTCGTTGGAACTGTTGAGTGACTGTTGAGTGACATTCAGACCATTTCTCTCCCACCTCCCCACTCATTAAAAGGTACCTTGGCTAGACCTGCCCATGCATGTACTATATCTGCCCCTTCACAGAGTAACTCACCCAGAAATTGGAGCGCTCTGGGTAGCCTATAACCCAGGAAATTCTCAGGTATGCATTGCTGAAGAACTGGTACATAGCACATCCTTGGACCTGTAACATCTCAGGGGTTTGGTGCCATTAATAAACCATTAATAAATTGGATTTTCTGGTGATACTTGGTGTTCTTGGTTCTCTCATTTACTGCAATCTGATTTTGAATGATTTTCTGTCCTCTATTCCTGTATAAAATATTACCCCACAACAAATAGGATGCACAATATACAGGGTGGGCCAAAAGTAGGTATTTTACATGAATTAAGAACGATGGCAGGTTCTAGGGGTGTTGCACCTAAGAAACTAATCATAACCCGATCAGTAGCTTATACCTACTTTTGGCATACTCAGTATTGTTTACATGTGTAAAGCACCTTATACAGTGGGGCAAAAAAGTATTTAGTCAGCCACCAATTATGCAAGTTCTCCCACTTAAAAAGATGAGAGAGGCCTGTAATTTTCACCATAGGTACACTTCAACTATGAGAGACAGAATGAGACAACAAAGTTCATAAATCACATTGTCTGATTTTTAAAGAATTTATTTGCAAATTATGGTGGAAAATAAGTATTTGGTCAATAACAAAAGTTCATATCAATACTTTGTTATATACCCTTTGTTGGCAATGACAGAGGTCAAACGTTTTCACACACTGTTGCTGGTATTTTGGACCATTCCTCCATGCAGATCTCCTCTAGAGCAGTGATATTTTGGGGCTGTCGCTGGGAAACACGGACTTTCAACTCCCTCCAAAGGTTTTCTATGGGGTTGAGATATGGAGACTGGCTAGGCCACTCCAGGACCTTGAAATGCTTCTTACGAAGCCACTCCTTCGTTGCCCGGGCGGTGTGTTTGGGATCATTGTCATGCTGAAAGACCCAGCCACGTTTCATCTTCAATGCCCTTGCTGATGGAAGGAGGTTCTCACTCAAAATCTCACGATACATGGCCCCATTCATTCTTTCCTTTACACGGATCAGTCGTCCTGGTCCCTTTGCAGAAAAACAGCCCCAAAGCATGATGTTTCCACCCCCATGCTTCACCGTAGGTATGGTGTTCTTTGGATGCAACTCAGCATTCTTTCTCCTCCAAACACGACGATTTGAGTTTCTACCAAAAAGTTCTACCTTGGTTTCATCTGACCATATGACATTCGCCCAATCCTCTTCTGGATCATCCAAATGCTCTCTAGCAAACTTCAGACGGGCCCGGACATGTACTGGCTTAAGCAGGGGGACAAGTCTGGCACTGCATGATTTGAGTCCCTGGCGGCGTAGTGTGCTACTGATGGTAGCCTTTGTTACTTTGGTCTCAGCTCTCTGCAGGTCATTCACTAGGTCCCCCCGTGTGGTTCTGGGATTTTTGCTCACCGTTCTCGTGATCATTTCGACACCACGGGGTGAGATCTTGCGTGGAGCCCCAGATCGAGGGAGATTATCAGTGGTCCTGTATGTCTTCCATTTTCGAATAATTGCTCCCACAGTTGATTTCTTCACACCAAGCTGCTTGCCTATTGCAGATTCAGTCTTCCCAGCCTGGTGCAGGTCTACAATTTTGTTTCTGGTGTCCTTCGACAGCTCTTTGGTCTTGGCCATAGTGGGGTTTGGAGTGTGACTGTTTGAGGTTGTGGACAGGTGTCTTTTATACTGATAACAAGTTCAAACAGGTGCCATTTATACAGGTAACGAGTGGAGGACAGAGGAGACTCTTAAAGAAGATGTTACAGGTCTGTGAGAGCCAGATATCTTGCTTGTTTGTAGGTGACCAAATACTTATTTTACTGAGGAATTTACCAATGAATTCATTAGAAATCCTACAATGTGATTTCCTGTATTCTTTCCCCCCATTCTGTCTCTCATAGTTGAAGTGTACCTATGGTGAAAATTACAGGCCTCTCTCATCTTTGTAAGTGGGAGAACTTGCACAATTGGTGGCTGACTTTTTTGCCCCACTGTATTTTAAAAGTATTGCCACCTAAAAGGAGAGCTTTTTGCAATGTTTTAATGTGCATTTTATTTTTAGAGCCTTTTTTTCTGAAACTTCCTCTTGACCTAATAGAATAGGGTTCAGGAGTTGTTTTATTTATTTATTCAACAAACCATATATCATTTGAGGATAGAATATAAATCTATTATATTTTATTTATAGAGCACCAGCAGATTTATTAGCATTATTAACATGGAAAAGACTAACTGTAACAAGAATATACTGGTATAGAAGAGGAGTGGGCCCTGTTCTTGTAAGTTTATTAGTTGGTTAATTGGCAATGAGAAGGTGAGGGGATGATTCTTCAACAATGGTTTCACTTTCATTCACTATAATGTAATCTCTGTGTCCTAGAGATTTTTTTATTTTGTTTCATTTTTTTAGCATCTATGCTTTGTTTTGCAACTCCTGATATCATTGTCTCTACAATTTAATGAATTTGTACCAGGTAAATATGTACTCTCAGAGCCTACGCATACACATGCATACATAATAAGCAAAGTATATAAGCATCTTTGATAAGTGGGGCAGATATACCTTGCCTCCATGATCCATAATATCACTGCCTCTATTTCACAATAAATAGTGCCATGGAAAATTTGAGATGTTGGATAACGTAAATATTAAGTATTGGATAGATGGAGGAATTACACAGTGCATAAAATCAAATCTATAGCTTGTGGATTGTTTCAAACTGAAACTCTGAGCATCATTTTCTGCTGCATTGAAAATGAGTCGATGGCCACACCACACTAACCAAGCTTGTGGCCTTAGCTCCCTTAATTGCGTTAGTTTTTAAACAGATGCTAGTGCACTTGAGGTCATTTAACTTTAATTAGAATGTTTGTGAAGGCATCAGCATTATGTAGTTGAATTTATATTGGGATATTACAGGAAGGAAGTAAGATTAAGGTTTTTTTTTCTGTAGAACTACAAGCCTTTTCTTCCTTAGCCCAGCAGTTATTGGTACTGTAATTCACATAGGTGTTTGATTAATTACATTTCTAAGTGCCTCTGACAGCAAACACTCTTTAATGCTTTTACATTTGCAGTATTTCTTTAGAGTTTATTTTATGCGTAAAAGAAAATCTATCTGGTTATTAGAAAGGTATAAACATTATAAAAATGTGCATTACCACAAAATATATATATATATTTTTAAATGAATTTATAGAACATTCTTGATTGCCATTAAAGTAAAAGAGAACACGTTAAAAGCATCTGAAAAACAACAGTGGGAAAAGGGGACATGCTGGAAATTCTCACTGTGGACACACGGCAGGTAAAAATTAAAAATGATTAATTTTTAAGGCATGTATTATACTACTGGCAAATACATACCTAAATTCCTTTTTAATGTATGTTGGGAAAGATACTTTTATACCTGTGTGCAAAATAACTATATGAACACAAAAGCCTAAGGAGAGCCAGATCACCTAGGGTCCTCCTAAAAGGAGAACCCAGTGAATTAGTCAAGGGAAGGTGGTGGCCAAAAGACACAACACGCTTTTCACTCCACAGACAATCTGAGTCTACAAGGACCCAGCTCCACTGTGCCGTTGTCAGTGATAAAACTATATCAAGTGCAAAAAATATAAAAAAAACATCAAAACACAAATGCTCAAAAAAATCAACTTAAAAAAATCACACAAAAAAAACATATAGCGAGTGCCCCAGTGGACCAAACTAATTTTGGGTCAAACCAGGAGGGTTCCCAGGTATGCTTAAGGATTATAATATGACAAGGGCAGCCATCCTTGGCTCATGGGATACCTCGTGGGGCTCTATTCTCCCTGTTTTTTCCTATGGCTTAAGTGATGGAGGTGTCAGGACCAGCAGTGTTGGGTCAGGCTGGAGTTGGTGTGGCTACCTGCAGGTTGGTGGACAAGTTGACCACTCAGCTGACTTTGGGTGGCTACCTGCAGGTTTGTCAGACTTCCTGTTAGGCACCATATTTAGGTGGTCTGGGACACTGAGTGAGTGGGCTTGTAGTAAGCTTGAGCAGCCAAGGAATAGCAGGGATTCAATAGTAGACATTCTACTGTAAGACCAACTACTCACAGCCAGCAGGGAGGAAAGCAGTGACAAGGAACTGAATAAATTGAGACTATACAAGTAGTAGCTAAAACCATAGTCAAAACCCAGGCCAGGTTCATGCACAGAAAATGAAACATAATCCCAGATACCAAGACAAAAACGCTAAAACAGAATCCAGGCTAGAGTATAAAGTGTTTTAGACCAGATAACAGGTATCACTTGTCTAAGGCAGAATACCATGCTCCAGTCCTTGAGTCAAGGAGCAGCGGGGTGTATCAGGATCACTTCTAAGTAATGATCAGTAAGTTAGTCAGTTACCAGCAGCTGAGCCAACATGTGTATGAGGCGCAAACTGACATGTAACGTAATAACAATTAAATCCTAGGTGTTCAAGTAAATTAGTCTCTTTATGGAGGCACCAAACCAAAGTGCAAGGTTCATTTCCCAGAAGGTTGTGACAGAAGGCCACTGGAATATGGCCCAAACCTCTACATCCTCAGTCTGAGGACTAAGAAGATTGCATATGTTACCTATACCAGTTTTGTAGCTAAATTGATAGGAGGACTGGACGTGTTATGGTCTTCTATAACACAGAAATATATAATGTGAATGTCTAACTTTATTTTTATGTTCTTTTAAACTAAAATATGGGTGCAAATCCTTCACCAGGTAGCTTAGGACAACAGATTTACCCAAACGGAATAATGAAATCAGCTGTTTGAGATAAGGACCATTATAATGTCCCTCTTTTAATGAATAGGTTTCTTGGCAGCCACAATCAATTATTTAATCAAGCCAACATAGGCATGCCACATTTTCTTTGAGATCAAAAATGCTAAATGGCTTCCTGCAACATTTCTTCTTTTATAATTATGAATCTTAAGAATTAATTTGGCTTATGCTCAAGGTATAGTAGAATGTATTTTCCCCATAGGCACTCTGCTATAATAGAAGAAACATAGTGACCACATTTTCATAAACCATACCTTTTATCTTGAAGGTGCTCGTTGTGGAAGAGGCACTCAATTAAATGGCAGTCACATTGTTTTATTGGTCTGTTTGTTCTGTTTGCTGTTGGCAACATTTGCTTTTCATATCTACTTTAGAAATGGAGCAATAACCTGATGTATTTGAAATTGTGGATCAAAAACAGCATAAGCGTTAACATTGCCAAAACAAAATTGTATTCATTGCACAATCATACGTCTAATGATTTAGGATGCAATGGACCTTGCACTGGAACGTGACATAGATGAATCGGGGTTTGAAGGATCATCAGGGAAAATATTTACAGATGGATTTTTATTCCTGCTCACTGTCAAATCAAGTAATCTTAGACTAAATGTTACGTAGCATGGAATAAATGTTTGAAATGCTTATTCATACAGGCTTCTTTAAATGCTTGTCCATGTAACCATTACAGTCCTTTTTATTAGTTAGCATGCAGCAAAAATAATAAAATATTAAGGGTAATTGAATGGCCTAACATGACACATAATGTATATGGTTTGTCTGTACGTTGACATGTTGTGTACTTTCAAACACATTCCATAAAATCAGGTCACCTATGGGAACAGCTTTTCCAAACATGGCTGTTTCAGTAGTACAACCACATGTTATAATAAAAAAATAATAATTATTATTAGGCAATTTTTCTACTTGATTATCAGTGTGATAAGATATAACAAGGAAAGCTTCCTTAATGTAGAATTAAAACATCAAGTTATTACCAATTGTCATTAACGCCTGTTAAATAAATAAATGTTGCAGAGCGCATAAAGATTAAAATGTAAATACCGTGATAATTTAAAAATGGATTTAGGTGCAATTTTATTATGCCCCCAGCTTTCAGTTAATATATGATTTTTCAGCAGCAAAAAAAGTGTGAGTGATCTCTATGTTTCTATGCCCAGAAATGTAAAGTTAGATGGATTACATTCCTGAGCATTTTTGGAAAACCCGATAAACTACACTCCTAGGATTTCAGAGTAGCACATAGTTCAGCATTAGCTATTCTGTAAGCTGCACGCTGCATCAATGCCCAATAGTTCCAGTCATCACTCCTTTTTAATGTTGTTTATTTCTTTTGGCAGTGTTTTCCAAACTGAGACACACAAGGTAATTTTCTACTTAATGTAAACATGCTCTGAACATTGCATTTTCTTCAGTGCAGAAAACACATAATTAAAAAAATAACTTAAAAAAAACAGAGCTTTATAAATAGGTAATAATCATAAGTGATCAATGGAGATTGTGTAACACTAGTGTCTGTTACTCACACTACCTCCGTATTCTATCCTTAACAACATGTATTCTGCCTCAACCACAATCAGGGGAGGGCTTACACCTTCTGGCCCAGTGGGAACTTAAACCCTAGTGACCCCATTGGCCCCTTGCCACCCAATTTTAAAATCACTCTATCCCATATTTCGCAAACTTACCCACTCATGCTAACACACATACACACTCATGGTTACACATACTCACTAACATACACTTATACCCTCATGCAAACATACATTCATGCCAACACATATTCCAACTCACATGCACTTACACATTCATACTTACACATAGTTAAACATATACTGTACATTCATGCTCAAACATACACTTACACATTCATGCTCACACACAAGAATGTATACATCCTCCCTCAGACACAGGTACTTATACATACACTCTCACTCAAAACAGACATACATTCATATTCTCTCCTTTACCCTCTGTCTCGCATTCTCATCCTCTTACATCACCTGTTGCTTTTTCTCTAAATGCTTGCATAATGCACAAGTAGCATCACTTTTACTCCAGGGTTATGTGGCATTGCAATATGTGACCCCACTGCCTTCATGCCTCTTTGGGCCAGTCCAAAATTGTTCACCCAGGTCAACTGCCCCCTGTTCCAGTCCCCCCCAACAACAATCAGCAATTTGAGTCAAAAGATAAGTTAAAGGGAAGGAGTAATCATACAGATCCTAAGAACAGAGAGCTAAGATACATAACCCTGTGAGGGCCAGGTGATATAGAACTTATTATAAAGCACAATGATCTCTGCTTATTAAAACATATGAAATAAATATAAGTTGCAGTTAAAACTCGAATATATAGAGCTATGTGTATCGGTTTATCCCTAGTATTCCATAATTTGCATTGGTTAAGTAAACGAAGGCGCTGTGACCAAGTTAAAACTCATTCTTTTAACACAGTACATAGATCAGTTTTGTTTTTTTGTGACTTCAGACCAAATTAATTTTGGGTGGGATTTTTTTTTTAAATCAAAGGAACAAGATCATTTCATTATACCGAAACAAGAGGACAAAATTAAAATTATGTTAGAGTCTAATTACATTGGTCCTAGTCACGGAATCATAAAACAATTAAATGACAAAATGACCTTTTCTGTTCTAATACCATTATGCAGCAAAACGTGTTTAGAAAAAAGCATCAGGATATATATTTATTAATGGAAAAAAGAATAATATTGTATTATTATGTAAATCACAATTTATTTTTTTAAAAAGGGGTTTTCATGTAAGTGTCCTGGTCTGTATTTAATTTCTCTGAAACCTAAGCTGAGTGACAATAACCAGACTTCTTTGTAAAAAAAACTGATCACATGGAATTCATCATAAGGCCACAGCCATTTCAAGCAAATGAAGTCAGGGATCCTAACTGTGCCTCCATCCTCACCCAGTGCTGTCAATTATGGGCAAGGATGATGGTGCCTACTTGGATAACCTGCCTAAATCCAGCTGAATCATTAATGGTTGCGTGTTCCACATGATTATTAATTACAATTCCTCAGCTTTTATATCGGTGAGCCACAAAGCCAAAACATACATTTGTGCCGAAAAATAATGTGTCCATTCACCCTTATTGAAAAGAACATTCTGATCCACTCATTTATCCTGTTTCTTAAACAATGATCAATTGGCCTTTTAAAGTTAATCTTGAAATAGTGAACACATTATGCCATTCGAGCACAGGAGTGATGGTTGCTGATAAAGGGCTGTACACTCACTGGCGATTATGACAGGAGTCTTAGAAAAAGATAGACCTGCTGCAGCAGGAGGACTCTGACCAATGGAAACCGGACAGGAGACTACAGCAGACTTACAGAGCACAAGACTCTGAGAGGCATGCAAAGTACTGAGCGTAGCACAACGTACCAAACATCAGACGTAAAGGTTGTGAGATGACAAGGGCTTGCCAAAACTTAGAAAACACAAAACACGATTCAATAATGCCAAATGTCAAAATGGCGAGGTGAAAGGTTGTCCATAATTAAGCAGTCCAAATAGGATTAGGCACAGAGCATGGTCAGGATGCTTATATGTCCATGGCATGAACTGATAAAACAGGGCATAATAGATTTGATAAAAACACCAGTTGTTAAAATAGGTAAAGTGCAGCCTTTTGCAGACTCTGAAATTAACTGGATGAAGCCCCTGGGCTGATCAATAGCAGACGGGCCATGTCTGTTTACCTATGTACAATGCACACCATGCGCTCTTTGTGAGCAGAGCAGTCGGATCCACCACTACTAACTGCTGGGTGGATGCCGCCTACCTCCACAGTGGTAAGTCTTAGCTACTGCTAGCCTGCTTTTTCCCAGCAGTATATCTTTTGGCTGCTTCTTGAGATGGCTGATGGAGATTATCTTTTTTATTGTGAAAGGATCTTTCTTAAGCAAACTTTAAGTAAGCTTCATGATGCTTATTCATTCACATGTTCTCTGCATGGAAGCTACTAATTATACGCTCATTCATCATATACTTTAAGTAATCACTTAAGTCATTTTGACAAAATATGTTTTAAAACATAGTTTATTGAAAAACGAACTGTTAGAATGTATATTCAAACCCTAGAGTATCATCTACGTAGGAGATACCTAGGTGGCAAAGTGGGCTCAATCGGCGAACTACATATCTTGTTTGTAGTGGCACTCTAAGCCCTCTTGCGATTGCAAAAAATACTTTTACATAGTGTAATGGAAAAAAGGCACAATATCAAATACAACTTTTCTTATGTGTACCTTAACTGTGTTATACTGTGTAATGTTCCTTCATGGGTTGCATGTACAATCTACATGTATGTACAACTATTGGATACGTTTATTAGTGGTGCTTTTTTTTTCATTTTAGTATCCTATTTGGTTTGGATTTGGGGGCAAATTAGTAGGGAAATAAAGTAGAATGTTTTATGTGTGAATAGCATATTTTATTGATGATGCACCCAGCTATATGATGTATGAATGTTGTAAACGGGGTTACTTCCGTTGTATATGTGTGTATGTATGTGTATATACACACACAAATTTTCCTCATTAAATTGCAAGCTGTTTCTAAGGATGTAACCATAAAAATAACAGCATATCTCTATACTAAAATACAGTATAGTAAAAAGAAGAAGTCAAATAAAATAATGTTTACAGATTTATTTACAATATGTATTAGAGACTTATGTGTATGTAATTGGGGTAACTATTTTATCTTCCTGTATACTCTGCAGCTTATGATGTTCAGATATAGTCGTGTTTGTTCTTGCTTTTATTAAAATCAAACCAAACCAAAGCAGGACCATCTTACGGTATGTACTTAGTCCATTACACAAGCATTAATAACAAAACATATTTTCCTGGCAAACTTTAATGAGATAAAGCACCCTGTGGAGTTCCTTTATCCTCTATATATCTGATCACTTGCTAATCTGTTATTACATGCCATGAGTAATAACTTCCTTAACATATCATATACCCCTACTTTTACCCCTTTATTTAAAAAAAAACCACTTATTTTATTATATCATATAACATATACCAGCGCCATATATATCTCAGAAATACAGAGTTATTTGAAAGTATTTAAAATGTTGGATAAAGGTGTCAATTTCATCATTTTATATGATTATAACACTTTCAGAGACAGGTTAGTAAAAAAAGCAGTAGATCACCCTTGTTCTGCCTGATTGAATCAAAATTTGCACTGGCCTTTTAAAGTGCCTCTGGGAATGTAGGATAGTGATGTCACTATCCTACATAGTAACATCACTATCCTACCTTATTGCAGAATAGAGTAGGTGACAGTGATGTCACACAAACCTTGCTACAGAATGAGAGCAGTGCTGAGGATATCACACAAACCTTGCAGAATACAAACGGTGCAGGTGATGTCAAGCATTTCAGTCAGTGACAATGCTGTTCACCAAACCTTTTTATTTCTTACCAGAATCCATAGAATACTATGAATACGGAAAACTAGAATAAAAAATGTTGCACGCAACCTTGAAATGGCAGCCTATATTGACTAAAAACTAAAACATCCATATATACACTTAAAACTAAATTTATTATTATTAAAAAACCTTTTCATCTTACATTCCTCTTCAACATTTCTGATGGGCTTTTAAATAGAAAGTCTTTAAGTGACATTGAGCTCAGAGCATCTTTAAGCTTATCCAAAAAAAGGTGGTTAATTCTCATGTCTTGCACAAACACTAACTTTGTTTATTATAGTAAATTATCCCCCCCTCCATAATTCCACCCTTGATGTTGCTCTTTTATAACATTCCTGACCATTAGTGCCTACCTTTATAAAAATGGGTTAAGAAGAAGGGAAAAGATTCCAGGACAGGTAATTTAATGTCATGCCATTTTTGCCACATTTTGCAACAAACACCACTTGATTGGTGCAGGGAAGTCTCTTAGTGTTACAACAAATGTTCTAACATAATTTCTAATTGGGAAAAAAAATGTCTGTGACATATGGTTTTAAATTTTGTAAGCTTACAAGCAGGACCCTGATGTATTGGTTTGTCTTAGTCTGTTGATTCTAGTCTCTTAAATATATTGTAAGAAGCGCTACAAAAAGTGATACTTCATGTTTTGCACCGTTTCAATGATTCTAAATGTGCTACAAGTCTTTCTTTTTGATGAATATGGAGCAATAACCTTAACCTTCAGGAAACACAGAGATTTTGCACCTGACACATTCTGCAAAAAAGTTATTGCTGTTTGGTCTTTATTTGATAGAGGTTACTATGTGTTGATAACCGTGTTGTATCGATACACTACTCTAAAAAAGAGATTTATTCAGGACAATGATGTTGCTTTGATACACTGCTCTAAAGTATACATTGGTCAATTATTCAGGAAGAATATTTTTTAGGTCTACCTGTTTACTGCTTGTTTGCTGAGAGGTAATGAGAAATTCTTGTTTTAGCTCTACTGGGATGAGCAGCGCTGTTAATCAAATTCCTAAGCTGTCCACTTATATAAGAGAGCAATTCACAACTTGAATTCATTTCTTTTTCTTTGGTTTAATGAAACTGAAGCAGACTATTCAGCCTTTTGAAAGATTTCACACAGAATATGGTTTTCAGTAGATAACTGAATTACAGAATCCTAGTACAGAAAAGGAACTTCCTCCTGGCCAGTGTACCCCTTCCAGAGAGCTTTAATGACGTACAGTATCCTATATACTGTTAATTAAGGATCATATGGTTTCCCCCATGAGTAAAACATCACATTAGTTAAACCTCCTTTAAGCGCTGATCTGACATTTTATTCTTGAATCAACACGATCTGGTTCTTATGCTCTACTAGCATACAATGACAAAGTTCCAATATCCTTTAGAGTGTTTTCCATTAACCATTTGAGTGCTAGTGATGCAATGGATTGTATAGAAAACTTGCTTACTCAAGTTCAGGAACCATGAAGCCCAACATCAACATTATTTTTTTTAACTAACCATGTTTGTGTATTTTATATGCTGTTCTCCTGATTGTAAACACAAGGAAACAACTGTACCATACCTCAATCTCATAACACATTAACTGCACCAGAACATTCTCTTGCTAACTGGCACAATATGGATACCTGCCTCATTCAGCATTTATTCACAGTTCAGTATATTTCAATACACTACACGTTCTCTCATGCAAAAGGCTGTAATGATCATTATTTCATGGCTGAAAAGGAGTACTTAGTGAAGTAAATATTGGTCATTTTCTATTTTAGAAGACTATTATTCCTGATCAAGTAAGTTAAAGAAAAACAGTTTCTAATTTGTCGCACATTGTATTCAACTTTCCGCAAGAGGCAATTTTTTTGTAAGCATGTTGTCCATTGAAATGTTAATTTGTGCCATGGCACAATTTTCTTTTATTATTGACAGAAACATTTTATAATGGACTTCATCAGAACAACTATTTGTTGTTTAAATGTTATTGACTTAAAGTCCATAGAAGTTTGGTGGGGTGGTTCCTTTGGCACATTACAAAGTGGTCCCTTTTTTAGTTAATTTTAATTTTAAGTGATTCTTCTGTTTCTTGTTTAGGTAGTCTTGCCTTTAAGTCAACAGTAATAGGTTCCATAGGTTAATTCCAAAATGACCCTTCCGTCTTTTGCTGGTCAACAGGATTGTGGTAGGATGCTGCCAAGATGACCCCTCTTTCTTTTTATTGGCCTTTTCCATTGGTTGCTTGTGTATGCTGGGCCCAAATTCAACATAACTGACTTTTTTATACATTTATAATAAATTACTTTATTTTGTCACTTACATGTTAATGACAACTTTTACATACAGAGAGCCATCCTGACAACTGTTTTGTGGACGGAATAGTACATCCACAGGGTCTTGAAGGGTGGAATCTGAAGCTTATGCTGTCGCATATTGATCTAGCATAAAACATACTTTGGCTGACTGATCATCAAGGGAACTATAGTTCACAGATGCGGAGTTCCAGATGTTGCGGGGGAAAAAATAACTGAAACAAATCATGTCCCGCATTCATAAAATATACTACCTCATAGTGGAGCTTTTAGGCTAGGTTTCCACTTGGGTTTTTGTCCTGCGTTTTTTTTCTTGATGAAAAACGCCAAGAAAACTGCCACTGCATTTTTCTGCGTTTTGGCGTTTTTTTCTGGAGTTTTTTCTGGCGTTTTAGCCTTTCTGTGGAAATTGCTTTTTTTGACCTTAGGCAGTTTTTCCAGCCTTTACAAGTTAGAAGTTTCACCCAGCTAAAAAAGGGATTCGGATAAATGGCAAGTATCTGCCCCCTGATGTCATTTACTTGGTAGAGTTCTACTTAAATGCCCCGATGGACCCTTTTGTCACTTTTCTGTGGTTTGTAAGGCCTGCTTTATTCCGAATGTCTGCTCCTCTAGGAAGATTGGCCCCAAATGATGGTGCAAATTGTTTGCTGTTGCTTTTGGCACGCAGGATCCAGTTGATGCGTCGCGTATGTTTGTTTGTAATAGCATGTTTGTTCCAAATGGTGTAGAATTCAATATGAACTTTGTTTTGTGTGAAACTGTTTGTTTCCAGCCTATTTCTCGTAGGACACACAGATACTGGGTCCATCCTCTGCATTGTAACTGTGGAAAAAACGCCATAAAAAACGCCAAGGCATAAAACCCACATGGCTTTTTCATGGCGTTTTTTCTCTCCCATAGACTTCTATTGGAGAAAAACGCCAAGATTTCCTTGCAAAAAACGCCAGAGTGTCAACATGCTGCGATTTTGAAAAACTGCCACAGAGCCCAAAAAAGCAGAAAAACGCCAAAGAGGACTGAAAAAACGCCAAACAGAAAAACGCCAAGTGGATATGGCATTCTGCGATTTCCTATTGAAGAACAGCTAACATCTGGCTGCAGCATTTTTTCACTAAAAAAACGCCAGGTGGCGCTATTGGCGTTTTTATGGGCGTTTTTAGCAAAAAAAAACCAAGTGGAAACCTAGCCTTAGGCGTTTTTTTCCACAGTTACAATGCAGAGGATGGACCCAGTATCTGTGTGTCCTATGAGAAATAGGCTGGAAACAAACAGTTTCACACAAAACAAAGTTCATATTGAATTTTACACCATTTGGAACAAACATGCCATTACAAACAAACCAACTGGATCCTGCCTGCCAAAAGCAACAGCAAACAATTTGCACCATCATTTGGGGCCAATCTTCCTAGAGGAGCAGACATTCGGAATAAAGCATGCCTTACAAACCACAGAAAAGAGACAAAAGGGTCCGCCGGGGCGTTTAAGTAGAACTCTACCAAGTAAATGGCATCAGGAGGGGGCAGATACTTGCCATTTATCCTAATCCCTTTTAGCTGGGTGAAACTTCTAACTTGTAAAGGCTGGAAAAACTGCCTAAGGTCAAAAAAAGCAATTTCCACAGAAAGGCTAAAACGCCAGAAAAAACTCCAGAAAAAACGCCAAAACGCAGGTAAATGCAGTGGCAGTTTTCTTGGCGTTTTTCCTGGCGTTTTTCATCAAGAAAAAAACGCAGGACAAAAACCCAAGTGGAAACCTAGCCTTAAACCAATATTTCTGTAACAACGATCGCAGCTCAAAAACACACAGGCTATGGCTAGTTTATAAATTAATTTAGGTTTTCTAAAAGCTGTGGAGGTGACAGATCCCTTTTATGTATTCATAGCAAAATTTTACTGTCAACATCGTAAGAGAATTTGTCTTCCTTGAGTAAAGACCATACAGTGCAATTACTTACAGTATTTCTTTATCAGGTATATTGTATTTGTAACATGTAAAATCAAATACGTGTCACGGTAATCCATCAAGAAACTTTAACATATTAAATAAAAATACCAGTTGGTTTAAATCTGGCAACATTGATACTGAGGTGTTAATTATTCACCCCTGCCACAAGACACACGGGCAGAGGGCAGAATAAAAAAAAAAAATTCTGAAATCGAATTATTTCTTCCCAACGAGTAAATTAAAGTTTGGTAGCTGTTTAAACTCACTTAGAATAATCACATTAATACTGTACACTTAGGGTTTATTGATAAGCCTTTTCAGTGTAGCCATGTTCTATAGGCCAGCATTGTGCATAATAAATGAAGTTTGGAGATGCTTACATTTGCGTTACTATCGCATTATAGTTGAAATGAAGTGTGAAAAATGTAATTGCTTACATTATTTAGAAAAATAATGGGCTGAAAATGCTGCCTGTGTTGTTCTGCAGGTACCCAGTGCTACATCAGCATGAAATTAGTTTATCAATGTCATTAATTTAAAGCTTTAATTGTTATTTTCGGGAACATATAATGTTCTCTGTATCTCAACGGCATCATTACCTGTTAGTCTGACAGTTACGCATATCCCAGTGCACTAATTATGGAGTGAAAAGAATGCCAGTTGTTTGGCACTTGGTAATAAATTATTTGGGTTTTTTTGCTCACTAAAGTGGACTTTTACTCCTGCATAATACATTTGTCCAATTGAGCAGTTAGCAATTTGTTTTTGACACAGATTGTGCTAATATGCACACCAATGTCTCTATGTATTGTAAATAACTTTAGCAAATAAACAATTATGTCTGGGTTTAAAAAAATGTATTCATGTCACATTCAAATTATTCATTTCACAGCAATGTTCTTATTTGTAGTCATAGAAGAGGTTTATACACAAAGTAATTTTCTGTTTATCCCTATTGCAGAGCATAGGGATAAGTAAAAAGCAGGGTGTCTGGGTGAACCTTTGCTTGGTTACTAAATAATTAAATCCACATCCTACAATATATGATATGTGAGAGGTGAGGAGGCCAGGGTGCTTTTGCCCGGTTAATCTAACCCTTTCCATGATTGGGAAAGAGGGCACTATTTAATAGATCCTAGGGGACCCCTATTTTTATTGTTTTAATCTATTTTTTCTGTTATCTTACATTTTATATACAGATTGCCAGCAGATTTTGTAGCGATATTGTAATTGTGGAGAGTGATAATTAACAACGGCTTTAAAACAGGCTACATGTAAAATTGACAATAACATTCATACATGTTAAGAAGAGGTTCTGCTTTTGGGAGCTTACAATCTTTTAGGAGGTTGTGGAGGAATAAAACAGAAGGTGGGGAACTACTTGAGCGAGGATGATTTAATTGTAGTTAGTTCATGTGGAGAAGTCAGCAGTGTGGAGATCTTGAAGGCAGAGAGAACAGATGGCTTCTTTCAAAATGTAAACAGGTGGGTTTTTAGTGAATTTGTAGGGGACATTTTAATAGAATGAAGTATGGAATTCCAGAGAATAGATGCAGCACAGGCAAAATGTTTAAGGATTGACAAGGCATCTTGCATTAAGAGTAATGTACATTTTTCTTAGGCCAGATTCTGCCATAGATGATATCTGAAAACGTGGCCAAAAGCAATCATGAAGAGCATCCAAGTAGGGCATCTTCAAAAAGATAACAAAATATGTACAAAAATCAGAGCCAAAAATCAGTGCCGATTTCTCGCTCTGTTTTGTGTACATATTGGTCTGACTGACCAAACCTTCAGGTTGAGCACCCTGCCTGCCACACAGGTGCCTTCTTAATGGTGTCCAGAGAAGGCTTTAAGTGGGAGAGGGTTAAATGCAATGCATCTAAAATTAGATGGCCATATATTGTGATGGAATCACCAATATTAATGCCTTAGGTGTTTGATTCAAGACACCTAATTTTTAAATATCAGGTAAGAGTTGACTGGGCTACACACTCCCCTCACACGTGACACCAAATGAGCGGTCTCCTAGAGGCAAAGGAAGAATATTACTAGTTTGTGTTTATCCTTGTTTATTTTAATACTGATTTTATCCATTTGTGTATGTTCTTTTTATACCAAAATACTTTGTAAAAGTACTATTGCTATTGTACTCAGATTAAATACAAAAAAAAATCAGTTGTATCTTTCAGAGGTAGCACAGTACTGTTTTTCTTATTTTGGCATTTAACCTTTTTTGCCTAAATTGAGTTTCCTGGACTTTGAGTAGTTTAGGGACTTCCAAGCCTCCTTAGGTATCTGTAAACCTTATGTACAATTTGTTAGTGGCAGTGAGTGGATTTCTGTGGGGGTTTTAGTAGTGTTTTGTATGAAAAAAGAAATACAAAATAATAAACATTTTTAACAGTTTAAAGACAGCAAGATTTGTGGAGCGACTGGATGTGAGAAGCAAAGAGCAAGTGTAAAGTAAAGGCACAGTCAGTGAGGTAGGATTTGAGCCAGGAGGGAACTCTGTTGCAGATGCTGTAGAAATCAATGCTGGAGAAGGGGCGAGTCAACAGTGTCAAGGGATGTAGAGCGGTCCAGCAGGATAAATACAGTGACATGACCTTGTGTTTTAGTAGGAGCTTGTTGAATAGATGGGTTCAGGTGGTGTAAGGTCACTAGAAATAGAAGGTAGGATATATGAGGGAGTAAGTAGCAGGCAAATAGTGAGTTGATAGTACAAGAGGACATCAAAAACTTTGTAAGGGATGACAGGATTTAAGGAGTTGATCGCAACTGGCATGCAGGGATTAAGGTATCATGTAAGCAGCATGAAGGAAGATGCTTTCTATGTTATTTTTAAAATAGTTGACAAGGCCTTGGGCAGTAAAGCTGGAAGCACATGAAATCCTCATGCACGGGTATTGATTCATGGGAGGAGGATATCATCTTGCCTCTTTGCAGGTCAATGGTAAGACCTCACCTTGAATATGCTGTACAGTTCTGGGCACCGGTCCTTAAAAAAAGGACATTATGGAACTAAAGAAAGTGCAAAGGAGGGCTACAAAATTAAAAAAGGGGATTGAGAGATAATAGTTATGAAGAGAGACTAAAAATTTTAAAATTATATATATATTGGAAAAACAGCATCTTAGAAGGGAAATGATAACATTATATAAATATAAATAATAACATTATATAAAGAGCTCTTCAGTGACCTGTTAATTAACAGAAATGTACAAAGAACAAGAGGTCACCCTCTGAGACTGGAAGAGCGGAGATTTCATAGATGACAAAGGAATGGATTCTTTACAGTAAGGACAGTAAAGGTATGGAATTCACTGCCAATGGAGGTGGTGTTATCAAATACATTAGATACGTTCAAAAGTTTTAGAAAGGCATGACATACAGGGCTATAAATAAAATTAATATTTTAGAGCTTCTTGATCCAAAGAGAAATCCGATTGCCTTTCTGAGTCAAGAAGGAATTTTTCCCCTGATGGCAGAATTCAAAGTAGCTTTATTAGGGTTTTTTGCCTTATTTTGGATCAAGAGTAGGGAGGTTAGGTAGAAGGGTTAAACTTGATGGACGTAGGTCTTTTTTCAATCTTATATACTATGTAACTATGTTTTAGGAGGAAGAGAAGCTTGTTTCATGTGAGCTGTGGTGAAGATAGAAGAGTGATGTGAATTGTAGTAGGATTGTTATGAGGGGAGGGAGAAGGAATATATTTAAGGTGAAGAAGGAAACGACACAAGGAATAAGTAGGAAGCCATAAAAAAAGTTGGAGCGAGATGAGTGAATTAGACAAGTATCTAGGGGGTGGTGTTTCAGTTTCCCTCCGGTTTAACTTAATTGTAATTCCATCTCTCCACTTTTTAAGAGTGCTTCTGTAGGCATGTATTGTGAAGCATGTATAAAAGCATGCATTGTGAAGGGTTGACATTTTTGAGTTCCATCTCCTCTTCTGTTGTGTTCTGGAAGATGAGTAGAATAATCTAAAATATTTTATGTAATCCAATGCTATATATAGTTTGCTTTGATTCTTGGAATATTAGAATTATACGAGAAAGTTTTGCTAAATTTCTGCACAGTCTGCGTAGATACCTGCAGATGGCAGTAAAGATCAAATGTTAGTGCATTTAAAGGAAGCATTTTATTGCCCTGGAATTAAACTATGTGAAAAAGTTGAAAAACGTACTGTACACTTCATGCCAAACTCACATAGCTTTAATATTTAGCTCATAAACTTTGTTTGAATGCCCCTAAGTTTTAGGCTAAAGCAGTACAATATGCACATGTAATAATGATTATCACCCTTTTTGTAACCAGATCCGATTTGCATGATTTCTTAACTATATTGTAATAAACGTTGTGCGTAGGGGAAACATAACTTACATGTGCCAAAGAAATTTGCAAAACTTACCCTGATTATGAGTAGATCTGCCTGCATATGTTTAAAGTGAAAGGTATTGAGTTATGTTAAAGACTTTTATTTACTATATCTTTAGTATATTTAGATATCAGAATTATAAGCAATCAACACAAATAGACTTTCTCTTGACACAGTCAGTCAAGTGATAAAAATAAAATATGTGATGTGAATGTTTTGGTTTTAAATGTAAATCTATGCAGGTCTAAATGCAGGATTTAATATAAATGCCCGTATATTAATATATACAGGCTATGTTTTGGGGGCAAAAGGGGTGGCTGTCCAGGGCCCAGTGGTCAACATATGCCTCTTTCACATATAAAACGCCAAGGGAACATAAAGGAGTTGAGAAAATTAGCATAATCCAACTATGACAAACTGCTTAGGGGAAACTTGGAGAAGTGTTCATCTCAGTCTAATATAACATTTTTTGTAGCAGGGACACATTTGTATTAGAGATTTCCCTGTTCCTATATGATTATCAAAGATAATAGTTACAAAGATATTGTATTATTATGAATGAATCAGTCATCCAGAATACAATGTAACTATATTCCAAGGTTAACTGAGTTTTCCCATAACATAAAGTTATAATGGGAAAATTAAAGGGACAGTCACCAAAAAAGAATGCATATTAAAGTACTTAGTGGGTACTTAAATATTATATAAATTATATTCAGTTACTTACCTTAAGGGGAAGCTGCAGCTCCCTGGTCTGACAGTTCTCTGTTTGAAGCAACCTATCTCCTTTTGTCCCATTTTCAGGGTTTTTTCCCTCTAGATTAAATCAAGGTTGAAGTAAGGGTCCCCATAAATTGTTAGTTTACCATGTGCCTCACAACATACTAGAAACACCCCCACTTAATGTGATATATCAGTAGTCGAGGATTTGTGATGAACCATAATGCAGGAAGTTGCGTTAATTAGATAATTTAGTATGCTCTGTGTATACTGAGTGGATTTCCATTCCAGTATGTGTAAATTAGCTTACCGTAATACATGTTCCATGTCCTCTTTAAATCTCAGAGAGAGGTTAGACCTAAAACCAACACCATTGATACAACTTTATATTGAGAATGATTGCTTGATAAAAGACCAATAAATCATAGATGCTCTGAATACTTTATGATTTAGTTAGAAATGTTCCTGATGTAAGGGAAGGATGTTATGGTTTTCCCCTTCCAGTGTCTAACCCACTTCCCATACCCTCATCATCAGGTGTCTGAATCAGGACAGCCATGTTGAGGCATGTGGCAAGAAGCAGTATGGGATCGGATGGGGCCGGCCCCAGAAGTGGGTAGGCCAGGGGAGGTTTGGCCAACTGCCTTACCCGATTAGCCACCTAGTGATGCTGTGTGGGAGCTGCAAAGGAGGTCTCTGCTGCTTTAACACAGAATCACCTATGTAATATTTGCATATGAATGTTCCAACCATGCATTTTCAACTTGTATAAGGATTTCAAAACCTCTTTGTTATAAAAGTGGCACATTTGGGGTTACAATCTTATTTTAATTATTGACCGTTACTAAGTGGTAGACATGCTTCTAAATATAGTTATTGCCGTGAGATCATATTCTTAATTTGACAGCTCACAGTTATAGTGATTAAACATTAAACATTAACATTGGCTTTCTTTCTCCAGTATACAAATATGGTGCGCTGTGCACATTACATGTATTATAGATCTTAACCTACACACAATTTTTTAATTCATATCGGGTATTTTAAGTTATTTGGTTAAAACATGCCTACTCATAACTAACCATACACAGAAAATAAGTAATGTTATTAGCAGATGTTGTAAACGCATTTTATAGAGAAGATTAAGTAGCAGACAGATGCCATCCTGCCTTCGCTGATATACTTCCCTCTGCTCTATCTAGTGTGTAGCATTGATTCTTGTTATCGAAAACATTAAATGCTGTATTTAGATGAATTGTAAGCTCGAGCTGTATTTATTGATCTCTTTTTTTTCATAGTCTATCATTAAGTCACTAAATGTCTATCTATGTCAAGAAACAAACTGATGAACCAGTGATTTAGAGCAACTGGATTTCCCACTACATTTGACAGCAGTTTATTTGATATAAGTAATACGATGCATCAGACTCTTTAGTTTCACAACTACTAATGGTCAGCAAATATTACACAATTAATAAAATAACAACTATTTTATATATTTTTACAGAAACTGCTTTTAATGCTGAAACATTCCGTTAAAACACTACATCTAGCATGCATTGAGTCACATACATTCTAGAAAAAGGAAAAATAATTCTATATTCACTGACATAATGCACCTTAAAACTCCATTCCTGGTACTTGCACATTGGACTTTCAATGTAAGCCCCTAACAGCTCTCAAAATGAGGGACATACAATTGAATGCGGTTCATGGAAGTAGTAATGATAATGGTTATTATTTAATTTAAAAGTTTATTATTTTTTATTAACGCTTGTTTTTTCCCCACACATCCAAACATATGCAAGATAATTCCATTATACAGGGGTATTTTGAGTGCTTTAACTGATTCCATTCAACTAATCAAGATCGTTAGCCTATGTACCTTGCTTTGTTTCCTGACATACCTCCTAAGAGCCATATTTTAAGCAAGGGATACCTATTTTTGTGCATTGTTCCCCTGAGCTGAGCTGTGGAATGGAAGTCCCACATGGACTACAGTGTGATGTATTGCAGCAAAGTACCACAATATGAAGTCATAACCCAGTGTCCCGCTTCAGTTCATCACAAGGTGGCTGGATGGGTCAGGTAGGTGAATGGTCTTGCTACCAGCCCTGTCTCTAACCTTGGCCCATCCTAGCTTCAACCACATCACCAACAAAGTTGTCCCAATTTAAACATCTGAAATGTTGAGATGTGGGGTGCTTTGATCTTCTAGGACATATTTTGGTATAGGGTGTGTTTAGCATTGCTAGTATGGGTATTATTGGCCGATAAACACATTTAAACATTATTTAAATTTGTCTGTAGATAATCTTTACTTGTAATTCTAGCACTAGTAGAATTTGGCCCAAGGTGTCTCAGTTTATGGATCATTTGTAAGGCATCTAAATGTAACTCTGTGAGATGAGAACGGTAGATTAAAATAAGAAATTAACTTGAAGGAAAATAAAAAGTGCTTTGACAACTTTTATAGTGTCTGTGACTAAAGCATTTTTCTTGCTAATACTGCACTTGGTACTGTAAATGAATGCAGTGGCACATAAGCATTACCTTATCTTATAGGTACAAGTAAAATGGCATAATTTTTGGGTGTTATACTTTTTTTGAACAGCAGAATTAATGTGGTTGAGGATTAGAAAGCTACTGGTAAAATTTGAAGCTGATGTATATAGGAGTTTTAATTGCTTGTATATATTAGATTTTATTACCAGCTCCTCTGTCTTTGGTACTTTTAGACACACTGTATTGGGTGTTTTTTTAGAACATAGTAATCCTGATACCAATAATGTTTATAATAATGTTTTTTTGCTGACATTGATTTTCTTACCTTTGTTAGATGAAACCATATTAAAATAGGATGGAGATTTATTTATTTATTTATTTATGAAAATTCTGATCCAAAGTTTCACAATTACAGTCACCTTAACAAACAATGTAAAGGTCCAGTGAGCAGGAATGCTATGGTAGTGTGTATATATATATATATATATATATATATATATATATATATACTCCCTATATGTTTATTACTCACCTGATAAACTTTTTGTTATGAGAATTAACTCAACGATTACGTTTTCTAAAAGGAAGTGAGTTTAAACATTTTTTTGGGTAAAAAAGTGACTATTGTGAAATTTATCACAGCAGCAACCAATGGTATAGTACTACTGAGTTGTCTATTCTATTGGTTGATATGGTAATAAAACAAATTTAGCAAGAGAGTAACATTTATGCATACCTTCATTGTGTCATTTACCGGGAAAACGTGTAAAACATTTTTTTAATAACAAGAAAACGTTCTTATTTTTGAAAAGTGTATGATAGGCCAGTTTCCTCAAATTTGTGTTTAGAATACACTCTACTTTTATTTTTTTACAACTTTATAGCAGTTGTTAGTAAACCAAATATTATTCACACTTACTTTATTCCCAGATTCCTCACTGTTTAAAGAAAGCTTCCAAAGTAGATGTCCCCTGAGTGAGCAGTCTTGGTTATAGCATTTTCTGGTTTGTAGCATACAAGGAACAACTAAAATCCACCTTCTGAGATAACGTTGAGTGATGCTGTCTTAATATTGATTTCATGCCAGTAAAGTAGGAAAGACAAAGTACTTTATTCTTTAAAGAGATTTTAGACATGATGATGTCAACAAATGAATTATTGTAGAAACCGGAATCTCGAGGAGTGTTGATGATAACCTTAAATAGTATTTATCTTGCATTTAATCACCGGGCATCGGGGTATAATTGCATCTTTAAACAAAATAATTGAATTGTGAAATTCTTTCAAAGTCTAGTAAGAGGGGTTTGTTGGAGACAGGTGCTCGTGTGTAACTTAGGGGCTCTATCTGCTGCTCAACCTACCTACCTGTGTCCTTTGGTATAGAGATGTTTATGTAAGATGATCTAGCGAGGTAACAGGTAGCATGTGTAGCAACCAGCACATACCTGTTTCCATTAGTCTGCCACTAGAGAATCAGGGTGCTAGGTTATGAGCCTAGTCTATGACCCTGGAACGTCCCAGGGCAGGTTTCCCAGAGCTCTCCCTCTTCTCAAGTGAAAGAAGAAACTGAAACACAGTTTCCAGATAACGTTTTGAGCTAATAACCCACAATGTTTAGTGTACTAGTACTAGTACTAGGTACTAGTACTGCAGTGAAACTGAGCTCCCAGGAAACTTTCATTTCTTTCATATATCCAACAATTTGTATTGTTTTTCCACTCCCAATAACTGCTCGCAAACTTATACTCCAGCCTTCTGTCAACACTTGGCAAGTTGTTTTTTTCTGGCTTTATGCTAAGTAGTTTAAAATAGTTTCAAAATAAAGAAGCAATTTCTTTCACATGAATAACATTTAAGGCTGTCACATACGATCTGACTCGTTCATGGCTTTTAGCTACTTGAACTTTCCTTTTGTCAGTAAAATGTACAGCAAATGACAAGGAATTGCTTGTTCATTAACAAGTGAACTACCATAGACAATGATCACAATGCAACCTTAACAAAACATACCAATTTTACTGGGTCTGTGGAAAGAAATAATCTATAATGAAGCAGTAGCTAAATTTTGCCTCATTTGCTTTCTAAGATGTGCTGCCTTAGTAGGTCCATGACATGAATGACTGACATGCCAACATGTCCATCCTAGAGTTTCACCTCAGAAGGTCCTCGCCACCATGGAGAAGAGCAAGGAATAGGGTGATTATACATGCTGTAAATGATCCTTATGGTTCCTACACCCATGGGGACAGTTTTCCAAAATCAGGTCTGTCAGGATACTGGCTTTGTGCTGCCTGTTTCACCTGGTATAAAGACCAGCCCTGTGTAGTACATTATTACAAATAAATATAAACGTATACATATTTTAATTTGTATTGATTTGTTTAATGGGGTCTGTGACCGGTGAGGGGCATAACTTATGTCACAATGTCAGATCCCTGCACATAAGCAGGAATTGGTGAATTTATCCTGCATGCTGACAAACCTGATCTAGCTATAGACCAGTTGCAAGCATGCAGGCCTTTTATTATAATGTATAACTGGAAACCAGCAGCTTGGTGTTCTGGAACATTTTTCTCTGACCTAATAAGCTTCATTTCTCTGTGTTTCATTGGAGGCACGAAGGTTCCATACATAAAACGATCAAACAATGTTATACTGCAGTGGTAGGAAGAGGAAAGTGATGTCAATCTAGTGAGAGACAGCCCATGTCACACAGAAAGTATTATTTTATTGATCGCTTTGGGCTATTGCGAGGGGGATGGGGTATATGATGCAATGATATGTGGCAGTCTTTGTAATTACATTAAATTTTGCTATGGAAAAAGAAAGGGAATATCACCATATGCTTGAAGAATGAGGGATACACTTGTAACTCAATTTTGACACTGTGGATTATTGCATTGTCCTTATAAATAAGTAAATAGAATATTGTCATCACTTATAGTGGTTTGCCTTTCTAGAACAGGTGGAATAATAAACATATTCGGAAGCTTTCATATACTAGATACTAGTGTTTCAGATACTAGAAAGAAAATAATAGTTTTATATCAGAAATATTCCTGGCTGATTCTCTCTTTATACTCATTTTACCTTTACTGAACAATGCATTTAAATGTTCAAAACATTTAGGACATATTAGACAAAATGCATTGAAGAAGCTTCCATACTATAGAACACAGGCATTATACATTAACACAGGCATTTGACGCTTCAGTGACTTTGTGATTCCTTAATATTTGTTTAGGTAATTGAGTAAGATGTTTAGTAGGTACATTTTTCTTGTACTTTATATACTTGTTATAAGCATGTTGTTTATAAGTCATATTATTGTGACTTTGGGAGTGTTGAGCACCTTGATACACTTAGACCAACAAACATACTGTGAAAAGAGAAACATGGATACTTAGGTTCGGAAAAAGTAACTGTATTCCCAAATACACTACTGTTCTCTCAATACCCCAAAAATGTGCTTCAGACAACAACCTAAAAAGTTACTTGTTCCAAAGAGTAATTGTGGTTTGAAGAACAAATACATTCTCCAACCAGTAGAGCAGAAGAGACTTGTAGTGTAATGATTCTGTCAACTGCATATGTAGCTGTAGATGGTCTGTGATGGATGACCAACCTCTCTCCAATGATGAACCTTGAATGGCGTTCATAGCTTAAAAGCCGTTTCTGAAGTATAAGGATTTTAGTAGTGAGGTATACTTCTGGTGTATGAAAAAGTAGGCTGGCAGTTCTTGCCTACATTCAACAGCAGTATTTCAAATAACAAAAACTTTGGAAAGAAGTGCTGTTGAAAAGCTTAATTTATTGATTAGCTTTGTTGCTTGATTAAAGCCTAATAATATTGACAGTTTTAAATACACTTTGCATAAGAATATGCACACTGAGCATTGCTATCATTAACACCGCTTGTTATGATCCAGTCGAGAGATGCCTGCCGACAGGACCAGAACAGCCAAAGCTAGAATTGTCTTCTCAATTTATAACAAGGTCATTCTGCTTTCAATTATGAGTAATCAAAGGAAAACTGTTTTTTTTGCTTATTTTTTAAATAAATTGTGTTGCCGTATGTTTATCAGAAAAGTGTTACAGTATAATGATATTTCAGTAGCAATTAGTTAAATATGATTTTACAACTCCTACATGTATTTGCATTTTAACATACTTTCACGCTGGCAGTAATCTGCCAGTACTTATCTGACCCGTGTCATATAGGGTTACATACGCATTATTTGACGTGTTCTATATGAATACACGTATGTAATCCTTCAAAAACAACATGATCCTAACAAAATTACTGGACTTAAGTAAGTAATTATCAATTTTAGCTATTACCTTGTTTCTCTTGGTAACAAAATACATGATCAAAACACCTACGGGTCCCGTAATCCTAATAGCCTGACCTCAGGCTGTGAAATGGCTTATTACCATGTACATAATATGACATCTTATGAATGCTTCTTGCTGGTAACATCAACACCGCAGTGGCAGCTACTATATTTTTTCAAATACAAATCTGAATATGACACTAAAAAGGAATAAATGAACAGTGGGACAGTGGTTGTTTGTGACCTATATGTATTTTAATAGATTTTAATAAGGATCACAAGTTTTAGGACATTGTTTTTTGACAGTATGCAATCTTTAAGTGCAGTAAGGTATAGTTTCGTTATATAATAACAGAATAATTAAGTTATTAAGTAATGCCATGAGCGTAATAGTGAGAAGTTATTCCAGTTTTTACAGTTGATTTAGAAAAAGTATTCTCTGGGCTGCCTTTCTGAAAGTAATGACAACATGAGAGAGCTAAACAAACTAAAATAACTAATTGAAAGCTGCTGGAAACCTCAAAGTGTTTATCCAAAAAACTTTGTAAATAGATCCATACTTATTCCTTAAATCCGCTATGATAAAAAGGGCATAATGTTACTATGACTGTACACGTTACATATTATACCTAATAGGGAGGTTTTAATGTTGGTAAAGCCACAATTATTGTTCTTTACTATTTGCTTTTAGAAGATGCCAAGACTCAGCAATCATTTTCACTTCAAATGTGGCAACTATTTACAAATCCTTTTAACCCCTTCGCGACCTTTGCCGGTTCAGGACCGTCATAACAAGAAGGTCACTAAATGACCTTTGACGGTCCTGAACCGTCAAAAAATTAAATAAGCTTAGAAAGTGATCAAGGATCACTTTCTTCGCTTAAACGGCCTTGCTGCAATGCCTCGATGTCGAGGCATTCAGCAAGGCCGAGATCGGCATCGGGGGCCATGTCTGGCCCCTCCCCGGGGCGTCAACAGCCGCCATACATTGTATGGCGGCGGACGCCCGTTTTAAAAGCGTTTAGGAGGCGATCAACGATCGCCTCCTAAACTTAAATGGTGTCGCTGGAATGCCTCGATCAGGAGGCATCCAGCGACACCAAACACTTACCTCTAGGTGGGCTGTGACCGCTCCGGAGAGCGGTCACAGCCGCCGCTGCCGGTGATCTTCGCCATCAAGCAAGATGGCGGCGGCCCGGGAAATAAAACAATAGAGACGAAAAAGTTCGCTAGAGGGTCTCCAGACCCTCTAGAGAACTGGCTCCACTTGCTGGTTGAATACAGGTACTGCATTCAACCATGCAAGTCAATGGAGCCCAGCTTTCTAATCACTATGTGATTAGTAAAATATTCAAAAAAAAAAAAAATATGGAAAAAAAAAAATAAAAAAAAATGTGCTAACATTTAAAAATAATTATGCAGTGATGTCACTAGATGAACCATCCAGTACCAGCAAAATGTGTAAAAAAAAAATATAAAAAAAGTATTAAAAAAATAAAATTAAATTAAAAAATAAAGTTTATTATTTTGAGCAAGTGCTAAAATTTCTCAAAAATCTCAACAAAGAGTTAAAATAAAAGCACTTCAAATACCCAAGGGGTGTCTGATATATAAAAAAATGGCTGATGGGGTAAATTGGAGTGGCCTAGCTCAAAGATAGGGCATAGGTACAGACTGACCAAAATGGAGAAAAAAGCGCACTTCCCAAATGTGGCATTTTAAATCTGAAACAACCCGACAAACTCATGCATGTCGGGTATCACTGCACTCAGGAGATGTTCCTGAACACACATTGGGGGGGTGTTTGACAGTGGCATATACCAGGACCTGTATATCTATACCTAAAGTACAATTTGTGTGAAAAAAAAAATAAAAAAATTACTATTACAAAGTTTGACAAAGTGTAGTTCTATAATTGGTGCATGGAAAGGGTTAAAATAACAGCATTTGGAATACCCTGGGGTGTCTAGTTTTCAAAAATATATGGTTTGAATGGGTTAAATTGAGTTAACCGGCTTCAAAGATATTCCAAAGAGGAGAGGGAGGCACAATGACCAAATGACCACCTGAATTACGCATGCCCCAAAAGTAGCCTTTTACCAGCCAAACAATCTGACAAACCCATGCATGTGGGGTATCGCTGTACTCAGGAGATGTTCCTGAACACACATTGGGGTGTTGTTTGACAGTGACATATACCAGCACCTGTATATCTATAACTAAAGTACAATTTGTGTGGAAAAAAAAATAAAAAAATTTACTATTACAAAGTTTGACAAAGTGTAGTTGTATAATTGGTGCATGGAAAGGGTTAAAATAACAGCATTTGGAATACCCTGGGGTGTCTAGTTTTCAAAAATATATGGTTTGAGGGGGTTAAATTGAGTTAACCGGCTTCAAAGATGTTCCAAAGAGGAGATGGAGGCAGACTGAGCAGATTTGTTAAAAAAGATTTGGAAATCATAAAACGCTGCTTGTACTTATTGCCCTATAACTTACAAAAAACAGCAAAAAAACATAAAAACATTGGGTATTTCTAAACTCAGGACAAGTAGTAGAATCTATTTAGCTAGTTTTTTTACTTGCTTTTTTAGGTGAGTAAAAGATTTTTCAAATAAAAGTCATAAAATGTGTTTTTTTTCAATTTTTCACCATGTTTTTTTAATTTTTTTTATAGTAAATAAGATGATACGATCAAAATAATGGTATCTGAAGAAAGCCCATCTTGTCCTGAAAAAAACAATATATAACTTATGTGGGTGAGGAGAAAATTACAGCTGAACACAAGCACCACAAAAGTGTCAAAACAGCCTCGGTCCCACAGGGTACAAAACGAAAAATGAGCCCGTTCCTTAAGGGGTTAAAGTTATAACACAGCACTGTACAATTATGAATCTAAAACAAGTTTCAAATACATTTCTTAAAACCAAATTGATTTAAGTATATCAGTTCCCTTAACAATTCCTTAAATTCCCTAAAAATAATCAAATTGTCCAGATTTACTACGTCTGTTTTTTTTAAATAACCAGTGTGGAGGAGAACTTGAGGACATTTTGAGTATTTAAAGGGCTTTTGACCTATCAGTTAAGTGGTGTTCTAATTCTTGATATTGATTTTTGCTTCCCATACTTCTCTTCGATGTAATAAAACAACATTTTGCATAGAGGAGGAAAACCTTGTTGTTTTCTTAATGTTTAGCATTTCTTTAAAGAGTAGATATGTGGTTTTCAGTTAACCCTTTCAGTGCCAACCACATGTTCGATAAACTGCACCCAAGATATCAACCAACCATGTATCTCATTAGGGTCCCCTAAAATTATTTTCTGTAGTGTAGGGGGACTGCCGATGAGATCCTGAGACAGCCAGCAGCGGCATTCCTCCCTCCCAGTAAAATGTTTACCTGAACATGCAAGCCTTCCTCTAACCCTTAAGTTTCTGTAGTGCAGAGAAAGCTGTCTGGACTACAACACTTATAACCCTCAGCCACATACCTGGGAACATCTAGGATCTGGCTCCCGCAGCCCTCCCTCTTCAGGTAGGCTGATTATATCAATGGGCGGAGCCTATGTCATTGATAGGTGGGACTAATGTAATTGATAGGCAGGACTGGCAATGTCTTGGGTGGGGCTAGCCCCAACTTCTTTATAGTTAAATGGGTGTAGGAGAGGGACATGACCTTACCATTGATATAAAATTATTTATTTGGTACCTGCATGATACACGCTCTGCTAAATCCTGAGGAATAAGAAGTTAAAAATGGGAATAAAGGTATGGACCACATTATAATACCTTAAAAGCGGGTGCACCAAAGGTCCAAGATACTTCTGAAAATCTGTACCCACATGGGCTTCATGTGCAATCTTTGTGTATGTACCAGTACATAGGAATAATCATATGCTGAGGTGTATCCTATAGAATATTCAATGGTAGATCTAGTGAAATAATCTTTGTTGTCTCAGATGTTACCTGCTTATGTTAAGTTGTGCTGGAATGTCTCTAGTTAAAATGTTGACCCCATGCTACATATCACTAAGCATACTCTTAAATATATCTTAAGAGGAAGAAATTAGTATTCATAATATAGCTACTTCAGGGATTACCTTCCACTTGTAACATTGTCTGATTTTGAGAACAAGAAGGACCTTATGAGGTCTAATCATAAATACGTCTGTCAAGTACCTTTACCTTACATTGGCACTCTGTATTAACAATACTTAAATGCTGTCCTATTATGATGCAGGGGAAGAAATGTCCTTTTCAACAGGTTATGAGGTAACTTTCGATGTTATGTCTGTTCCTCCTTTGAAAATTGTTTATCAAGCAGATTTTGAAGGGAGCGCCATCTCCTTATGCATTAGAATACAATTTACTTTGCTCTAATAAAGTATTGTACGGCAGTTAATGCTATTTGCAAAATCATGCACCAACACAAGTCAACAAGAAACTTTCAAATCAACTCCTACCCATGGAGAAACTCACTAAGATTCCCTATCAACATCCCAGAATTGCTTCAATGTCAGGGTCTCATGGGGAAGGACTGCAATCTCAGGCTCACACAGCCTGTAGCTGATTCTGTCATATTCTACACAGATCTGATGATACCCGAGCCTTCAAGTTGATCCCTACTAGAATGCAGGTGACTTAAATAAATGCGTCTAAGAATAATGACATGTCACAGTTTCCACATGTCACAGTTAACACATTTTGCAACCTTCACTGTTCAGTCTTTTGGTTAGTTTATTTCGAACGGTCCCCGGTATGCTTATCATTCACAACTTCTAACAAATTGAGAGCTGACCCCAAGTTTAACATTTTGTAAATAAACCAATTTGAGTAAAACTGAAAAAGCAATACTAGACAATTTTGTCATTACATGGAGACGTCTCTTTTGAATCTTGAAAGCATGCCATTATTTATGTATGCATAAACCTCTATTTTTATAAGAATCTTTCCCTAGTCCCTACAATGCTACATTTCTGCATATGCCTAGTCTAAATATATTAGACTACAATAAAAGATATCTTATTTTCCAATTCATTTGCAGCTGAAGTTATAGTGATCATGTGTAACCAAATTTACAGATTGTAAAATATGCAATGCTCGGTTTGTAAGTCCCTTGGATTAGTGATAAACAGTAGTTCCCCTTATCCAAAAAGAAATGTCTAATCACTTGGGCTATGCTCACTCTTGAGTCACTTGGATTATTATGGAAAAAGAAGAGATGGAAAACACTCCAGTGGTTAAAGAACCTTCTAGAGCTCATCATTAAGAGCAATTAGCATAGTTGTAAAAACCCTAAAACTCGGGGATGTAGGGATATGAGGCAAAGTCTATGGGTAAATAACAAACACCAGCAGAATAATTATATACATGTCTTGTTGAAACTGCATATAGGTTTTTATTGTCTGCTTAAGATGTCCCTTTAGTTATATTTAGAATCTATATTTATGGTGTCTTTCTATACTAGTCAAAATGAAGGCAGATATTATGCTAATTTCCTCCCACACCTCTCACTTTTTTTGCCGTTGTCGAGAGGGGCAATAAATATGCTAACTCGCTGTTTTCATATCAATGGAATTGCTTTGTGTATCCAGTTTATTTACATAGACTAAAAGGCTTTCAGCTTGGTATTGAGCTATGCTTTACAGTGGGAAGGCGAAATATGTAGCCTTCAGACTGTAAATTTGATATCACACTACAGTATTACTGTAAATGGACACTTGATAGGGTAATACGATGCAAAAGAATATTCTTATCTGACATCCACAAAGAGAAGGAGTGGATAAAGGAGGACTGTAAAGTAACAGAACAATTACTGTGCTCTACTCTGAACTGCCAAGACAGCTCTTGAATGTCCTTTAAAATGTAGTAAATGATATAAATATCCATGCCATCTTTCAAGGAGTTTGACAAGCATTACGGAAGTGTAGGTTTTGGTTATTCCTTTCTATGACACTGAACATATCTGATAAAAATATATATTTATATAGAAACTGCATAACTGAAAGTACAGTAACAAAATACAAGAGTTCCATGATGTGTAGTATAGAACTGCTATCATTAATTGAGGCTCTTTATCAAATTATTATTAAACTTAAATACAATCAGATGTTTGAGTGTCTAAAGCCTTCTAAAACTAGCGATATATTGAAAAAATATATATACTTTGAACAAAATGGACAAAATCAAGATTGTTCTTCCCTGTTATCCAGAGAACATTGGGTTAGCATGTTAGGAAGGTCTTCCCCACCTAGACAGAGTAGAAGTCAACTTTTGAACCCGATGGTAGCTGAGGAATACCCACTAGATGCAAATTCAACATTGGAAGCAATTACAAATAAAAGACGTGACTATTCCTATGGTGGCTTTTTCACTTCTTGGCATTCAAAGAATGTAAAATGTCAGTATTCTTCAGTTGGTTACATTTTGATAAGGGCATCTAACACACTGGGGGAAAAGTGACTTTTCAACACATTTGCACCATAGTAAAGTATGAAGCGTGCTGTTTTGTATCTGTGAAAGAAGCTTACTATTTCACGAATGTCAATGATGGACTCTATAGAGTATATTCCTAGTAGAGTTAATCTGAGAAAATAGAAAACGTACACACTTGAAGTTCCCAGTGTTAAATACAGCTGCATTTTTCTAGTATTGTCAGGACCAGGGCGAGCAGGTCGGGTAGGAGTCCATGTGCAGGGGATACGGGGAACTCTGTCTGTACTCCTTTATGCATGGTGACACTGAGATAGGTACAGAGAGTAGCAGGACTGGATAGGACGAGAGACAGGAGCTGAGGCAGGTACAGGCTCGGGAGCTGAGGCAGAGAGACGGGAGCTGAGGCAGGTACCGGCTCGGGAGTTGAGGCAGAGAGACGGGAGCTGAGGCAGGTGCAGGCTCGGGAATTGAGGCAGAGAGACGGGAGCCGAGGCAGGTACCGGCTCGGGTGCAGGTGCAGGCACCGGCTCGGGTGCAGGTGCAGGCACCGGCTCGGGTGCAGGTGCAGGCACCGGCTCGGGTGCAGGTGCAGGCACCGGCTCGGGTGCAGGTGCAGGCACAGGTTCGGGTGCAGGTGCAGGTGCAGGTTCGGGTGCAGGTGCAGGCGCAGGCACAGGTTCGGGTGCAGGTGCAGGTGCAGGCACAGGTTCGGGTGCAGGTACAGGCACAGGCTCGGGTGCGGGCCCACTGGCAGGTAAGCCCACAGGCAGGTTCAGGCACAGGTACAGGCTCGGGTGCGGGCCCACTGGCAGGTAAGCCCACAGGCAGGTTCAGGCACAGGTACAGGCTCAGGTGCGGGCCCACTGGCAGGTAAGCCCACAGGCAGGTTCAGGCACAGGCACAGGTACAGGTACAGGTGAGGCCCACTGGCAAGGCGGACGGGAACGGAGGCCCACTGGCAGGGCGGACGGGAACGGAGGCCCACTGGCAGGGCGGACGGGAACGGAGGCCCACTGGCAGGGCGGACGGGAACGGAGGCCCACTGGCAGGGCGGACGGGAACGGAGGCCCACTGGCAGGGCGGACGGGAACGGAGTACTACCGGGCCAGGCACGTGTACAGGTTCATGCACGGGTACGGACTTACGCTCGGGTACTGGATCAGGCACGGGTTCAGGCTCAGGCACGGGTTCAGGCTCAGGCACGGGTTCAGGCTCAGGCACGGGTTCAGGCTCAGGCACGGGTTCAGGCTCAGGCACGGGTTCAGGCACAGGCACGGGTTCAGGCACAGGCACAGAGCAAAGGCACAGAGCAAAGGCACAGAGCAAAGGCACAGAGCAAAGGCACAGAGCAAAGGCACAGAGCAAAGGCACAGAGCAAAGGCACAGAGCAAAGGCACAGAGCAAAGGCACAGAGCAAAGGCACAGAGCAAAGGCACAGAGCAAAGGCACAGAGCAAAGGCAGTCCTTTAACATCAATGCCAAGGCCCTGACTGAAGGGCAGGGCAGGTCTTTTAAAGGCAGGGCTTTGCTCAATTCATAAGGCGCAGCTGTACCTGATAATCAGGTTCAGATCACTCCAGAGGGTGGAGGGTGGCCACTAGTGGTAGCAGATGTATTAACCTGAAGTACAATTCAGCCATGGTTCAGGCAGCAGAGAATGGATCCTGACAAGTATTGTGTCTTTTTTTAGTATTGTTATCATTATTATTATTGGTACTGCAGCTATACATGGTAGCATATTTCAGTGTTCGTAAATATATGGTATACCTCCATAAAATTCTTGCCAGATTGTTTTATTTCACCCAAATCATTAGCAATATTATTGATGTCAGCTTATTTATTCTCATGATCATTAATATAAATATTTTCATAGAGCATAGTTATTAAAACATGGTTGCACTCATACAAAAATGTAAAACATAATGGGCTGGATTCCATGCCAGCGATACATATATCACAAGTGATTGAATAGCAATACTCTTATAGGCAGCAATGTAAAACAACACCTCGTTAACTAATTACCATTAACACAGATAACATACATTGCTTCTTAAATCTTACACTTCTGTTTTTACTGTACTGTATACAGTATGGTTAATGATTAAAGTGGGCAATATACAGTAAATACACGCATTAAAAAAGGCATCTTATGTGTGTTCTTCAGAGGGCGCACCCATCTAAGCTTTCTGTTTGTAAGATTCAATGAATATTCATCCCTATTGAGTTATTCCTCTTGTGGGGAAGTCCTCAGATGCACTCATGCACTTGTGTTTGGCACTAAACCTTGTCATTTTAATAAAGCATATATAGGAAGTTGATGTTTCCTTATTATAGGACAACCCTTTGTTTAGTATGACTACAGGCAGTCAATTTACCAAATGTGTCTGCTGGCCTTTTCCTGAGATTATGGGGGGGGGGGGGGTTCTGATGCTAAATTAGGTCCATCACTCACCAATGTGTGGCTGATGAGCATGATCAGCCACTTAGCCAGATCATAGAAAATATAAGTATGTCTTCCAACTTTTTCTAGGTTCTCCCCAAAGAACAAAGCAGTTAACCTGCTGTGACACTGCTTACAAGTATCTTATTACACCTGTAAGCTAGCTGGTTTTGAGCAATGTTCATCATACATAATGACTTGTCCCAAGCTTTGAGGTAGCATACAAATGATCAACAAAGTTTTGCAGCTGTAAATAATTCATAATGCACCTTATGGTATCAACTAAAGTTCTGTATATTTTCAACACTGAAAACTGACATCAATGGTTTAAAAAATTCAGACAAGTTCACAAAGCCTTAAGCTAATAAAAAGTAGCAGTAAGATGTGGAGAAATATATTTTAGCTACATTAAAAGAAACGTGATAAAAATAAACATAAATTGTTTTTTCCCCCAGATTTTATCCAATCTTTATCCAAATTTTTGTGGCAATCATATCCATGAAAAAATAATACATTATAGTCTAATGCAACATTTTTTCTAATTGGGAAAACTCACTGTCATTATCTGATTTAATTGTTTGCCATCACAGTATACAAACCATATTCAAGGAGGAAATGGTCCTAGAGTTAAAGAACCTTCTAGCTCTCATCGTAAACAGCAATGAGCATAGTTGGAGAATGGATGATAATAATAATAATAATAAATTTTTGGGGTATAAAGTATATTTGCTGTTTGTTATGGATGCATATGACTTCTTTAGGGCTTTAGTTTACTTTAATGGATGTATATATTTCCTGATGGGTTTTATCCATGTAAAGAAATATGAGGTGGTGTTTTCGGAACCGTTAACAGGTAATTGTTAGAGGTTACAAAATTATTTTTAGAAATGGGACTTGTCTCTGAGACTCTGACCATTATTCCTTTATTTAGTAAGAATGTAAGTACATGACTTCTGTTCACTTGCAAAAGGTGACTTATATGTATAGTCCTTGCTAGAATGCCCAATAAGTCTGCCCAAAACGTGTACTGTGTTTACCTTTATTTCCTCTTCCGGTAAATTTCCTTCCAACCCCTTAGCTCTCCATGTCCTTTACATTAAGCCTCAAATCAATAAGATACCAGTACTCACTGTCTGTATTGTTATGGTAGCAGTGGCGTCGGCAGGGGGGGGCCAGAGGGGGCCATGGCCCCCCCTACATCATGCTGTGCCCCCCGGTGTGCCCCCCCAATTGAAACGCCGTCAGTGAAGCCGGCAGAACCAGGGATACAGAGACCTCGCGATCTCACCGCTGGACAAGCCCAAGGTAAGTCAACTTCAAAGGGGGGGTTAGAAAGTTAGGAGGGGGTTAGAGAGTCAGAAGAGGTAGATAGGAAGTGAGAAGGGGTAGATAAGGATAGATTGGGAGGGAGAGGGGGTAGATAGGATAGATTGGGAGGGAGAGGGGGTAGATAGGATAGATTGGGAGGGAGAGGGGGGTAGATGGGATAGATTGGGAGGGAGAGGGGGACAAAAACGGCGTACGTTCAGCTGTTTGGGGACAAAGTTGACATAATGTGTAACTTAGGTGCTGGTCAGGTTCTATGTGGGCAGTGTGGACACCAGGGTTGTCTTTGGGGTGTGTGACCAGTGATCTATGCTTGTAATTTAGGGGGGTTTATCTATACCTTTAATGCAGAGTTTATATGTAATTTCCAATTGATTTATACCTGCAAAGCTGGGTTTTGTGTCATTCTGTTCATCTGTATCGGCTATATTTCCATACATTATTAATGTTTACCTGCAAATATAGGATTTGCATGTCTTATTCAGTTGATCAATACCTGGAGTGCTGTTTCCATGTGTTGATTATTTGATCTAAACCTTCAGTGCTGAGTGTACATGTGATTTCCAGTTGATATATACCTGCAATGCTGGGTTTGTGTGTTCTGTTGGTTTATACCTGCAATGCTATGTTTCCATACATTATTTATGTATACCTGCAAATACAAGTTTTTTTTTAATCTCATTCAGTTGCATGTGCTGTTTCCATGTGTTGTTTATTTGATCTATACCTGAACTACAGGGTGTAAGTAAAAGAGCGGTATGGTTTAGTGAATGAGGGGACAAAGGGACTCTGGGGATGATTACAGGGGAGAGGACCTCTCAATGTCACGGTGCAGTCAGAAGGAGGGAACACTGCACTGACTCTCACTGTCTTCCCCTGATCTGCAGTCAGTGTGGCAAATATATTGGCAGCAGGGTCTAATATTAATATATATTGGCTGCAGGGGCTAATATTAATATATATCGGAAGCTGGGACTAATGTTTATATATATCGGCAGCAGGGGCTAATATTAATATATATTGGCTGCAGGGCCTATTATCAATAAATATTGGCTGCAGGGGCTAATATTTATATATATTGGCTGCAGGGACTAATACTATATATCGGCAGTAGGGGCTAATATTAATATATGTTGGCAGCAGGGTATAATTTCTATGTATATCGGCAGCAGGGTATAATATAAGTATGTATCCGCAGCAGGGGCTAATATTAATATATATCCGCAGCAGGGGTTAATATTAATATATATCGGAAGCAGGGTGTAATATTTCTATATATCTGCAGCAGGGTCTAATATTTATATATATTGTCACCAGGGGCTAATATTAAAGAATGAAAAATAACTGTCACTTTAGCTGTTATTTTGAAATCATATTTTAATCACAGTCTTTACTTCAAAGAGATAAGTGCATATTATGTAGTTAAAAATGCACGTCTAACGTGTGTGTGTGTGTATATATATATATATATATATAGTGTATATGTACCGTTTTATAATTGGCCCCCCTACTTTGGTCCCTGGCCCCCCATGTGCCCCCCCTAAATATGAAACCTGGAGACGCCACTGTATGGTAGCTTGAGGAGGTGAGGACAGAAAGCTGCAGTCACTAAGTGATTTCATTTCTGTATTCACTATACAAGCTGATTTGAGCCCATCACCTATGAGTCTGTTTCCTAGGGGTTAAACGTAAAGCTAGGTTCTGCATGTACATGTGATTGCTTTTCTTCAATGCTTGAAAGCAGAAGATGGCGATGGTAGTGCGTCTGCTTTTATTGAAACAAATTATTGATGATTGCAAAAGCTTTTGAAACCTACTTCTGACAAAGAACTCTTTGACCTGTCAAATCACATAGTATTTGAATCAAGTAAATTGCGCAGTGCTACCCACTATACTTCTCTCTTCCATCAGTGATTAGTATATAGCATTCTTCCCAGTATATCAGTAAAATTGCCATATGTATCAATACACAGTCATTTTCTCAGTGAAATAATGTACCTATAATTAACCGAGTTAAATTTAGCCATAAAGAGATTGTACATTTTAAAATCGCACTTAAATCTACACTATTAATATGATTAGAACTAATTATTTTTCCAACTTTCTGACATTCCATTATACAAGCAGTTGCGTTTTTCACATTGTAGATTGTCCTACTTATAATGCTTTCTCCTAACCACATAAGTATGCCTCTTGTTTTTGCTGCTTATAATGTTAAGAGCATGAAATTATTTTGGTTCTTATAAAAAGTGAGGGACACTGACTTAAATCTCGCTATATTAATTAGAGTGACAGCCTCATTTAACTTTGACAAACATCTATTATGTTGATCTTTAAGGCTTTTGGGTATGTAAGAGAAAAAAATATTTAATGTCCACCGTAGGAAAAACATTGAAATGACTTACAGTTAATTTTGCTTACTTGAACATATGTAGCATACTTACGTACTGCTAGGCAGCTTTTATTTTTTAGCAAATAAAATATTTATAAATATTGTAAAATCTCAGACCCGTGTGCTTGTAACTCAAACATACTTTATTTAGAGTAAACACTGGTGGAATAGTTCATTGTTTACTTTGAAAGCCATTTTGTCCTAATAAATATGTTCAAAATACAGATTTATTCACAATGTATTTACAAAGCCTTATTTCTTACTTATTGAAAGGTAAGTGCAGAAGCTGCTGCAGTTCAACATAACAGATCTTTGAATAACTCCTATACAATGAACTGACTACCAATACTGTATGAATGAACAAACTAGATGGTCATCTGCCGTCTAATTCAGTCTATAAGCAACATAAATCATGTACATTATTTTATTTTAGTTAATTGTTGGGAAAATGATTTAGAAATCCTTGTGTGTCACTCATTGGGAGAAGATGGTATATTTTTGCCGCAGCAATATATTTTGGCCCAGTAGGACTAGAATGCTGCCATCAGTGGCAGGCTACAAACAACATGCCTGTCCATGATAGAAAGGAGATTCATACTCCCTCTCACAGCTGTACACTTGGGTGTAGCGGCACTTGACACAAAGGTCAGGGGCGTAACTAGACGCCTCAGGGCCCGGGTGCGAGAATCTGTTAAGGGCCCCCCCACCCCCTCACCCCCCCAAAAAAAACATGATTTTTACCCAACAATTTTTTTTCAACTAATTCAACAAATTCAATTTACATATTGAATCATATCTGTAAAAAAATCAAAGAAAAAGGGGCGCATGTACAAAGGGCATAATCCAGGGGAGTCCAAGTTTTTTCTGCAGTGGGCCACTTCATCAGAATTGTATACGTGCGCGGGCCGCACTCATTTTTCACTGTGACAAAAAATATGGCCTTTAATAAAATATGCAGATTAAAATAAAGTAAAATGACACAAAACCTTTACTCTTCCTCTCACTGATTTCTGGGCCTTGAAAGTTTTGCGACTACAAATTCAGGATTCCCTAGATTTATTCTAGGGATGAACTAAAATGAAAATTCTGGACCAAAACATTCAGGGTTCACTTAGCCAAAACTGAAAATGACCCCCACCTTTAAAAATAATAATAAAAACTCACATGTTTAATAAAAGTAGGTAACACACAATTGGACAAAATTAGCAATATGACTTGGCATGATAGGAGTGTGATTGCTAACAGCAATCACACTCCTATCATACCCAGGCAACCAGTAAATGCTGGTACCTAGGCATGATGGGACTGTGCTCGCTGTGATTGCTGTTAGCAATCACACTCCTATCATGCCAAGTCAGCCAGTACATGCTGGTACAGGGTGGCTGTAAGCGATGTGCAGACCCCATACTGCTGGCAGCATCACTACACAAGGGGGGCAGCTAGCTAGGTTTCAGCATGTACTGGCTGACTTGGCATGATAGGAGTGTGATTGCTAACAGTAGTCACAGTCCCATCATGCCTAGGTTCCAGCACTTACACATCCATCCAGTAAATGCTGGAACCTAGGCATTATGGGACTGTGATTGCTGTTAGCAATCACACTCCTATCATGCCAAGTCAGCCAGTACATGCTGGTACAGGGTGGCTGTAAGTGCAGACCCCACACTGCTGGCAGCATCACTACACAAGGGGGGCAGCTGGCCAGGTTTCAGCATGTACTGGCTGACTTGGCATGATAGGAGTGTGATTGCTAACAGCAATCACAGTCCCATCATGCCTAGGTTCCAGCACTTACACATCCATGCTATCACACACACACTCATTTATTCATATAATCATTCATTCGCAGATTCATTCCCTCAATCACACACACTCATTCAAACACCCTCCCCACCCCCTTACCTGCACTGCATCTCCCTTCGATGCCGCTCACAGACTTCAGCAGGGGGCGCGGCCTCCCTCTGCCTTCTCTGCTAAAGGAGGAAGTAGGATGTCACGTGAACTCCGCTTCCTCTGTGCTGTCCAGAAGACCCTCCCACAAGTAAGTAGCAGGGCTTGAGGTGCGGCTCGTGTAAGATCGGTTGCCCTGGCTGCCGATCTTACGCGGGCCGCACCTCGAGGTCTCATGTTGGACGCCCCTGCCTTATTTAAAAAAAAAAAAAAAAAAAAAAAAAAAAAATTAAAAAAAGATTTCGGGCGGCCCCTTGGCTTGGGCCCCCCTGCCGCCGGGGCCCGGTCGCAGTCGCGACCCCGGTAGATCCCCCACTGACAAAGGTCCTTTTCATTGTGTTTAGCACTGCTAGGGAGCAAATTGTGGAGGGCTGTGTCAGTGAACAGTGGTCTCTGCAATTTCCCCTAAATCAACATGGATTAACCACCATTCTTGGGATCAGAAGGAGGGATGTCTAAAAAAAAAAAAAAAGAAAGGGCATATATTTGGAGTTTGGTAGGTTAAGGGGACTACTATGTCTCCAAATTGAGACTTCTCTGTCCCCAGGATTGTTACCAGTATTAAGTTATGTTTAATTTTTTTTAAAATGTAACACAACCAAATTTGTTTAAAATATGTTTACGTCACAGATATATATTTTGAGATCTGTGCTAATTAAAGAACCACTTATGCTGATGTGAGAAGAAACAAACTGCAGACTTTTACATTATTTGTTTATTTTTCATGGTTTGTTTAAGAGCTAAACACATTTTATCCAGCTTATTTTTGATGATCACTAATCAGTGCAATTAACAACTATATACATTTTTATCACTAGCAACTCACCTATTTAGTATACAAGCAGAGTAAACGTATTCCATGTTAATGGCTGACATAAACTATATTGCTTTTTGTGGGAGACACCAAAAAAACTTAATGCATTTCCAGATTATTATCTACAGCAGATGTGTTTACTTCTACAGCATCCACCACTATATTTATATTAAACATTTCTGACTTTTTGTTTGAACAAGCTAAAGGCACGGAATGTAGAGCCCATATCAATACAAAGTAGGTGATCTTTTTATAGCTGAAATTATTTGTAATTATAAAATCATATCATGATGAGACATTCATTTGCATAATTCTTGTCACCTGCATCTAATTAAATCGGTGTCCAGTCTAACATTTGCATTATTTAATTTTAATTGCTATTTGTGGCACTGTAGGAGACGTCATAAACAGTGACAAAAGCACTCAGAATACCAAAAATATGTAGCTTTTTTTTTTCTTTTTTCTTAAACTGTTCTTAAACTCAGTTTAGGCACATAGGCTTGCAATGCAAATATATATCTCAGCAGCAGTTTTTCTTACATTGTTTACCTTCAAAAAAGGCCTCTTGACTTTAACAAAAAGAAAGTTGTACTATATATTACATAATAACAAGTGTACCTAGACGAATAAACACATTGATGCTGGTTGGATACACACAAACACACACGCACACACATATATATGTCGGTACCCCCAAACAGCTTATCTGTGCCATCATTGCCCCCAAACAGCTTGCCTTTGCTTTCTTTGCCCCTTACCCCCTCCAGCATACACTCTTGCACGCATATGTTAACACACTTAAACAAATTATGCATGCAAACACACACACAATTACTCGCACTGACTAACACACATGTACACATTCATTCTAACATCCACACTCCCTCTTGCACTACTTATGCACACACTTACACATCCAAACTTACACACATATATACATAGACATCCATGGTTACACACGCTTATACATAGACATTCATGCTCACATACACTTATACACTGGCAGTGTATATGTGTGTGTATATGGATAGGCTTGTGTAAGAGCATTGTATACAGGTATGTGTGTTTATAGGCAGGCGTGTGCCTATGGTCAGTGTATATGTGTGTGTATGGGAAGGTGTGTGGAAGGGCAGTATATGTATCAAGATGCAGCTGTAAAAGAGATCTGTGCTGAACTAGTTTGTTCTTCAAATATACTTTACAAATGCGGGGTTTGTCCCTATTCTAAACAAAAAATATTGGGGATGGGACCCCACACATGTGCCATGTGCACAATAATGGCACCATGAAATATAGGGATTGGTATTTGGTTATTTCCAGGGTTGTTTTTAATTCCCAGTCCGGCCTGCTTGCTAGTGAGTTTGGCTGTTCTTCACCCAGCTTTATTCCTCCTGCATGGCTGTTTTTGTTAATGGTTGTGTTTCAACCTACATTTTAAATGGCTGATCATTAGTACCTGTTTGGTACAATTGTTTAATCATAAACAACTAATATTAGATTTTTCTTCTGTTCACTCACTTTGCATTTTGTTAAATGATAAAAATATAGCACACATGATATTATTATTATTATATTAAAAGTATTAATTTATGACCATTTGGGTATTTATTGGGGTAGGACATAGATATTATTTATAAAAATAAATAGTTCACAGGACAATAGGGGAACAGTGGATGCAGATGCACAGCATGCAATGAGTGCCAAATGGCCCCAGCAAGTATTTGGTCTGTGCTTCTGCTTTCAGAGTCACAACATTAATGTAACTATTTGTAATTAATTAAGCCACATCTCTACATTTCTGCAAAAATAGTAAAATTTGATATAATTGTAGCAAGCAGATCAATTGTAACTTTTTAACATTGTTTATAGAGACACTCCAGCCATCATTAATATTCTGACATCTGTATATATGTCTGTGCTTAGTATATATAAAGTTGGTGCCTTACACTGCCACCTGGTGGTGAACTTTGGCCATGTTTCTGTCAACTTCCTATTCCAGGTGATTCCACTGTAAGCAAGTCTGAGGAGAAGACAGTTAGAACAGTTATGAGCTCTCCCTTTTTCTTACACACAAACAATGTGTACAAACAATGTTCTAATATATGTTCCTAATTCTGTATATTTTGCAGTTTTACAAAAATAAATACAAAAAAAGAAAAAGTAAGAGTCCAGACAGTACCCTTGCTTCCTGGATTTTTATTGAGAAGTTGTTCGCTGTCTGCCAAACCTTGTACTAGTAACACATCGTGAGGGCTGAACAAATAAAGTGGTTTAATGAAAGCATATTAATGCCTGCATGACCCAGGATTTTCCCACTCTTAGTGAACAAACCTTTTTGACATTTTTGCCATGTTATATACATGGAGATGCGACCGAAGAAATAAGATTAAGGGTTGAAGATAGAAAATAGAAGAGAGAAGACAGAAGAAGAAGAAGATGCGGAAGTGGGCAGCAGAAACTAAAGGGGTCAGCAGAGAAGGTAACATTTAGGGAGTGTGAGAGAGCGTGAGTGAGAGTGAGTGGGACGAAAATTCAGAGCTTTTTGCTTCATTTTGGTCTGATTCGTGGGGGTCTGGCCTCATTTTTGGGGCTTCGTACAAATCAGTAAATTTACTAAAATTCTGTAAATTTGCAATTCGTACCACAGCCTGTGGTGGGGGAGCTCAACCAAAGCCCCCTTGGAATTCTTTTAAATTTTGTTTCGTTTTCAGAGGTGACAGGACTGACACTATCAGCACAGAATCCTTGACATTTAAGTTTTACTGGTGGTTTGGTCAAGCACTGTTACACCTAATCTTTCACCTTGCAACCAGCAGTACTGGTTCCTGTTCACAGGGGAGGCCTCAGGCTTTCTTTTTTGAAATTGTGCCGCGGGAGTTGAATTACTTGCTACCTGGTTTGATTTTATTGTGTGACCTGCATTTACATAAAATGTCTAGTTTTAGGACATTACATTAAGCCTGTAACAATAAAAAATATTATACAGATCATAAAAAACCCTGTCCATTTTTAACATCTTTCACATGATATGCAAAAAAACCCAAAACATTTCACAATGTATTTACTTTTTTTCCCCTTGCATTAAGTTGTTATTTTAAATAATAGTTTTAATAGTATTCAGGGGTATACAGTAAAAAAAAAAAATGAGTTTTATTTTAAATGTTTGGGAAATAATGTTCAAAATGACTCTCCTAGAAACATACATAACTTAAAATATGTTTTGCAGTCAGAACAGTTACTCAAGGTCAACCACTTTTTATTTGAATGCAGATTTTAATAAATGCATGCTAGGCACAGGCCTCATCCTTACCAAGTGATTATTAGCAGAGCTACATACTGTGATATCCAAATTGCAGCATTAGATTTATTTTACATTTTCACATAAATATTCAAGGTCAAAACCTGTGATCTTGCTTTGTATAACGCCTTACCATGATACAGTTGTAAATATGCAACATGTACTAATTTTATGAAAATAAACGTAACAGTTGCAGCACACAGCAACAAAAATCGCAATTTATAGGCCTTTTTAATAAACCAAGTTATTTTCTAAAAGCTGTGATGGCAGTGTTTCCTCTTTAAGAGTATCATGCTTGATGTAGGCAGTAGACTAGTGGACTTTTTCTTAATAAAGGACTTACAAACCTAGAGACGTTCCAAAGTGCCGGTGTTTATTCACACCAACCAGCATCCAATAACACTGCACGCACTCACTATGCTACTTTCGGTTGTAACTTTCCCAATAATGTTTTTTCCATTAATAGGTCACATGACCAGAGCAAAACACGTAACTATAAAGTTATAGTCATACACAGGCTCAATGGTTTTCCAGTACGAGTAAAATGGAACAGAAGAGTATTGTACAAGATTTGTATCAATGTAATCGGATCAACTTAATATTTATACCACTTCTCAAAGCACTTAAGGTTTCATCATCGAGACCATGATCTATTCTGCGGTTTTCATCCTATCTTAATATAGTCGGAATGAAAACTATTCTACAGGGAGATAATTATAGTATTACATCACGTACACTTAAATTTTTTTTACATAATATCCAAAACTTAAAAGTGCAAATGGGGCAATAGGAGCAGGCTGAACATACGAAAAACTTCCTTAGGATTTTATCTTGTCAGCTTTCGGTGACTTAAATTACACAGTACATTGTATGATTATAGGCAATCATCATAAATGTCCAATTGCTCTATTTTATTGCAATATGACCACTTCTGCTCAACTTCATAAACATTATTATTAATAGTTACTGGTTAGGTTAAGATTTCAAGTTTCATGAATGTCTGCAGTGGATAGATGTGTTTGCAGGAAAACAGCTTTTACTTTGAATAATTTGCTTGGCTGAGGGATGTATTTTAATAGTAAATCCTTTTAAGACCAATTTGAGAGGCTGCCTGCTGCAATCCTACTTAAGCATAAATCATGTTTAAATGAAAGCTCTGTGTTTTCTTATTAACTAAGAAAATGTATTAAAGTAACAGGAACTTCATGTATCTCTTAAAGTGGTCAATATTGCCTCTTGTTTTATTAATGTTACAATTATGTAGATTAACCAAACCCTTCTAAAGCAAATTGTGCTTGTGTAACATGGAACTGAGTATGATAGATATGTCACAGCTTAGAAGGATGAAAAGAAATGTCTTTTTATAAATTTGAAATGTACTTAAACAACGCAGTTTTCCTGTTTTATGGGGTATTGTGGGTATATCTATTCTGTTCCTTTTGGGATCTTTTATTTCTCTAGTAAAACCTGTACGGGCTATTCACCAAGGGTCAAGTCGAATGCACTAGAGGGGAAGCATACCACACACAAACATTTTACATAGCTAATTGGTTAATTAGGTTGAAAAAATAGTTCAACCATTTCACAAACCCATATTATTTGATATAGAAGAAGACAAAAATACACTGAGAGTAATGTTATCTCAAAGGGAAACAAATTACTTCTTGACTCCAAGGCAGTCGGACTCACCCTGGATCAACAATACCTTATCTACTTTAATTAGTGATAACCCTGTATGCATTTCATAAATAGAAAAACATCCAAACATTTTTTAAAGAAAAAATATTGATTGAATTGGCCAAAACAACTTTAGATGGCAGTTTATTCCACAATTTAACTGCCTTAACAGTAAAGAAACCTCCTCTGTGTTTAAGACAAAAGCTCCATGTCCATGTATTGATCTTGAACATACATGTAAAGGTTTATGAAGAAAACAATCCCAATATGGACACCCTTTCTTCATAGCTGGAATTTTTCATCCCTTTAAAAAAATTTGAAGCCCTCCTGTTATAAATATAAAAACGTGTGTCTGTATTTTATGAATCTTACTGTAATTATTGAATAACATTTACTGTATGAATATATATATATATATATTTACACTGTTAATTAACAATATTTATTAAGAGAGGCTAAATAAACTAACAATACATATAAAAATTACTATAAGTTAGTATATGCTGTTACCAAACTATCTATTCATTGATTGAATGGAAATAACAAAGAAACAGCAGGATAAGCCTGTAAACATGTGATACAATTACCACTCCCTTGTGATGAGAGAGAGAGAGAGAGTTGGCAGGACTTTATAAACACAATAAGTCCTCCTTCTGCTGGACACTCCCCTGGTAACCTATCTTCTCCAGTGACCCTTAGAGACCAAGGTGATAGAAAAGGGAAAGGACATTGCACTGGGGGAGGGAGTGGAAGGTGACCAAATGTCCTAACTGATTTGCCATGTGCTCTGCAGAGAAGAATCTCCATTAATGTTTGAGACCATTTTAAGGTCTTGTATAGAGAGGCTTTGCCCATTGGATCTCTGCATCATAACACCATTTCACTTCATTGGCATACAGTTGGTTGTCAATCATGCCTTCCTTTTTACACCTCCTCTGAACCCTTTCTTTTTACTATACATCCTTTTTTGTCTTACTGAAGTGCATTGCTTCATTTCTATAAAATTGACAAATATTGACTTTGGGCATCGTTCCTTTCGTAAACAAAAGCAATGATTACAAGTCTACTGAATACATATTTGAGATGTTATTTCAAAAGGACAATTTCTTGCAAATTGGTTGTTTAAAAATAGTGTTGTTAAACCAATTAATAATCTATATTAAGAAAAAGAGTAAACAAGTCGTTTATTTAAAATATAAAAAATGTAAGAGCATTCATATTGTTTTTTATTCAAAAACTGAAGTTATACGTTCTTAGCCTTCAACTCATCTAAAACTTTTTGAAAGTCTCTGTATTGTAATTTTTTAAATACACTTGGAGAGCTAAGAAGAAGATAACGAGGTCCGCAGGAAAAGAGTACCATCAACACATTTCTTGTGCAAGCTGATTACATCATATGACCTCTTTTCCTGCGTCAGTAAATTGTTAAATTAATTGTCGTCTGGGTTCTAGTTATAAAAAATACAGTTTAAATTCTGAAACCGTTTCATCCCACATTATACTAACAGTTCCAATATCTTATAAAACTATAACAAAAATAATTCTTCTCCAATAGCCTTAAGATGACAAATTCCTACAGAATAGCGAGTGTAGTTAATGTAGGCCACAATCTGTTCCAAAACTATACACATAGGCTGCGTAGCCAAGAACAACATAGATAAATGCCACACAGCATTTCTGTTTCAGAGAGGACAATGGGATCGTGACTGGCTTTAGCAGATGTAAGAAAATGCATTTTATAGTTGTGAATTCACATAGACTACTAAAATTACACACGTCAATGCCATTTCCATAAGGCAAGTGATTCTGGCTCATGCTTGTAGGCAGACCACATCTGTTGTTCTGTGGCTGGCATTTTCCTGGGCTGCCACAATGAATTTTCATCACTGTATACATATTCTACCTACTGTTATGCAGCATGAGAACAAGGGAACCAAATAGTCACATTGCAGAGAGTGGTTAAAGTGAAAGCCAGTGTGGAGAACAACTAAGAGTATTGAGGATAGTAGTGTAGAACACAAGGAATGTTCAGGAGCCATTTCATTTCTACAGGGGTCAGAGCATTAGAGCTGGTGCGACACCAGAGACTGGAGATGAGTGCAGGATTATGGGGATGGTTCACGTTACTCACTATAAATGAGGCATGCAACAAAATTGCAGTTTGAGGAATTATACAGGAGTGGGAAAAAAGGATATTTACTTATAATACAAGTAAGCTATGCGATTGTCTCAGATATACAATTTTTTCCAATGGCCGTCTTGGACTTAGATCTGTGTACTGCTACACACACACATACACACACTTATGCTAACCAATACAACTTCCCTACTTCAACGAAATATATAAAAAAATACATTTAATAACATATGCAGGATGACAAACCCAGCCTTGAAACATGTTACAAAGCCTTATGTTTTCTCTCTAATAATCGATTCACTTTTCATTTTTTTTGTATTTTTTTTTTTTTAAGAAATTGCAAGCGAGATTGATTAAGGGTGACCAATATATACAATACACCATATACCATAAAAATATATATTAATCTCTAGCAATACTACTTAGTATATTAAAATGTATTTAAACCAATTAAGATTTTATGGAAACAAAACTGCTGTCAGTACTGAAACAGACATAAATCTGATAATATAACTCTGCCTTTAATTTACAGTCTAAATATAAAATATAAGTAATTACAATAATGGCAACATATTTTATGCCTATGAAATTATTTCTACAATCATTTTATGAATTTATCACTTAACTATGACAGATATGTTAACTAAATAAATATTCTCTAAATGGGCAATAAACTTAATGTTGATATATATCCTGTAGCATTAACGCAGGAGGAAGTCATATAGGAATGCATATGCTTTAACTGTAATGTGAGGGAATTTGATTACAAGATGTGATATTTCTGAAGACTCATACGGATTGGAGAACATATTGTATGTAGATTTTATTGCTGTACTATTCTACTCTCCATTATGCTGGATTATTTCTCATTGCATTATAGAGTTGATAATACTTAAAGCGGAGTTAACACATGAGATAAAAATAACAACAACATAAGTGATGGATTTCTGTTTATTTTGTATTAGTCAATTTTTTATATTATTCAGATTTGGAAATATAGCCAGGGAATTTCACACAGATTTTCCTTTATTTCTCAAAATTCCTAAAGAAAGATTACATTGGGATGCTACAGCAGTTGGTGGATAATGTTGGGGTGTTAATGCACTGCAAGATAAGGATTAATATTTGGGCTGTTATGATTATGATTATTATTATTATTATAATATTTGTATAGCACCAACAATTTACATAAGGTATGAAAAAAACTAGAATTGATGGGCTAATACAAACTGATATATTAGATAAAGAGGGCCCTGCTCGCAAGCTTTCTATTTTACAAGTAGTGTAGTATATGTGGAATAACTTCAATAGACAAGGTCATATACTGCAAGTCACCAGACTTTACTCTAAATGCATACTGGGACCTTAAACTGGGCTGTGCAAAGAGACTAAAAATTCCATTTTGCAGTGACCCTCAAATTTCTTGACACGAATATAAAACTACTGCATTATGCCAGAATTCTCACTATTTTGGTGTATTCACTGTATGTTACTGTAACAGTCCAGAGGTGTTGCAGTGCTACTGAAAGTCTTTTGTGGTTATTTTCTTGTGGTTTCTGTTTCCTTTGTACATTTTATTGGCTTTCCCAGCAATATATATTTTACAATGCAATTATTTTGTACCGGTGCGGGGAACTCTGATCTCTGACAGTCGGGGAAGGTATGTGCGACGGACGCAGACAACCCCCGCTGCTAGCCACACCTTTTTCCGGCTGCAGCGGACGTTGTCTACGCGGATCGCGTAGACGTCAACCCGCTGCCCCGGCAATACAGCAGGAAGCACCGGTAAGTGTGTGTGTGGGGGTGTTAAATGGGGGGGTAGACAGGAGGATCCAGGTCCCCTGCAGCGGTGCGGGGGATCTGGATCTTAGTCTCATAATAAGACCTCTATTTGAGGTCTGATTAGAAGACGAACCGGATTAGAAGACGAGGGGTATTTTTCAGAGCATTTGAAAAAAACCTTGTCTTATAATCGAGCAAATACGGTATATATATATATATAATTCAAAAGTTTGGGGTCACTTAGCTGTCATGGAAAACATAATTGCAAAATAGTGCAAAATAATTGCATAAACATAATTGCAAAATAGTTTTCTGATGATCAGTTAGTCTTCTAAACTTAAACACAACCTGCCATTGGAACACAGGAGTGATGGGAGTGATGATGGACCTTCTGTACATCTATGATGATATTCCATTAAAAATAAGCCGTTTCCAGCTACAATTTTGTATGATACAACTTATAAGCAAAAATCACCTGACTGCAGAAGCAGGCTTGTATGACCCTACTAATGCACCTGCCAATTAGACTTAACAGTACAACATATATATATATATATAATTATTGCAATGTCTGTACCAGGGGTGGTTCACATAATTATTTATGTCATAGGGACAACATGTTTGGTAGATTTACTCCATTCTTATTTTCTAGGCAATGTTTCTTACTTTTCGTCTGACATTTTGTATGAATGGTAATGGTACGCTACAGTGTTTTGTCATAATTTAGCAATTGGGCTAAAAGGTCTACTGCTAAAAATCTAATAGGATTTTGTGATGTTTATTCTTAATTGTGGTATTATTTTAATGATATTGTTATTAATAATATTTTAACTTTTAGGAGGCATCATTGACAAAGACCTTCGCCGCTACCTCAATTTACGGTTTCAGAAAGGGTCAGTGGATCATGAACTGCAGCAGATTATACGAGACAACCTCTACCTCCGTACAGTGCCATGTAAGTCCATCCTTTTTTCATTCTTTTCCTAACATGAGCTGTCAGTTATGGCGATGATATGTGGTGTGAACATAGACCAGCACCCTTGGTAAATATGAGCAAAGAAGGCTGTGAAAAACTGCCTTTATTGTTTAGCCTTGTGATCATTTATTCTAAAAATACTATATATATATATATATATATATATATATATATATATATATATATATATATATATATATATATATATATATATATATATATATATATATAATGCTACTTACATTAGAGATTCCTATTTTTATTAAGCCTGTCTAAAATATAATGTCAATAGGCTGGTTCTTCTTTTGCTGATGGGTAACGTTTTTGGCCTAATATTCTATTTTGTCTGTATTATGATATCTTACTTTGTACCACAATCCTCTTTTTTCACTTTAATTATTATAGTTCTTCTTTTGCTTAAGTAACTTGCCTTTTCCATTGTGGCTACCAATTCAATATGTCATTTTTATGCCATCCCATTTGTCTGTCTTGTTTAAGACTTGATGTCATTAAATCATAGCAAGCATTCATTTCTTCTGGATACATTATGTTCCCACTGATACATCATTTAACTGGCTGCCATTGGCTGCGAAATTAAAGACACATGGATATATTACCGGTGCTTTTCAAACGCTTATTTTAATCTGGCTGTAATATTGCTAGCATTCATCCGATGTCCTCATAAGCACTGGTTCCCTTTTTACAACCCAGCTACAAGTTACACATATATTATACCTGTTGCTTTATATTGATTTATTATTAAATGGACAAGTAAATATTTAATCTTAGTTTGTATTGATTGTTTTGTTGGTGTAATGCCATTTAACCATTGTGAGCTATTGTGATATTTTTCATTATAGATACCTAATGATGGTGTGAGAAATTAGTATTTTAGCAACAATGTTTTCCTAAATGTTAAAATATTTTAGTAAGAGAACAGCAATTCATCTTCCCTTACATTGTGTTTAATGATTCCAGTATCCTATCCTGTGGGCTAATGCAATTTCAGTAAATTGTTTTACACTATATGTCTTCTATAGTGACATCTGAATTGTTTTTCTTAATGCATATATTTTGTATTTTTAAATGTTATATGGGTGGTTCTAGCCCCATGTCATCTAGGGCCGGATTAAGACATTGTAGGCCCCTGGGCTACAGGTACTGTTCATTTTAATATACCTACCACGTCTTTATATTTTCTCATTTTAAGAGATATATTGTTATGTTCAACATCTATTGTTGTTGTTATTGTTATTTGTTGACTCCACCTATTGCTACTTCTATGGTCACCAAAGAGATGAATAACTGCTAGTGTCAAGTGACTTTTGCATCACTCTTTATTTTGCACGTCTGGTGGAGACTGATCCTGCGCTTCCTGTCTTGGATGTTGGTGGCACACATGCATTGATGTGCATAGTGCACGCTGTACACCGCTATGCGCAGAGCGTCCAGAAATATATTTGTATATTTGGCCTGCTTCCCAGAGTCCCCACCACACTGCAAAAAAAAAATACTGGCTTTGTATTGCCGATTTGCCAGTATTCATTCATTCATTGTTCACTGCCAGCATCAAGGAAGTAAGTGTAACGCATGATATTTATATATATATATTTAATTGTATGGACGGAAACTAGGGTGTCCACATTTTATTTCTGCCATTCAGGGACATACTATGAAGTGCATGAGATCACACATACAGGTGTGCATATATATATATTTTAGGGAACAGCTCACGCATGTGGCGGCAATGACAGTATTCACACAGGTTTCAAAAGTAAAGCGTGTTTATTTGGATGCTGTAGGCACAGAGCACCTTGTAAACAAAACAAACTCTAAGCCTGTCCGGCTCTAACTAAACATCCAGATACCTCTCTACAAGCCTAAGGCCTGGCACAAAGCAAAGTAAAAGGTTTTCCATAGGTAAAGCTTCATACCTGGTGGGCTGCAGCGCTGGCTGTAGCTGCTCCTTCACTCAGTTTCTCCTCTCCCCTTCAAACCTAACAGCCCTCTCTTTTAAGGCTTCCTCCCCAGTAATGAGCTTAGGAAGCCTCACCTGAGGGCTCCTGGCTTTGCTACCGTGCCTGGCTGAGGAAACCAGGTGAGATATATATCCCATCAACCACTCTCCCATACACTTTACCACAATATATATATATATGTATATATATATGCGTTAGACATGCATTTTTAACTACATATACCTATACTTATGGCAAAAGGTCAGGACTTTCCATGTTTAATTAGCGAGGCCATCTTTAACGCTTGGCAACATATAGCAGCGGCATATTCTGCAGTGCTGTACAATGGGCATGTAACATTGTGCTAGCGGCAAGTTTGACTGGCTGGGGGGACCACTAGGGGAACAGTAGTGAATACTTGCCCAGGGCCTAATGAACACCAAACACAGCCCTTTTTGTTAGGAGAAATCTAAAGCTAGAAAGATCCTCTCATTTCTTTTTCCTCTAGGCTTTGCAAATAAGAATACATTAAAATACAGTATTGTTATTCTATTTGAGGTTATAGTGTTTCACACTTTTATGAAATAGGGAAAATAAAAATCAAGCCCTTTGGCGAGAAATCACTTGGCGAAGTATGAAACAATCGAATTGGAACAATCGAAAGCAATTACAAGAAATCATCATTAAATGATGCACACCCTTCCTGTCGTACCAATACCAGACAGACACATAGTTTATTATATCAACATATTAACCAGTAACTAAAGTTTCTAGCATTTTCTGACATTATTAACACTTTAGATCTCAGTGTTCTACTCTAGTGCATGTATTACATTAGAACAAAAGAAAATACAAGAATATAATACTGCATAATAATTATAATAATACAGTCTATTATATAATAAGTGAAACTAACAGGCTACCAATTTAAAGACTACATGTATTTTTTGTGTTTGTCTTTTAGATAATCCTTTCAGTTTCCATAACCCTGTACAGATTGGTGTGTGTGTGTGTGTGTGTGGGGGGGGTGTTTATTTGTTATTATCTTGTTTCTTTCACTGAATTTAAAAAGCCCATAGAGGGCTTTATTCCGCAAAGAGTCTAGTTTAATGCTACCGGTTCATTACGGCTTCTGAATATATTCTAGAACAAAAAACAAATTAGTAAGTGGACATAACTAAAAAGATGAATTATAGGTACTGTTGGCATTTTTACTAAGTGTGCTCGGTAAGCGCCATAGACAGTTAATTTAACTTGAAATGTACTTTGAATGTATGCTTGCGAATCCCTTCTAGAGTGTAAACTTGCAAGCCGAGCAGGACCCTCTTTACCAAATGTATCTAGTTGTGTCATACCCGTTGAATGTATGTACCATAAGAAGCACTGCTTGATTTGTTGACACTATATAAATAAAAGATACATATAATATAAATATAATATATATTGTGATGTTGTGAAGCTATATATGTTGCCATCTTTGGACATGTAACACTGTTATAGATGTAGTTACAACGTTTCTCTCGTATGATGGTTTTTGTATAACGCTATTCATCAGATATACAGAGCTCTGATTGTGGTTGTCTTAACTAAAACATAGTGGAAGGTTGAGTTATTTTTAAATTTAGGTATGTTATATGCTTGTAGAACCATAGCATATCTTAAGTGTGTCGTGCTTGTTTCTGTTAGCTCGTCTAACAATGCTTAAGTTAATATAGCATCTATATTAACTTAAAATGTTTTACTCTAGTAGCACTCTCTATCCTTCAGTGCTTTTCCCAAAACCTTTGTAAACATTGATTTAAACTTGTACGTAAATTAACCACAAATGCATTAATCCCAAATATGTAGAGCGTTGGCGTTTTAAATACATGTCCATATAACTTGCTTTGTGGACAGAGTATAACGGCTAAAAGCTGTGACACAGAGTTAAATGAAAATATATTATTCCATGCCTAACCACAATGAAAAGTGTATGCTTTCAATTTATCAGCAAGTACAAAAGCTTTGACCCATAGAGCAGAACAAGGGTAGGGATGGATAAAGCGCAGCGCTTTAAACAGTCTAGACCATACTTTTTCTGTATGTGTTTAGCAGGCGAGAGACATTATGCACCCTTGAACATGGGTACTTTGACATTGCAATGATGGACAGAATATGCCTGAGCTTAATGAGTAGCTGTGTTATTGAGCTGGTCATGGTTTGATGCTCCGTAATACCGAAGATGTTTTCAGCGATTAAGTAGATGGCATTATTCAAGATATGAAAATGATAATTTAGTCTCTTGTTCTGATAAAGTGCAGATTTTATTCAGTCTATCATGGACTGATTTTAGTTTCCAGATCATATTGGTATGATCTGGAAAAGTAAAGTTGCCATTTTTCTTGTTTTGTACTTTTAATTATAAAATAAAATGTTGTTTTTTTGCATTAACACTTTTTTCTCCTAGTGAAGTAATCTGTTTCACAAAACTAAAATTCCAGGGATGAAAGGTGGCTTAATCATTTTCATGGAATAGATGCATCATTATAATACATCACTTTTCAGTCACTGTAATAAGAGTCTCAGTTGTAATATGATCTTCCCATATATTTTATATTTTTTTATATGCTGAGAAAGCCTTAAAAATTAAAAAAAGTAAGACCATCTTGTGTGTCTAATAAGGACAATGTAGCAGTAAAGTCACTAGACAGTGATAAATAGAAAACTATATACTGTATATTGTCCTTTATCTACTGTATACATCTATCTGTATATATTGTAAGAGTCACTTATCTGACTCTTATGCTCCAAATTCATGAGATGCAAGAATAGAAAATTGTATATTCATGGCGGACTGAGAAGATGGATGGGGGGGGTTGTACTGATTTGTAGATGACGGTGGTAAAATGGTGGTAAAATGCTTTATGCAGCATTTACACTATAACTAGATACTGTTTATACCCCTTCTGGATTTTCTATACAATCCATTTTGGCAACTGTATGGTGGACAGGTTTACATAGAGAACATAGTATGAGTTCACTGCCGATTGTATATTTGGACTATTTGTATTGGCTTGAATGATGCCAGCCCTCCCTTGGAATTAGTAGACACACATGGTGAATGATGCCAGCCCTCCTTGGAATTAGTAGACGCATATGGTAATGCTCTTCGTGTCTTCCTGTGATTGATGGAATTGGTCCAATTACTAGTCTTGAAGGTTCAGGAGACCGATACAGTGTCTGCTTACAATGAAATGACGTAGCCAGCTCATCTCTGCTTTAGCTGTTGGTGTCTCCTGTGTTGTTAGTTCTGTTCATCCATGTGGAACCACAGAAAAATCATCAGTGTCTGATTGTTTGAAGGCAGACAGCTGTTTTTAGAGTGAACATAATTTGCTTTTTGTATTTTCATTTTTTTTTTACTGGAAACAGCTTTATATTAGCATGGAAAGAGAAGTAGACCCTGAAATTGTTGTATAGTACATACTTAATTGCCTTTGCTTGCAGCAAGAACAGAATCTAATAATGAACAATTTAAATATGCCTCTCACACTTTTGGAACACACGAATACATGCCCTCATTAGTAATGTATGTTCATGATGACATCATTAACATCTGGGCAACATTGGTTATAGAAGAAATAATCTAGTGTGAATAAGTTTACAGCAGTAGAGAAGCATGCTGTTTGTGTTTTTTTCTTTTGAATATGGTGCATTGAAAAATGATATGTGCTTAGTAACTGTACATGGTCCTATTCAAAATAAGATAAAGATGCATTATAACTTTTTATTCACACAACATTGATAATTTTAGCTCCTTATTGGGGTGCCTGGTTAGAGGTGCTGGGGATAGTATGATCTACCTTACTCACCCGACCACCTCACAATGTATTAAAGCAGAATACCAAGATATGATGTCATATTGCAGTGCTAAGCCTCAATGCATTGGCATGTGGGAGCTGCAATTGAGATGCTGCAAACGCATAGACCTCAATCCATTTGACAGCTCAGTGAGCCGAGAGGGGATCGTTTGATCTGTCTGTGCCTAAAAATCAGGACTATCCCTCTTGAAACAGGACAGTTGGTGCTTATCTGTCAATAAGATGACTCTCGGTGCTTTTTATTATGTCCAGCAAAAATGCAATCTACTTTGTACTTGCAACTGACTGCCACTTGTTAAGTTAAAGCATAAAATCAATCAACTGAAAATGACTTTGCGTGCAATTACTATCAGAGTTAATGTTATCTACGCACAAATCAGTGCACAAAGTACAGTAAATGAGCACAACTCTCTACACGCAGGCTGTCCCCTTCCTTATCATCAGAAAGGACACTTTCCTGCTTGTTATGAGCTTTTACTGTGATTTCAATTTGCCCATTGGATTCTGGATTAAGGTGAAAGTCAGGGCTGTTATCCACTTAGCCGTGCACCAAAACCATGTGGATTGTCTGTTGAGCCTTAAATTGGAGACAGTTCATTTCCTTAGTCCTATGGGATGAGAAGAGTTAAATGAAAAAAAAAAACATGCCAGTGGTGGACAGGAGCAAAACATTTTTTGTTTGCATATGGCATATGTTTTATTTGGGATGTGTATGGATATGTCAGATATAGTGTAGCAGCTGGATTGTTAACGTGACTGCTGTTAGAATTGTTTTCTGATGTTTTTAATTGTTATTATTGCTCATTCAGGTATGTAATTTGTAAAGTACAGGAATAAAATAATGATTTTATGTTTAATCATACAGTGAGTGACAATATCCTGTTATTGTACAAGCTTGATCTGTGTATCCAACAGCTGTAACGGGAAAAAATGAATTCATTTTTGCAATATTTCTATTATCGTAATTGGGATGTGTGCTTCAATGAATCTTGCTTATATTAATAACCAGCAATAATGTACATACGTGTTGGGGATATTATTCATACAGTAGGCTTCTTCTTGGTAAACAGCCTGATCCCTTGTTAAGGCCAAATACATAAATAAAATTAATTACAGCGTGATGTAAAAAATTGCTGATGTCAATCAGTTATGTTTATTTTCTTAGAATTACTTGAAATGTGCAAATGCACAATGCAAGCAGTGATGCTTAAACCCCATTTCCCAGAAGTGAACTGAAGTGATATGCCATGGAGTCCACCAAATGTCAAACAATCAAATAAGGAAGTAAAATACACAAACTTTTATAGAAGTGCAGATTTTTTACTTTTTTGCTGTAAATACTCTAAGGTACTGATGGAAAATATGAATTGCGCCGTCTCTGTAACGCTAATAAGTATTAGCAGATCTGTCATTGTATTCTTTCCTCTGAACGTTTAATAACACAAAAACCAACACAGAAACTTTATAAACTACCTGATTTTGTGTCACATGGCAATAATGTGTTTGTAACAAAAATTATAAAATAGGCAACATTTTACACAAGCAAAGACATTTGCGCAACCAGCATTGCTTGAAATTATCTTACTAATAGTGCATTCAGTTTCAGAAGAGTTAAATTGGGCAGAATAGGTTGAACAACAACTTCTGAAGCTCCCGTGAAGCATTTGTTTTCTGCTCAAGTTACAATAACGAGAAGAAATATTAAGTCAATGAAATATGCAAGGATTCCTACATTAGTTAATCAGAGTGGAGCACTTAAGCGTAGCTCCCCTGTCCTGTCTACTTATTTATATCGATCTACACATTAAGGAGGTGTAATTGTTGCAGGATGGCCAGTGTTCTAAGTTAAATCTCTTCCATTTACCTTTATGTAGTAGAACATGGAGATTTAGGCAGGCCGTTGTCTTTGGGGAATTCTGTCTCTTTTGGTGCAGATGTCTCCTTCTCCCTGTAGTTGTGCGCATGCAGAGACTCAAAGTGCTGTGGGGTGATATTATAACCCAATCCCTTGCGTTTCATGTACTTTATAGATTGGCATGGAGCAGCATGAGAATGATCCATGACACAGAGACGCAAATATTCCTCCTCCACTGCTTTACCTCCAGTTTCAAGGCTAGCAGGGCGGAATCCATGCATACAGGCGCCATTTACGTGGGTTCCAATCACATATGAACCTCATAAGTGTGCCACTGTACGTCAGGTTTATCCTTAGTCTTTTATCTGGCTTCACAAGCCCCAACGCTTTGGGAATCATAATGTACATTTATTTATCCACTCTCTACATTTAATGTTGTGGTTCTTGCCCAGAATTGCATGGTTGGTTTTTTTTGCAAATGGACGTTTAGATTTGAATAAACAGCATCGGTTTCAAACCTTAGCAAAATAATGATAGATGATGTAGTTGTCTACCCACATTAGCAGCATCTATAAACATCATTCTACAAAAACAAAGAAATTCATAAATTCTTGTTGGCTACATCGACTTTTGTGCATTCCGAGAAATGTGTTGAAATTATTCTGATTGCGTGAAGTTTTTCTAATGCCGAATAGATGTTGACAGCTTAGCAAAATGCTAGAGAAATCATTGGCTTCGCTGCTCAGAAAAGCAAAGAGATGAATTTAAATGAAGTGTCTTGAGAGGAGCAGGCTGTGCAATCATCCCTGCATCTTTCTATAAAAAGTCACACGTAGAGGGCCCTTTAACACTCTGTGTGCCAAATGGGGTAGATAAGCTTAGCTACTACTGTTCTTCCAAATATACATGAAAGCATTAAAATATAATATGTAACAACCAACAATACATTTTCACGGTTCTTTTTATCTTTTTTATTAGTACTATATGACACTCTGACTGTAACAATTATTATTTCACTTTTGCCCTTTTAGCATAAAATACAGTGCCATATACATTAATGTAGGTCAGCACTGGCAAAAAAACTTGTTTTGTCTCTCTTTGCTCCAATAAACTTCCTTTATCTGCAGGCCTGGAGGCTGCCATTGTTGCCAGTCACCACACTGAGTTGATTCTTTATGGCCATGCTGATGAAGTCTATTCCTCCATAGATGTTCTGCTGTTTACCACAGGCGGTAGGAAAAGGAGAAAGGGAGTTTGTATAAAACATTGGGTTTAGATAACAGATCTAGAACACATACAAATGACAATGTCCAGCTCCCTGAAAACATCATATTATGCAAAAACTAGCAAAGTATTTTTTTTATCTGATATTAGTAATACATAAAGTGATGGGAATTGCCCTTTTAAATAAAATGGGCATATGTCTATTGGTACAAGAGAAAATGAATCCTTTAGTTAAAGTTTGTGCCTTTTATTGGGCTAATACAGAAAGCTTTTGGTACCTCAGAGGTCTGTTCTTAAGGTGGAGACAGTATTTGTCACCATGTAAAAATATATAATCATAACTGCAAAACAGTGACACTTAAAGCGACACTCTAGCCATCATATGCACTTTAATGCATGATAGCTGCGTGGTTTGTTTTGCTTTTTTGAGTGTCCCCTTTCAGGGCCAGACTGGTGATGATGAGTCGGCCCCTGGCATTTTTAGGCTGGTGGCCTCCTGATGACATAAGTGCAGCTGGAAAAGTTACCCAAAATGTCACAGAGCCTCCTGGTAAGCAGATATGGGAACAAAAACAGATAAAACCAGGTTTTTGTCAATACTAAATTACTGTGTACAGCACTGTGTTTTATGCTCAAGAAGAAGTATGGGGCACTGTCGGCCAGCGGCCCACCGAGCAATTGCCTGGGGCTTCAGATGATAGTCCAGACCTGCCCCACGTATGGGATCCTCTCACACTTTTGCGATGCCCCTCATCAGCTCCAGCTATATGCCTGGCAAGAAATGTATTGGGCTGAATACATCTTCAGGCAGTTTTAATTGGGTAAATGTCTTTTGTGTCTGAAACTGAACAACAAGACATGTAAACCAAATATATTTATTGACTACAAATATTGAGTGGTGTTGTTTAGATTTCATGCAGTTCCCTTGGTTATCTTGCTTGAAGTCTTCCTGTGCCATTGAGCACTTCCTTACAGATACAGAATATTCTGTGTCGCATTATTCTCTGGAATACATGAGGTGGCACTGCTCCAGACTACAATATAGGCTTTATGGATATTGCAAAATTTATCACTAGCAAACTGATTTTACCAGTGATGTGTCCTGCTAGTCTACATAACTTAGCACAAAACCTAACTTGATTGTTCTCAGAATTATTCACATTTTATCCGTTTTGACATCTTTTTTGTGGATCCAGGTGATAGAAGGCAATTGAAAGAATTAGCAGAATGCGCCTCAGCTGGAATACTCTGTTCTGCTCCTACGGTCATTGTTCACCCTATGCTGGTTTATTCTTGCATCGACATTATCATATAATGTTCAAAACTAGGATTTTTTTTGTTTTTTTTCTTAACATTTTCATTTTTTCATTTTTCATCTGATTCCCTTCTCGAAATGCTGACACTCATCATTATAGTTAAGCTTTTCTTTGTTATGTACAAATATACGGATTAAGAACATGCCTAAAATGTGTGCTGCAAATATTTCTAAAGCAGACTTGTTAGTGTTATTTTAAACCTGATTAAATCGGCATGAAATCAGCATTTTATCATAAAAAAAGTACATTGATTCTCTTAAGACAAGTATGTGGGTGGCTGATTTCTAGAAAACTTTCTAGAACAAAAACTCTATATAACAACATTTTACATTGGGGTTTGTAGACAAACGTGTAGATGCTTGGATCCCCAAGCGTTCTTATGACGTGGTTTACGGTGGCACTAAATGATAAATCATACAGATGGATTATCCAGAATTATAAAGACAACAATTTATCATAGAACTTTAAAATGCTCATGGCAGTAAATTATAGCATTGGTAATAAAAAATGAATCATTCTGCAGTAAACACTGTGCTTCTCCATAAACAGTGGTACAGAAAGGTCAGCCCTAATGCTTACGCATGCTTCAGTTTCCAATTTAAATGTGATTAATGAGTCTAATAAACAAATAACTGATCTAAAAAGAACCCGCTTTTAGAACTGACATATATCTTTATGGGACACATTTTAATTATATTTTACATTGCATCGTAATGTGTTTTATGTTTATTTGCATGCTAATTAAAGTTGTTACGCATAATTCCTTGTTGTCTGGGGTGTATTGGGGTTCTAATGTTTTTGGTTGTTTTCTTTTTTAATTTTAATTAACAGCTTTAGTAAATGTTGAATATTTAGCTGGGGGACTGTGAAATAACTGAAATAAAAGGTTAATATAATCATAGCCATAGTCTGCTATTGTGGAGGCAAAACACAGTTTAAAAACATGGATGAGAAAGATAAAATGTATCAATAATAACATACGCTATTCAATAACCATTAGGTTCACCCATTGCTATATACTCTTCACCGAGTATGCCAGAGACGGTCTGCGGATGAAAACCAGTCCTGGCCTTTGACCACTAAATGTTTTATGTGCAATCCAGCCAGTCGCCCCATGTCATTAAGGCCTGGAGTAAGCAATATAACATACAACAAAACTCAATTATTCTAATGTTAGATGGTAATTTATAAAATGGTCTTTGCAAAGCATATTAATAAAAAGTTTCTTTTTAATGTAAAAATGAAATGCTTTGTTAACATACTTTATTTAAAAACCTCAACCCCTTCCGCTCCCCCTATGTCCGGTGGTTGCCAGATTTAAAATAGTCATTGTCTTATTATTAAAATAGCAGGCCATAGTGTAAAACTTTGCTTTTCAAATGCAACATTTTTGTTGCTTTATACACAGTACTTCTCAAGCTATGAGATTTTTAGATTGTTGGAAAATTTCTCTGGCAGTTGCCCCATTTTTCAAACTATCATAATGACATTACACTGCTAAAACATTTTGAAACCAAAAAAAAACCACAGAAATGATCTTTAATTGACAAAATGTTTTTTTTTTTTTAATTGTTGGAGGGGGATTGATTCATACTTTGGAAATAAATGTGAATTTAAGAATATTAATGCAAGACTTGATTACTTAAAATCAGCAAAAATTATTAGTGGCAATATTACAGTAAAGAGCATACCTAGAAACTCTCTGGGGTTGGTCCAGCTCTTAATTACCAGGCATCCCAGGCAGAATATCTTGTCTGTGCAGTGGAGGAAGTGCCACTCATTCCCTACACAGGTCCCCCCATCTCTCTGACTTCTTTCAGGCCTTCTGGAGCCCCACATATAAGTATCATCCCTCTGTGCAGTGGAGGAAGGGAAAAATTCCACTCATTCCCTACACAGGTTCCCCCATCTCTCTGACTTCTTCCAGCCTTCTGGAGCCCCACATATAAGTATAATTTCATCCTCAAGTCAGGCTGCAGGAGACGGGGAGCATGAAATCTGGTTCCATGATGTGGAATCTGATGAAACTGGTTCAACTTGGTATATGGTTTAGCTAACATGTTTATGAAATCCTTCTTTAATGACATGGATGTTGCCAGTATTTGTGTATCTGGACAATGGCACCTGGCCGACATGTTAAAAGGTGACATGTGGAGCCTTATGAATTAGTTGGGGGTTTATTCACAAGGAACAGTATCAGGAGATGTGGTTTGAACTCTACCACTTCATTATTTATTATGAAGGGTCAGCATTGGCAAGTTTCTACAGCAGCAAAAGCTTTTAGGTGAGTAGATATGAACCAGACATAATTGTGGGTAAGTACTACCCGTAGGAGCATTTTTAGCAGTTCAGTATGATTAATGCAATGCATGTTTTCATCTGCCTTTTTCGAGAGAGGACTCTTGACTGCGCTGTTTCTTGCCCTATATGACACATCTTAAGTCCTTTTAAAGAATGCCATTACAGGTAATGTAATGATGATTTTACTGTGTTGTCATTTACCAATGGGTGAATTTGAGTTTGGTGATTGCATGCACATTCATTTTCATTAATGTGAAATGTTTGGCTTAGACTTTTGCCGCAGTCCAACTCTCCAGGTTATAATTCAGTATTTAGTAATTGTTCTCGCATCAGTTTAGCGATATTGATCAGTAACCAACTAATGCAGTTTTTTTTGGAGAAAGGCCCTGCAGTTTAATGCCTAAGGGAATACAAACAATTAGCCTACAATTCACATGGAAATTTACTTGATAAGGATCTTGAGTAGGTAAAACAATCTATTAAAGACATAGTATTTTACCGCATTATTTGCACTGCAACTGTGTTTCACCAGCATTAGCTCATCTACAGAGGTGTTGGGCCACCAAGCTCTTTGCTCATAGGGGAGATCCGCTTGAATTGAATTGAAGAAGGTGATTTATATCCCTGTTGTTTCTTCTTTGACAGACCTCTCTTTATACCAGTCTAGCTCCAGTCTAGTAATGAAGAACAATGCAATGTGACTTCTTACACTAGTACTATGAATTAGGAGGGAGAGTGGTCTGATACAAGTGGAAAGCTCACACTTTGGCAATCCATGCTGGACCACTAGACTTTAAGACCTCTTGCAGTGATGAGAACAAGGATTACGAGAACAAGGATTACCAGGGAGAAAGAGGTGTGAGGAAGGGGTATAGTGATTAGGGGAGAAAATATATAAACCAGGTAAATGGGGCTTGGAGTGGGTGAAAGACAAGGAAAATCGACAATGATAGAAATGGCACTACAAATGGTCCTTCATATATATACATGGTCCTTTATATATATATATATATATATATATATATATATATATATATATATATATATATTATTCAGACCTTAGTATTGCCAGTGTTGCCAGAGAATGCTGTATCATGCTGTCTTTTGGAGGTGAATAATGGATTAAAACAGGGGTGTCCAAGTTTTTTCTGCAGTGGGCCACTTCATCAGAATTGTATACGTGCGAGGGCCGCACTAATTTTTCACTGTGAGAAAATATAGCCTTTAATAAAATATGCAGATTAAAATAAAGTAAACGACACAAAACCTGGTTGGCTGGGCATGATAGGAGTGTGATTGCTGTCAACAATCATATAGAAATTAATGGTTATTGTATTTTTTTGTCCAATTTTAGTGCGTTAACCACACTTTTGTTAAAAGTAACACCACAATTGGACAAAAAAAAATCAACAATACATACTGCTGGCAGCATCAATACACAAGGGGGGCAGCTGGCCAGGTTTCAGCATGTACTGGCTGACCTGGCATGATAGGAGTGTGATTGCTAACAGCAAACACACTCTTTTTATACCCAGGCAACCAGTAAATGCTGGAACCTAGGCATGATGGGACTGTGACTGCTGTTAGCAGATTCTTGTTAGCTGTTAGCAATCACACTCCTATCATCCCAAGTCAGCCAGTACATGCTGGTACAGGGTGACTGTAAGTGATGTGCAGACCCCATACCGCTGGCAGCATCAATACACAAGGGGGAAGCTAGCCAGGTTTCAGCATGTACTGGCTGACTTGGCATGATAGGAGTGTGATTGCTAACAGCAATCACAGTCCCATCATGCCTAGATTCCAGCACTTACACATCCATGCTATCACACACACAAATTCATTCATTCACAGATTCATTCCCTCAATCAGGCATACTCATTCAAACAAAGCTATTTGTGGTGGTTTAGCCATTCTGTTGCATATAGAATCACAAATTGCCAGATTTATATATTATATATTTATATTCTGGGACAAGCTAGACAAGTACCCACTGACCTTAATGCACGAAAAACATCCTCACCTATGAGGAAAAGTTCGCTGAGTTCACCAACTCGTTATTAGTCGTATTTCGATCACACACTGAATTCACACATATTAGAAAGATAACATTAAGATCAAAATACATATAAGCATATTTACTAATGTGTATTTTTTTCCCTATAAGCCAATGGAATGATGACCAAAATTTAACAGGCCATTAAGTTGAAAATGCAGCAAATTACAGTATAGAATACGTTTAATTAATTTTTTTCTGGTATTGTGAGATAATGTCATCAACGTTCAAACAAGATGAGCATACAGTGATAAAGACTAGATGGGTGAAAGATAGCTGAATCTTCTTGGGATAAACATGATCTTTTTATTGTACTGTGAACATCACATGGTTTTGCTATTTGAAAAGCAGGTTTTAAGTCTTGATCATAAAGATTATAGAAAATGTAAAGAAGACATTAAGTAAAGCCTTACTTGATTTGAAATAGTGTTTGGCTGCATATTAACATATTATATAATGAGTATGAACTAAAACACAACATTCGAATATAAATGAAATCCATTAAACCTATTGGAATGTTCTAAGGCACTACAAGGGAAATTAAAAAGATGCAAAACCACATGGGATAACCAGAGCTTTACCATGAGAGTTTCCCTTACCACTTTCTGGGCATTTGCAGAGATTGTTGATTTCTTTCACCCAGATCTACTTTAGACTCCCAGCAACTGGAAGACCAATATAGTGTTTAAAAGTATGTGGCCATGTCTTCTACCAAACATGAGCTTTAAATCATTTCAGAAGCTGTCATTGTAAAGATAATTGTGGGATCTAAATCATGTAACTTATTTTTCTCACTGCTCCTTTCCAGTAACGTGATTTTATTTTGTATGTGATCCAAAGGTTTAACGATGCTGGACCTTTTATTGGGCAGTAAAAACATTTGCTGAAGGTTAGTTTGCAGTTTAACATATGCCACGTTTCCCTTATAGTCAAAATGATCTATGCAGAAACTGGCTCGTTAAGATAAAAACAAATACAGTATATTTGCACTCTGTTTTAGTTAATGGATGATCTGTTTGATGTTTAGCTTCTGCTTACATCAAATACTTTATTTTATATCTTTTGAATATTTACAGCAGAGTTCAAGCTACAAATAAGTTATGCATAATTATCTATGTGATGTGTGAAGTGCCTATTGCTAACAGCCTCTTTAAACTGCACTGCTAACATTTTCCAACACTTAAGAAAAACAAGCTCACATAGAGCGGCCATTAGGTAGGGGACTGTGGATCCCCCAGAACAGCCACAGTGGCCCTCTGAGTGGTCCTGTACTTATGAGATTGGGAGGCCCTATGTTCATACGTGGCCCACTAGCACATCATAAACTCAACCATGTACTATGATCACCAACAGGCTGTTCAAAGAGGGCAGTTTATCCTAGAGTTCTGAATTGAGTTTAATTAAGTTTGCAGTAGTGTAATAGAAAACCAGCTCTCTATAAGGATTTGTTTCGGGTTACAGTTTGTATAATATGTCCTCAACTGCTTAAGCCTTTTTATTTTTTGCCACAAAAAAATTGGTACATAATTAGCCAGTATGCTAAATAATTGTGAGTTATGCAAGTAAAAAAGTGTGTACTGGCAGAAGCCAGATAAGTAATGCCTAATCCATTATTCTTTATATTACAGTGATTTAGGATTTTAACAACCAGAGCACAATTTAAATAAAAAATGCAAAGGCATAATGTAACAAAATCAGCTTTCTATATTATATACCTATTTAAGGTTTTAAGATGTTAGCATCAAGCGCTAATTTAGTCTTATCAAACTTGTTTAAGCTCTAATGTCTCAACACACCATTGGCTATATTGGAAAAGGTCACCTTAATAATGTCAAAGTACATCAAACATTTATCTGATTTAGTTTTACCATGTTTCAGGGAATGTTTAATGAATGTAGCACCAAGCAAAAAATGTCAGCCATTCCAGAACACCTCAAATGTTCATACACGTTTTGTCCATTTTTTGTTTCCCCTGTGGCTCATGATACAGACTATGGAAACAGTAAAATTCACTTAAAACAGGCAGGTGATTCACAGTTCACTAAATTAAAACAGAATTATTAGAATAAAATTGAGCAGTATGTTCTATTGAATCCAGCAAGTTTCAGAATAATTATTTTTGAATGTTCTTGAATTTAGATTTTTCAAGAAAACTGGAGACAGAACTAGTGTCATTGATGTATCACTTGTTTGACAATGTGGAATGATTGTGTTCCTGTGTTTAGTTTGGCCTCTCTTTTATACCGTATACATTTTAGAAGTTATGATGAAGAGTATACCTAATTTTACATTTACACCAGCAAAATCTAAGGCAAAACCCCCCCAAACTTTTCTCAAGTGTCCAGTGTAGTTGCCCTGCTGTCCCACTTCTGAAGGAATCGGGGATCCTGGGCAAGCTTCTGATCTTCAGACCACCACTAACCAGCCAAGGCATCTGTAAAATCAATGGAGGTCTGGTTTAGGTAGGAGGTTGCAACTTTTATGGCCCTGCCGCTTTCACCTCTTACTCAACCCACTCCTGCCTCTGGTCCGGCCTTCTCTGCTTCTGGTCACACACACAACACAAGGGCCTAATTTGGACATTTGAAATTTCAGGGGTGGGCATAGGTAAAGCATTCTGCTAAAAACAATCTTTAATATTTATTATAAATAATGAAATATTCATATTATTTCATATTTCATAGTGTAGCATTAATCTGTATGAATCCAGAAGTTACATGTAAAGCACACCTGATTTTATATTTTACATCTGCAACATTTAAGGCAAAAAACTTTCCCTGTATGAACAAAATGTTGTTTAGTATTTATGATAAACTATGAAATATGCATAAACTTTCACATGAACCATTGTTGGAAAAAAAATTGTTAGGTGTCCAGTTTCACCTAGTTATTCACCTAGTTTTAGAAAAGATAAAGCCACCAAGATAAATAGGAACAAAACTCTTACAAACTATAAATCCAATTAACCCAATAGGGTGGGTTATTTGAAATGATTCACCTTGTTTACTAAACAGGAGAACATGCCTAGCCTGTGTCTACATATACTGGGGCAGAAAGAGAAGAAAGTGCCAACCAGTGGCGGAACTATCGGGGTCGCAGGGGTCGCGACTGCGACCGGGCCCCGGCGGCAGGGGGGCCCAAGCCAAGGGGCCGCCCGAAATCTTTTTTACGTTTTTTTTTTTTTTTAAATAAGGCAGGGGCGTCCAACATGCGGCCCGCGAGACCTCGAGGTGCAGCCCGCGTAAGATCGGCAGCCAGGGCAACCAATCTTACGCGAGCCGCACCTCAAGCCCTGCTACTTACTTGTGGGAGGGTCTTCTGGACTGCACAGAGGAAGCTGAGTTCACGTGACATCCTACTTCCTCTGTGCTTTAGCAGAGAAGGCAGAGGGAGGCCGCTCCCCCTGCTGAAGTCTGTGAGCGGCATCGAGGAGCTCCAGTGCAGGTAAGGGGGTGGGGATGGTGTTTGAATGAGTGTGTGTGATTGAGGGAATGAATCTGCGAATGAATGATTATATGAATAAATGAGTGTGTGTGTGATAGCATGGATGTGTAAGTGCTGGAACCTAGGCATGATGGGACTGTGATTGCTGTTAGCAATCACACTCCTATCATGCCAAGTCAGCCAGTACATGCTGAAACCTGGCCAGTTGCCCCCCTTGTGTAGTGATGCTGCCAGCAGTATGGGGTCTGCACTTACAGCCACCCTGTACCAGCATGTACTGGCTGACTTGGCATGATAGGAGTGTGATTGCTAACAGCAATCACAGTCCCATAATGCCTAGGTTCCAGCATTTACTGGATGGATGTGTAAGTGCTGGAACCTAGGCATGATGGGACTGTGATTGCTGTTAGCAATCACACTCCTATCATGCCAAGTCAGCCAGTACATGCTGAAACCTGGCTAGCTGCCCCCCTTGTGTATTGATGCTGCCAGCAGTATGGGGTCTGCACATCACTTACAGCCACCCTGTACCAGCGTGTATTGGCTGACTTGGCATGATAGGAGTGTTATTGCTAACAGCAATCACAGTCCCATCATGCCTAGGTTCCAGCATTTACTGGATGGATGTGTAAGTGCTGGAACCTAGGCATGATGGGACTGTGACTACTGTTAGCAATCACACTCCTATCATGCCAAGTCAGCCAGTACATGCTGAAACCTAGCTAGCTGCCCCCCTTGTGTAGTGATGCTGCCAGCAGTATGGGGTCTGCACATCACTTACAGCCACCCTGTACCAGCATGTACTGGCTGACTTGGCATGATAGGAGTGTGATTGTTAACAGCAATCACAGCGAGCACAGTCCCATCATGCCTAGGTACCAGCATTTACTGGTTGCCTGGGTATGATAGGAGTGTGATTGCTGTTAGCAATCACACTCCTATCATGCCAAGTCATATTGCTAATTTTGTCCAATTGTGTGTTACCTACTTTTATTAAACATGTGAGTTTTTATTATTATTTTTAAAGGTGGGGGTCATTTTCGGTTTTGGCTAAGTGAACCCTGAATGTTTTGGTCCAGAATTTTTATTTTAGTTCATCCCTAGAATAAATCTAGGGAATCCTGAATTTGTAGTCGCAAAACTTTCAAGGCCCAGAAATCAGTGAGAGGAAGAGTAAAGGTTTTGTGTCATTTTACTTTATTTTAATCTGCATATTTTATTAAAGGCTATATTTTTTGTCACAGTGAAAAATGAGTGCAGCCCGCGCACGTATACAATTCTGATGAAGTGGCCCACTGCAGAAAAAACTTGGACACCCCTGGATTATGCCCTTTGTACATGCGCCCCTTTTTCTTTGATTTTTTTACAGATATGATTCAATATGTAAATTTAATTTGTTGAATTTGTTGAAAAAAAATTGTTGGGTAAAAATCATGGTTTTTTGGGGGGGGGTGAGGGGGTGGGGGGGTGAGGAGGTGGGGGGGGCCCGGGCCCTTAACAGATTCTCGCACCCGGGCCCTGAGGCGTCTAGTTACGCCCCTGGTGCCAACATTAAGTATTATTGTAACGCTCCAGCTCGAAGGTAAACTACTACTAGGTAAAGTCAATTCAATGCAAGGTATTCTTATGTTGAAGATTACCCTGCCCTGTTACAATGTTTGGATTTGTTAGATATTTGTTTTATAGAAATGTTTAAATGTTTCTGCGTCCAATAAAAGATGAAACCACAGCTGCCAGGTCTTCTAGATAGATTTATTTGTTTATGCAAAGCCCCAATTCAAGACAGATCATAGTAATAAGATGATGGAACATGGGTAGTGTCGACTCTGGGTTATTGAAAAAAAATTTAAGAATGAAAGAAAGAAAAGACCTTATCAAAGGGTTTTATACCTTTCTGTCACATAATTAAAAAAAGACAAAAAAAACACGTGTTCTTGGCACTTACGTTTCATCCATACCTTATAGTAATTATTTCTACTATCCCTTTGTATTTTAAGTAGTGAGGATCACAACAACTTACATTATGTTGAGTAGTCTACAGACTAAACTGTATTCATTATTTTAAACATGCAAAAATGATGTAAATGTGACTATTTTCTTGCAAAACATTTATAACTTTGTGAGATTCTGTCCTATGAGCAAATCTTTGTACTTCCGTGAAGTCTACAAACTTCTCAGTTACACTGTTACCTGACAAAATATTATATACTGTTAATCAAGATATTGTGTTAACTTCTTATTCTAAAAAGGCTGCATTCAGTTTAAAACATCTTATCTATAAGGGTCCAGCCTAAAATATAGATGGTTTGCATTATTGTCTTATTAGTTATCATTTATGGTGGACTAAAGGAACTTTTGACAATATATACCTTATAATGTTTTTAAAAATCAGATGTATATCAAATTAAAAGATATACACACACCTAGGAACTTCTCAGGGTAGCCTACAAAAGTGGTTAGGGGCAGTGGTCTACCTGTCCGTGGGACGGAGATAGTCCCAGACAGTCTTAAGTGGACAGACACTCCAAAGGGAATGGACATGGCCAAACACCACTCCTCTGCACGGAGAAAGAGGAAAGTTACCTGGAGACTCCAAGTCAAATCAGGAGAGATCCCATGTAAGTATATAGATGAATGTATGCTGGTTTAAATTTATATAACTGTTCTGACCAGATCAGTCTACGAAAATCTTATTTCTATTTAAAGGAATCCTTGCTATGGGCCATTACATTCTTAGATCATCCTTAGATATTTATAAAACCCTCTGTATTGAACTCAGAGATAGTCACATACCTAGGTTTTCATTTCCGTTTCAAAAAGACATTGATTTTATTCAGGATTCCTTCTTGCCAGTTCTTACATTTCCTTGCCTTTGAAGGCTACACAGTAATAAATCTGGCCTTATTTGTTTCAAAACAGATACTGAACTTTTGCTAACACTGTCTTGCTCTAACATTTTTTCGAATCAACTTTATCTTGGCTCCCTTGCCAGTCTGTGCCCTTCTCTGTCGTTCCAGAGTATCAACTTAAGTTCTCAAAGGTGAACTGCATTTTTTTCAGCTCTTGTTTTATTTATTGCCTATAAACCTTGCTTGTGTCAGCATCAGAACCAGAAGCTTAAATCCAGAGCTATAAATTGTTATTTTATAAGATGGCAACAACTAACCTCAGTAAAACGAAATGAGATATCAGCATTTTTGCTGACACATTTAGAAGACTGTATTTTACATAGTCTTACAAAGTAGTGTCGGTTTCTAAATCATGTTTTCCCCACATATGTTTTGATATAGAAAATTATAAATGAGAACATCTAAAATGTGACTGTTTTTTTTCCTGTTTTTGTGAAAGTTTCTGTAAAGTGCTTATACTTATTAATATATTACTGATATCTATCATTGGTAGAGATGTGTCATTCCTATGTATTCTCTCTATTCAAAGCAGTGAAAGTGCTGTAATTGCAGAGTATGGTTTGTAATATACATCATTTTAAAGGTAATAAAATGTATCATTCATCAGATGATAAGATAATCGGGGGCTGATCCAACTGCCTGATCCTTTCATGTTACCTGACTGTATAATGCTGTATAATTTGGATGTACAATTCCAACTTTATTTTCTGTTACTTACTTCATACAGAAATTCCATTTCTCAATGAAAGTGTTGCAAACATTGCAGAACTTTGAATTTGCACATTTTCTTTATTTTTCTTTATTTTTTAACCGTTTTTCACACATGGATAGCCATGTATTTCTTTTAACCTTCGATCTTCGATTTTGTTCAGTTTTTGGAACTTTATGTCAGGGTCCGCAACCCCGGGTCCGACGAAGTGACTCACCTGAGTACCCGATGCCCGCGGGTACCGGATCCCGCGGCGCGTCTCCAGCTCCCTCCACCTCCGTCAGCATGTCCGCCGCTAGGCGCGCGCGCGCGCGCGCCCTCAACTACTTTATGCGCCCCCAAATGGAGACGCCGGGGTACGCGCACCGATGACGTCACGGCTGGGGGCGAGGCTTCCCCCTGGCGGCAAGTTTAAAAGCTGAGCACTGAGATTAGCTCAGTGCTCAGTGATTGTTTTTTCTATTCGAGCTCTAGTGCCCTTTGGTGATTTTTCCTATTGATTTCCTGTGTACCAAACCCGGCTTGTCCTCTACTCTGCTGCTCTCTATATCCCGACCCTTGGCTACTAAACGGCGTTCCTGATTTTTTGGTTCCTGACCCTGGCTTCGGATTTTGACCTCGCAGCTTGCTAGTTTCCCTGACCACGGCTTCGTTTCCTGATTTCGGCTTATTCTCACTTGCCTTATCTGCTGATTCCTGGGGTACGTTCCTGCATACCGGTCTCTACCCTTTAATTCTGCCTTGCAGCCTCACATAATCACTGAGCCCTATGGAGCCCGCAGGAAGACCTGACATGTTCACTGCCTTAAGTCAACAAATGACTTCTATGAACCAGTCTTTGCAAGACCTCCAGGCAAGTCAAAACCAGCTTAGGCAGCAGGTGCAACAGCTTCAAGTTCCCCATGCCGCTCCTGCAGACCCAGCCGTGGCCCCTCTACCTCTCAACATGGAAGGCGCCTCGGCCATAGAACCTCAAGTTCCCCTCCCGGAACGATTCACAGGTGACCGCAAGAAGTACCGAACTTTCATCACTTCCTGCCAAATATTGTTTAATCTTAAGCCCAGAACCTATCTCTCCGACTATGTCCGGGTCCATACCGTTATTTCCCTCCTCTCGGACGAACCTCAACAATGGGCTCATCACCTCCTCCACAGCAACAGTCCGCTACTGGATTCGTGGGCCTCATTCCGTCAGGCTATGGACTCTATGTATGACGATCCTTTCAGAACTTCCTCGGCTACCACCTCTCTGAGAACCCTCAAGCAGGGTAGGCGCCCCATCGAGGAGTACATCACTGATTTCAGACGCTTGGCTCTGGACTCATTATGGAATGAGCCCGCTCTCCACGATCAATTCCGTTGGGGCCTCTCGGAATTGGTTAAAGACGAACTTGCTCGCACTTCCATCCCTTCTGGCCTGGAGGACTTTATCACGTTATCCACCCAGATCGACCGTCGGCTCCGTGAGAGAAGACTCGAGCGTCAATCTTCTTCCTCTACCTGGTCGCCTGCCTCTCCTCCTGTCCCCAATGCCTCACTCCCAGACGAGGAACCTATGCAAATAGGTATTATCCATGGACCACTGTCTCCTGCCGAAAGGGAACGCCGTAGATCGTTGGGACTCTGCTTATATTGCGGCAGAGCCGGCCATTCCTACCAAGACTGCAGAACACGCGCCCGATTCCGTAAGGGTAAGGAGATTATCCATCGTTATCAAATATCTACTGGACAGATGTCTCGTTTTGCAGCTCACCTTTCTCTCCCCGTATCCTTGCAGTGGAGTAGCGGTTCCGTCAACCTCTCTGCCATGGTGGATTCCGGAGCCAGTGGCAACTTTCTGGACTTTGATTTGGCACGCTCACTCTCCATCCCCACTCGCCGTAAGAAGACCCCTATGACTATTCAACTGGTGGATGGCAGCCCTCTGAAAACTGGACCCATCATTCGAGAGACCACTACGCTACTACTTAAGATCGGGGAGGGCCATTCAGAGAACATTCGATTTGACATCATGAACTCTCCCATCTCTCCGGTGATCCTGGGCCTCCCATGGTTGAGAACTCATAATCCCTCTATTAATTGGGAGACCGGTACTTTCCGTTTTGCATCCAACCACTGTACCCAAGGTTGTCTCAAGAAAACGTCGGCATGCGTCTCTCTCCTGTCCCAACCATCCCAAGACCTACCTCCTCCTTACGCACACTTCAAAGATGTTTTTGAGAAAAAGGGGGCAGATAAACTTCCTCCTCATCGATCTTATGATTGTCCAATCGAACTATACCCAGGATCTGCCATTCCGTTTGGTCGCATATACCCACTATCCGAACCTGAACTTACCGTATTAAAAGACTATATTGATGAAAATCTCGCTAAAGGGTTTATTAGACCTTCTACCTCCCCAGCGGGGGCAGGAATCTTTTTCGTGCATAAAAAAGACGGCGGACTCCGGCCTTGCGTCGATTACCGAGAATTAAACAATATTACGGTAAAAAACAGATACCCTCTTCCCCTCATTCCTGAACTATTGGAACATGTTCGTGGAGCTAAGATATTCACCAAAATAGATTTACGGGGAGCTTATAACTTGGTGAGGGTACGCAAGGATGATGAATGGAAAACTGCTTTCAGGTGCCGTTATGGCCATTTTGAGTATCTTGTCATGCCTTTTGGATTATGCAACGCACCTGCCACCTTCCAACACTTCGTCAATGACGTTTTTCGCGATATCCTGGACCAATACGTCATAGTTTACTTAGATGACATCCTGGTGTTTTCCCCAAACATAGAGACACACAGGGAACATGTCAGTCAAGTGCTTTCTAGACTCAGAAGAAATGGACTTTTTGCTAAACCAGAGAAATGTACGTTTGAAGTGCAAGTCATTGATTTTCTGGGTTATGTTCTCACTCCTACCAGCATCCAGATGGACAAGAAGAAAGTCGATGCTATTCTCCGCTGGCCTCCTCCTACAGACCGGAAGGGTGTCCAGAGATTCATCGGATTTGCGAATTACTACCGCAAATTTATCAGAGACTTTTCGAAATTCGCTCAACCCTTAACCGCTCTTACCTCCAAGAATTTCAAGTTTGTCTGGTCCGAGGCAGCACAAAAGGCTTTCGACTACCTTAAGGACAGATTCATCTCTGCTCCCATCCTCCGGATGCCTGACCCACAAAATCCATATACCTTGGAGGTCGATGCCTCAGATACCGCTGTAGGAGCTGTACTCTCTCAAAGGCAAGAATCTGACGGACAACTACATCCAGTGGCTTATTTTTCCCGAACTCTCTCTCCCGCAGAAAGAAATTATGGTGTAGGAGAGAGGGAACTATTGGCGATTAAACTAGCTCTGGAAGAATGGCGTCATTTGCTGGAGGGAGCCCTGTATCCCATCACTGTATTTTCCGACCACAAGAATTTAGAATATTTGCGCTCGGCCAAACGCCTGCAACCACGATTGGCGAGGTGGGCCTTATTCTTCACACGATTTCAACTTCACATTACCTACCGTCCAGGGTCCCGTAATAAGAAAGCCGACTCGCTCTCCCGTATGCATGACGTTTCTACCATGCAGATTCCTGAAACAGATAACACGATTTTATCCCCTACACAGTTCCTTGCCATGACCCGCACCATCTGGGACTCGGTTCGACAGTACTCATCCCGCAACCACTTACCAGAGGTTCACGAACTTCAATACCAGCATGGCCTCTACTATCACAATGACCTTGTTTTTGTCCCTCCAGAGGTTCGTTTACAAGTTCTTCAGGCTTTTCACGACACTCCCATCGCCGGACATGGAGGTATCCTGCAAACATCCGAGTTGATTCAGCGATCCTTCTGGTGGCCGACACTTAAGGAGGACGTGAAGGCTTTTGTGTCATCCTGCTCTACGTGTGCTCGAGCCAAGGAGATACCTAAGCGTCCCGCAGGCCTCCTACAGCCTCTTCCTGCCCCATCCAAACCATGGATAAGCATATCGATGGATTTCATCACTGACCTCCCACCATCCAATCACTTCACTACGCTTCTCGTGGTTGTTGATCGCTTTACTAAAATGGCACATTTTATTCCCTATGGACATCTTCCCTCCGCCTCTGAGACGGCTACGCTTTTTGTTCAGAATATATTTCGTTTACATGGCCTACCTGATGACATCACATCTGATCGGGGTTCACAGTTTACCTCACGTTTTTGGAAAGCGTTCTGCCAACAACTCCACATTCAGCGTTTTCTCTCCTCGGCTTTCCATCCTCAGAGCAACGGCCAGACGGAGCGTACCAACCAGACGCTCGAGCAATATCTTCGGTGTTACACAGCCTACTTACAGGACGATTGGTCTCTTTTCTTGCCATTAGCAGAGTTCGCATATAACAATCATATTCATCGCTCCATCAATATGTCCCCATTTCTTGCCAATTATGGATATCATCCCACAATGCTACCTGGATCTCCTATACCCAGTGTGGTCCCCTCGGTCTCAGAACACACTACTAGACTGACCAAAACTTTTTCCCTTCTTCACGAGACCCTAGTGACGGCTCAACGTCATTACAAGAATTTTGCGGATCGCCATCGCAGCAATACGCCACACTATCAGACTGGTGACAAGGTTTGGCTCTCTACTAGGCACCTCAAACTATCATGTCCTACTAGGAAACTGGGTCCCAAGTACATTGGACCTTTTGTTATCAGCCGTTTCATTTCCCCCACAGCAGTAGAATTGAAGTTGCCCAACTCCATGTCCATCCATCCCGTGTTCCATGTCTCATTGCTCAAACCATGGAGGGATAATCCGTTCCCAGGACGTCTTCCTAACCCACCTCCTCCGGTTCTAGTTGATAATATCCCTGAATACGAGGTCGAAGAGATACTAGACTCAAGGTACTTTCATAGACGATTACAATACCTTATCCGCTGGAAGGGTTATGCCCCGGACGAAGATTCTTGGGAGCCTGCTGACATCGTACATGCCCCAGAGCTTCTTACGTCTTTTCACAATCAACATCCTGATCGTCCAGGCCCTGAGAGAGTCCGGAGACCTCTCGTCGGAAGGGGGATCTGTCAGGGTCCGCAACCCCGGGTCCGACGAAGTGACTCACCTGAGTACCCGATGCCCGCGGGTACCGGATCCCGCGGCGCGTCTCCAGCTCCCTCCACCTCCGTCAGCATGTCCGCCGCTAGGCGCGCGCGCGCGCGCCCTCAACTACTTTATGCGCCCCCAAATGGAGACGCCGGGGTACGCGCACCGATGACGTCACGGCTGGGGGCGAGGCTTCCCCCTGGCGGCAAGTTTAAAAGCTGAGCACTGAGATTAGCTCAGTGCTCAGTGATTGTTTTTTCTATTCGAGCTCTAGTGCCCTTTGGTGATTTTTCCTATTGATTTCCTGTGTACCAAACCCGGCTTGTCCTCTACTCTGCTGCTCTCTATATCCCGACCCTTGGCTACTAAACGGCGTTCCTGATTTTTTGGTTCCTGACCCTGGCTTCGGATTTTGACCTCGCAGCTTGCTAGTTTCCCTGACCACGGCTTCGTTTCCTGATTTCGGCTTATTCTCACTTGCCTTATCTGCTGATTCCTGGGGTACGTTCCTGCATACCGGTCTCTACCCTTTAATTCTGCCTTGCAGCCTCACACTTTATTACTTTTTTGGAAATTATTAAACCACTGTAGTCCACACGGACTTGCAGTATAATGCACGTATGATTGATTAGATTGTATAAACATGTTCATGGGGATCCAGTTAGCCTTTTCTTTCCGAAGGGCATTTGTAATCTTGAAGGCCAACACAATTTATGGAAGTCATTTTAGAGCAAAGGTGAGCAAATTCTGTTTTTTAGATGGCCTTTTTTTCTACAATGACCTACAGAGCTAAGAAATATCACAAATGTGGGTAAAATAACAAATCTGTATATATTTGATAGGTTAAGGTTTACATCAAATGCACAGTTATATGAATCCTTGTAGAGAAGTTAAGTAATAAACCTGAAATATATTATATTGTATTTTTCTGTATGGCGGATACTCTGTAAAGGTCCTGGCCCTTTGGATTAGTTACGTTAGCTCCAGATCATTTTTCAGTGCTTGGCTGATTGAGACAGCCTACATCATGAACCTGTCATCTAAAAATTGTCATTAATCGGTAAAAACTCTCAATGTGATTTGTTACTAATGTAAAGCTACATTTAATCATCTCTGACCTTCACAGGTTACTCCACCTAGAACACAACATAAAGGAAAAATATGTAAGATGTGAACAGTGCAGTTTTCACAACCTAAATTAAAGGGACACTCCAGCCATCAAATGCACTTTAATACATGATATCATAGCTCCATGGTCCCTTTACATTTACATTGTGTCACTTTTGCAAATGCATTTGCTTATTTTTGTTTATGAGGAATGCATATTTTACTACTTACAGAGAACTTTAATATGCATTATTTTTCCATGGAACTGTCAGGGACGGTAAACTGCCCATTTAATTTTACGTTAACTATTTATTATTGTTAACCAGAAGGGATTGGCATCTTCTTTGGGAAGGGGGTTAAGATGCCCTACTTAAACGAGCTTACAAAAAGTGCCACTGTTAGGGATGCACCAGCCATATTAGTATAAGTATTGTCCAAAGGCAAGAGAGGGACTAGGAAAGTGGGCTAAGGAAGTGTGTCAACGTATTAGTTTGTAAGCGATGAGGGACTTTTTGAAGGATTGAAGGTAAGGGGGAAGACAGATAGGATGGGGAGGGCTTCCACAGCATATGGACAGCCATTGAGAAATCTTGCAAGCGAGCATGAGAGCTAAAATTCAGAGCACAGGACGAACGGAAATCATAAGATGAGCAAAGAGACCTAGTGGAAGTGTATTAAAAGAAGAGTGAGGAGATGTAAGTAGGGGAACCACTATGAAGGATTTGGAAATATGTTCTGAAGCGCACAGGCAGCCAGTGAAGAGACAGAGGGGAGAGATGTTAGTAAAGTGATGGGAGAGGAAGATATGTCTGACAGTATCGTTCATGGTGTATTGTAGAGGGGCAAGACGTGTATGAGGGAGACCAGCTAAGACAGGGTTCTAGTAGTCAAGGCAGGTAACAATGAGGACATGAACAAGAGCATCTTGTGTTAGGAAGGGACAAATGTGGGCAATGTTTTTAGATGGAGATGGTAGATTTTTGAGAAAGACTGGATATGGGGGTCAGAGTGTGACACTAAGGCAGCGAACGTGAGGACTCTAAACAACTCTAGAGTTTAAATATGGAGCTATTAACTGCACTACATTTGCTTTTGATTTACCATATTTGGTGCGATGGAATAAATGTAACATCTGAACTGAAGTTATGATATTTGTCTATATTATGGTACCTGAGAGGAGGTGCAGGGTCTCTTAGCAGCAGTATCACGCACAAGCATTTTATAGTACAAGAACAGTGTGCTAACCATTGTGTCCCCCTCCCCAGCCAACTGTACCTTAGCGGAGGTGGGTGCAGCTAACAATGCAAACCTTTCCACTAATGCGTCCTCAAAGTGCTGCCTGAAACGGCTCTCAATCATCAGGGAGCAGCCAGAACTGAAGTGAAGACGTGTTGAGGCTGATCTGTCATGATCACCTGCAGAATAGTGGTTTTTGGGGAGACTCATGGACAGCTACTATAGACCTCTGGGCTAAGCCTGGGCCTAGGGCATCTACCCCTTTTTTAATGTTAATGATTACATTAAGTTCTTTATGTGGTCTTTTAAATTAAAAATCAGATGGCTTTAAAGGTGTCATCTATGATACAAACACTCATGCTGTGACTGCTACGTGACTTTGAGTATATTGTTGAGGAATGAGTATTGAATGTAAGCATAATTTGAATGTTTGTAAATTAATTGGTACCTTAAAATGTAAAATTAGAATTTGTTTTGCCTGTGTTTCCGCATTTCTCTCTTATAAATAAGGCTCTTTTCGTATGTTATCTGGGTCTCCCACTGACTCTCTGAGCGTTTTATTTGTTTTGTGTTTTTTGTGTTTGTTTTTTTAACAATTAAAAAATGAGCAACATATTAATGCAAACAAAGCCATTACGTACTTGTTGCAGGAGCATAATTAAAAGCACTAAGAAGGAATATAAACTACAAATCAAAATCCTCTACCTCAAGAAGCTAAAAAAATGAAGTAGAATTTTGGAACTCATAAATTCTCTCAAGAGTAATGTTTAGGGGAGAATGGGTGTAAAGTATAATTTGTATGCTGTCTGTTACATTGCACTGCCCTTTCAAGCTTCCTTTTTTTGGTTGTAAGACTACTAGGTTACTTAGCTTTTACTCGTCTTTACTCGTCTTGTCCCTTCAGTTTCTTTTATCTGCAAGCTCCTTCTTCTTTTGATCAAAGAACGACACTAAAATCTGTAAATGACCTCTCTGGCTACCTGAATAACATTCCTAATAGAATAGAACTGATATCATTTGACAGTAACTTGAGGTACAGTTCCACCTAGGGTGCCTCATAAAATATCCCCAGATAAGTGTAACATCATGTAAAGGAAAGTATAAGAAACCTGTGTTTTTCCTCAGTGCTCTTTGTTACTTAAAAACTGCTGCTAGGGTTGCTTTGAAAGATTCCTTTCATTCTTCCGTATAGACATAAAAGTTATGTGTTACTCAGTTGCACGCTGGATCTCACACCTGTGCCAGGTGGGATTTGGTCTCAAAGCAAAGAGATTTTTTTTGGTTTTTGGTTTATTGGTTTGAGTAATATTTTTAGTTGGCCATACAAAAAAATATGAGATGCTAACCAAGCACAAACAGATGCTTTATAGCAGGCCTTATGAAATTTGCCTCAAATTTCGGATCTGTACTGTCCTTTTGGGTGGGATCGGACTTATATGGAGATGGAGATTTTTCCGCTGTAAGGCTAGGTTTCCACTTGTTTTTTTTTTGCTAAAAACGCCCATAAAAACGCCAATAGCGCCACCTGGCGTTTTTTTAGTGAAAAAACGTTGCAGCCAGATGTTAGCTGTTCTTCAATAGGAAATCGCAGAATGCCATATCCACTTGGCGTTTTTCTGTTCGGCGTTTTTTCAGTCCTCTTTGGCGTTTTTCTGCTTTTTTGGGCTCTGTGGCAGTTTTTCAAAATCGCAGCATGTTGACACTCTGGCGTTTTTTGCAAGGAAATCTTGGCGTTTTTCTCCAATAGAAGTCTATGGGAGAGAAAAAACGCCATGAAAAAGCCATGTGGGTTTATTGCCTTGGCGTTTTTTATGGCGTTTTTCCACAGTTACAATGCAGAGGATGGACCCAGTATCTGTGTGAACTACGAGAAATAGGCTGGAAACAAACAGTTTCACACAAAACAAAGTTCATATTGAATTCTACACCATTTGGAACAAACATGCCATTACAAACAAACATACGCAACGCATCAACTGGATCCTGCGTGCCAAAAGCAACAGCAAACAATTTGCACCATCATTTGGGGCCAATCTTCCTAGAGGAGCAGACATTCGGAATAAAGCACGCCTTACAAACCACAGAAAAGTGACAAAAGGGTCCGCTGGGGGGTTTAAGTAGAACTCTACCAAGTAAATGACATCAGGGGGCAGATACTTGCCATTTATCCTAATCCCTTTTAGCTGGGTGAAACTTCTAACTTGTAAAGGCTGGAAAAACTGCCTAAGGTCAAAAAAAGCAATTTCCACAGAAAGGCTAAAACGCCAGAAAAAACTCCAGAAAAAAACGCCAAAACGCAGGAAAATGCAGTGGCAGTTTTCTTGGCGTTTTTCATCAAGAAAAAAAACGCAGGACAAAAACCCAAGTGGAAACCTAGCCTAATAGCACAAGAGAGATAACATTTGGGATGCACAGTAAGGCGTTACTGTTTTTGGTGAGCATCTCATATTCTTTTTGTATGGAATGTTTTAGTTGTTCATCACATTAAAAGAGCCGATGATCATGGATAACATATTAGCCACCTTTTCAAAAAGAAAAACCTGGGCTGACTTTTGATTGAATGCATATGAGAGAGAAGTCTTGATAGCTGTACTGATCGTCAAAAGAGGAAATCCTATAATTCTACGATATACTGACCTTATTACAGCGCGTATCCTATACTGTTTTATAAATATATTTTACGAGTCTAGCCTTGTAAGCTTATTTATGCCTTCAATAATTTAGGATGCCAGTCTCTGTGTAGTTAAGCAAGCTTGTCAGTAAGAGCTATTTTATTCAGTTTAGACCCATGAGGATTATCACTGAGACACAGATATGCATCTTGAAAAACACAAACATACTTTTTCATATGTCTTACACCCATCATATTTAGATAAACGCGGTTTATTTTCTGCCGAGTCTTTTGTTTCTGCTAGTGTGGATGTAGGCTGTAGATTCCCATGGGCACAATCAAGGGGATTAGGGTATATATAAATGGAATTAGGTGATAAGCCTTGTCATTAATGGAAATCCTTTACGTGTGCTAGCTTGAGTCTAAGAAAAAGTACATTTGTGCAATTTGTTTAAAATTCTAAGTAATATTTGAGCATCTTTTTTTTGTGCCAAAAGATTGGTATATTTATAGATTAAAATACACTTCTAAAGTCCGTTTTCCATTGCAAAGTAACTAATACTTAAATTCAGCAAAAAATAACTCTTTTGCTGAGCTTCTCCCATTTCCCACAAGCAGTTTTATCTTATGATTCAATGGAGACTGAATGCTAATGCAAACTTCAAGGAAGACTTGCAGCGTTTGTGTTGCTGCAGCTTTAAATGGAATTGTGCCACTCAAAACTACAAGGCGTTTAAATGGGACTCACTTGGGTTTTGAAGTACCAAGAATTATAATTTATTTCTAATTTGGACATCACTAGAATGGGCAATATCATTACCCAGAATGGATGTACTAGCTGAAGAGAAAATAGTGTCTTTACTTGAAGTTGATAAAAAAAACTCAAAAGTCCTGAACATTTATGTAACTTTCCCTCGTTTTTTTAAGTTGCACCAATAAAAGGTATCAACTTCAACTAAGGACTCCATATAGTTTAGCTGTGACTGGGGAAAGCCGTCATATTATGGTTATGAGAGGTTTTGTGCCTGCTGCTGATTTCAAAGTAACTTTAAGTTGCTGTCCCACCTGCAAAAGAGTGATTGCTTAGCAGGCAAAACATCTTCCTTTATACAAAGTGAGTTGGATTGTTGTCCTTAGTGGGAGAAGCAGAACATCATTTAAAAAAAAAAAACTAAAAATGCCTGGTTTGCTCATCAAGGAAAAACCATAACATAGCTCTATGATAATGTCCTGGCAATATGAGTGCTGGTAAGGTCTCCAACTCTCCATGATCCGACAAGAAGCACAGAATAAGGTTTATCTGGGAATATAATTCAAAATACCACAGAGACCATTTTATTGCTAATCAGTATTAAATATGCTTGCTTTGCGACAGAATACAATTTCATTAAGCATAAAAGCAACTATCTCTGGTGCAATATAAATAATTAATCAAAACATGAAAGTAAATTCTAAGGTGAAGCAAAAATCTGTTCATGTTAAGACAGGTTTCATACCTTGTGTCATACTTTAAATGCCATGGTCATTAAGATATGGAACCTATTTGCATATAAACCTTATCTAGTTAAAATGAATGTTCATTTAAAAGATAACAGTATCTTCTAAGTCATTATAGTAATTCATCACTGTTATTTAAAGTCCTTGTGTAAGTCATATCATTGCCAAAACCATGCTGAATAACATTGGTTTAACTCATTTTTGTCTGTTTTGTAATAGGTGTAGGACCGTCTTTAAGGAAAATACCTGTCAGTGGCTCCAATGATTTTACGGGAGCCATATACTCATTTAGGCTTAACTTTATACTACATGGTTGCTGTTGCTGTTTTATTGTTTTATTAATTACGCTGTTATGGTTGGCTTTGGTTCAAATGATCAAACATGAAATGTCAAGAACATATCTGTATTATAGGAGCCCTGGGTTATCAAAAAAGCCTCCAAACGAGAAGGCTAAAAGACACAGACACCTAGAACAGAATAACACAAAAAAGGTCAATAAATGTTTTCTGCTTTACAAATATAGAAGCAGAAAGTGAAGGGTGCTGAGAAATAGAAGACCTCAATGAAGCATCAGTAACAGACTCCCCTCCTCCTATATATACCTATATTTATAGCTCTGACATTTACATTAAATCCAAATTTTACAAGAACCTCTATGTAGATTAATGCAACAACCCCACCCTACAAATCCCTGCTAACATTACATACAAAGAAAAGAAAAAATACACGTAAAATAAGTTCTAACTATACAGCAAAATCTTAGTTTGCTGCCCACTAGTAATTATTCCTTATAGTTAAGTGTTACATTCTATTTACATCCCTAAAGAACGTATTTCTCCATTATACTATATTCCTTTCACATTTCAGTTCCTGTAACTAACACTCCCCTCATTTATTACCTTAACAAAAGGAAAAGTAATCTGCAACCGAGAGTTGGTAAAATATATTGGTTATTTTTTTGAACTTTTGTAACAGTAAGATTCATATTTCAAATGACATGCATTAAACAATATGATGCTTAAAATAATTTGTTCCATAAACCAGAGGCAGTCAGAAGGGTGGTTACTACAGTTCATTTGTACTTTACATCTATTTTAGCCAATGTCTTGTATGCCATTATGGGCCATAGTTGCTAAAGCAAAATTGTAACAATTCAAAGTTCTTAATTCGAAGCAATCACAGTGGAAACAGAACATTCTATTGTTATAGTTAAGCCACAATGAATAAGACCTTACAACATACACTGATCAGCCATAATCTTATGACCACCTGTCTAATATTGTGTAGATCCCCTATTTACAGCCAAAACAGCCCTGACCCGTCGAGGCATGGACTCCACTAGACCTCTGAAGGTGTGTTGTGGTATCTAGCACCAAGACGTTAGCAGCAGATCCTTTAAGTCCTGTATGTTGCGAGGTGGGGCCTCCATGGATGCATCCTGGTGACATGTGTTCTCCAGGTAAGCGACGCTCCCGGTCATCTATGTGATGTAAAAGAAAACGTGATTCATCAGACAGGCCACTTTCTTCCATTGTTCCGTATTCCAGTTCTTATGCTCAGATGCCCATTGTACTCTTTCGGCAGTGGACAGGGGTCAGCATGGGCACCCTGACTGGTTTGTGGATACGCAATGTACTGTGTTCTGACACCTTTCTATTAAAACCAGCATTAACCTTTTTCAGCTATTTGAGTTACAGTAGCTCGTCTGTTGGATTTGACCACATGGGCCAGCCTTTACCCCCACGTACATCAGTGAGTCTTGGCTGCCCCTGACCCTGTTGCTGGTTCGCCACTTTTCCTTCCTTGTACCACTTTTGAAAGGTACTGACCACTGGAGACCAGGAACACCCCACAAGAGCTGCAGTTTTGGAGATGCTTTGACCCAGTTGTCTAGCCATCACAATTTGCCCAGTCAAGGTCACTCAGATCCTTACGCTTGCCCATTTTTCCTGCTTCTTACACATCAACTTTGAAAACAAAATGTTCACTTGCTGCCTAATATATGCCACCGACTGACAGGTGTCATGTTAACAAGATTATCAGCGTTATTCACTTCACCTGTCAGTGGTCATAATGTTATGGATGATCGGAGTATAACACAGCTCAGCCTTCGATATCATTATCTCAAAATTGTTTAGACTAAGAAAACAAAAGTACATGGAGCATTCATAACTTCTCTGCATAATATTCTATTGCTTCAAAGTTGTACTTCAGTACAACTGAATTCAGTTCGCTGATTCAGTTTGTTGTCGGGTTTGGATATTCTTTGTATGTTGTCATAGTACGAAAATGAATGTGATGTCTCTCTGTATTATTGCCATGTAATGACTATTTTCTGTGGCTCACTAGCAAGCTGGTAGACTTTTTCATTAGTTTCATCTGGCTGACTTTTTGCCATTTCTTTACTTTTAACAAATGCCTGAGGAAAAGGTCAGTTTAGTTGAATATAATCCACTTTGAAGAATTTGCAAAAAGACAGGTTGTATAATGATTTATTGTTGATTTTTATTAAAATTACGCTGTCTTTGTTAACATCCATCTCTCTTTGTGTGTAGTGTCAAACAAATGCTATGGTGCATGTGTATGTCACATAGAGTTACTTGGTATGAAAATAAATGGCATTATGTATCTCTATTTAATGTCTGGTAGCAATGGACGCACCTACTTTGGTCAACTCTGATAAATTCAAACTTAGCCCTGCCTTGTAAGATTTCATATAAACCCCGCACATCCTTAGACAGCAAATGACAATCCTGAAAGTTGCTTGAATCTTCTGTCAGCATTAATGTGCTTTTGTATGAAGTTATATTAAGAAGTGATTCTATAAAAGCTGCATATATATTGGGTGGGGAGAGGGCTTGTGTATATGCTCTTCTTCTTGTGGTTTCAAGTTATATATATTCGGAACACAAAACAGATGTGATTGGTATATGTTCTGAACCCATAGCTTGTGGTTTAGCCCAAGATGAAAAGATTATCTCTGGGGCATTCTTAGCAAAATGTGGCCTTATTATGATTTCTGATTACATTTCAGATAAATTTCCGTTATTAGGGGTGTCGATCTGCCTGTCATGAAATGAAGTACACGGTATTTTACACAATCTATCACCAGTTCAAACAGGTTTTAATGGTTCAATATACCAAAAATTAGTAGTGGTCAGGTGTCCACTAGTGAATATTATGTTGTTTTTCCAAGAGCCTGCATGTTTAACTAAATTGCAACTATTGTTACACTATTTGAAAATGTTTATACAACCTATTCATGGCTGAATATACATCCCAAGGACCCTTCGTTAAAAGGGCTACTAGACACCCATGCATTTTAAGTTTCTGTTGTGACAGTGGTGCAAGATTACTCTTTAAAAGTATGACCCATTGGCAGCCCCCATTTATTTGTGGTATTTTTTAAACAAATGCCAAAATTGGTGAAAATCTACATATTGAAAGTCTTTAGGATGTGTCTATAACTACTTCATATACATATGTGTAGCTAAAACATTTCATCAAATTGGAAGTTTGATCAAAATCAGTAATGATATTTGTACTTTCACACTGACCATTTTTCTAACCTTTATCTTTTTTCTCTGAAAGAAAAGCTAGTTTATTAAAATATGGGGAAGATGGATGGTAAAATAAGTGATTTCTTAATCTTTTTGCATAGATGTGACCTTTTGCAGCTATTTTCTAAGTTATGATATATAGAAGCGTTGTATTTTATATGCTTCTTTCTTGATTAAAGTGGGATGTCTACACATGGATGTATTGCTTTCTCGATTGTTTTGTGCCATCCGTTTGACAACAGTTATTTGTACACGCATAAGGATTTCTAATGTCATTCTAGAGACAGAATTTCCAAAAATAAAGTTGCTTTCTGGTGTTAAGTGGAGTTAGGAAGCAAGAAGCATTCTTGTCTTTCTCTACATATACTCTATTAAACAGGATATACATATGCAAATGTATATTTGCTAGTTTTTTTAGCATACTCATTTAACTCCTTCTTATTCATGCCTACCCTGTTATATGTTGTGTACTGTCAACTACATGGGCTGCAAGTGAAATCTACTTGTACACACCACTGCATATACCGTATTTGCCCGAATATAGGCCGCACTTTTCCCCCCACTTTAAGTGCGGCCTATATTCGGGGTTTAGCGCAGGAATGCGCAATTCGTATCGCCAGACGCCCGGGACATGCAGTTCCCCTGCAGCACTGTAGGGGACCGGCATCCTACCCTCCGATACGCTGAGACAGCCTCCCCTGCCAGCACTTCACACGAGGGGAGTGCCTCCACAGGAGATTGTCTAAGCGCATTGTGCAGACGTTGAATGTCTGCATGATGCGCTTTAACAATCTCCCTTGCCGGCACTTCCCACAGTGGAAGTTCCGGCACCAGAAGTTGTATACGCGTATTGCGTAGATGTCCCCCGCAAGACACACGGGAGTCTGCTTTGGTAAGTCGGGGGGGGGCACATCTTGGGGGCAGAGTGGCAGCATATCTCGGGGGGGGGGCAGAGTGGCAGCATATCTTGGGGGGGGAGTGGCAGCATATCTATTACACTAAGAATCAAAATTGTTCTTTAAAAAAGCAACTTTTAGGGTGCGGCCTATAATCGAGCCAATACGGTATATTTTACAATGGGGTGACCATTAAGATACTTACTTAATTTTCATAAAGTTTACTATTTCCTTTGGTATTTATAGAGAAATAAATGGGGGAGATGTATTTTTACCATTATATTATGTGATTGGGTGTACATCTTGCCTTAAGCTAGGTATATATGGACAGCTGAAAAAAAATAAATTATTTAGATTTCCCTAGTAAAGTATAAGCTGTTTATATGGTTGTCACGTAAATCTATGAATATTGGCCAAGCCTCGCACAAGGACAAATGTGTCCCAACCCCTGCTCAAAGGGTTACGTTTCCAGCTTTTACATAATGTCATTTGTAATTGTAAACAGTGCTGGCGAAGCTTGGAACCTTTTACATGGATCTTCAGGAATATGATACTTCCTTACACTGTTGATGCATTTTCATCCAAATGCATTCATTTTATCCAGAGCATACAACATATGGTAGTAGCTGTAATGCATGTTGTAATTCCATCAAACTGCCATTGCTTGCTCTGTCCTAGACGAACGGCATATTATTGTTTAGCCTCACCATGCAAAGCCTCCATCTCTGGAAACAAAGCTCAAAGTGTGTATTTTGTTTAATGATGTGCGGAGGTAGAACCTGCGGAAAAAACAGGTGTTCTAACAGAAAACAAATACATAAACATATTCCCTATAGAAACAAAGTATTTCAAGTGAAATATGTAAAAGGGTGACTTCTTAAGCAGAAAGCACAGAACGTTCTTAATTTATTGTCATCTACCTTATGCCAGCTGTTACCAACAGCACTTGAGCTGAAACATCTTGTAACAAAAAAAATCTTTGTAAACTTTGTAGGGTAACTTTCTCCTCCCTATTGCATTTGTGGGCACTATATCAATAATGGTCAATTACCACTGCTCCATTAATTATTACACTGCATTTTCCGGGTAAGGATGCTGGGAAATGCAGTTTTACAGCTGTTGTGCTGTAGTTGAGCTTCTCCGGTTACCTAGTTTGATTGTCGGTGTTGAGTTTATAAGTAGTTTCGTGAGGAAAGCAAATTATTTAATAGCACATAATAGGTTTTGTCATTTTCTGGAGGCCGTTGACACTTGTATTGAAAGGATAGCCGATAAGTACATCATGTCACCTTTGTACGTGTCCGTCATCGTCTCTCACTAATGTCTTTATTCAACTGATTGATAGCAATTACTTTAGGTGCAGGAGCCAGTGAATCTGCAGCAGTCATAATTCTTTCAAGCTATAACATCTTAGCTGCCACAGAAAGACATTAGCAGTAAATGTGCAGGCCACTTATCAGGACAAGGGTCCAGAAAAAGATATATAAAATCGATTAATATGGGGAAACTAATAGGATTAACAAAAAAATATAAAACTAAATAATAAGGACCAAAGCAGCTACACAAAGATTGATAAAACTGAATACATGGGGAAAGAAAAGGATCAAATATCCTTTGCATGCTTCCATTATTTCTCTTTTCTTACATGTTCCTTGTATTCCCATCAATCCTTTTTTAATTTAAGACTAATAGATTTTTTCAAATGAAAAGGTCATCATTTGACATCTGAGATTTACATTGAGATTCAGGCTCTGCCATCTGCACAGGTATTGATGGGGTAATTGCTTTAAGCCAGTATCAACTAACCATGGAGGGTTTTTCCAACAATGTCACAGATGTTAAACAAATATAAAAGAACAATCAAATGCATAAGTTCTGATTCTTAAGATGAGATAACCTTTATATAACTATACAGTATATATGAATGGGACATTGTAGAATATGTGTGTGTATATCTATATCTATCCATAGATGCAGGGGGGTACCTAGAGTATTTGGCACCTGGGGCGGATCCTGTATGTGGCACCCCCCCAAACTTTAAAACTGCATAGCTTCTATCGTTATATACTGGCGCAGACATTGAAGGTGGTACAGCATTACTGTTATCATTATATACTGAGGCAGACATTGACGGTGGTACAGCAAAACACCTACCACTATATACTGAGGCAGACATTGACGGTGGTAAAGCATAACACCAAACGCTATATACTGAGGCAGACATTGACGGTGGTACAGCGTAATCCCTATCACTATACATTGAGCCAGACACTGATAATAGTGCAGCATAACTCCTATCACTATATACTAAGCCAAACATTGATGTGGTGTAGGCCTACCACTTAATTGTCTGGCTTAGAGATGCACCGAAACGAAAATTCTGGACTGAAACCGAACATCCAGCATTTACCTGTCCGAAACCATATATGACCCCCCACCATAAAAAAAATCTCACACTTTTATTTAAAGTAAGTAACACAGCAAAATATATATATATATATATATATATATATATATATGATTGTTAACAGCAATCACACTCCTAGCATGTACTAGCTGACTTGGCATGATAGGAGTGTGATTGCTGTGATTACGTTACAAATCCCGTATTTGCAGGTATACAATAATAATGTATGGAAACATAGCAAGAGATAAAACTACAGGCATATAGTTGCACAACCCAAAGCCAGCCCTGGCGTCCACACTGCCCACATAGAGCCTGACCAGCACTAATTCACACTTTCATTCACATAATTAAATCACACAATCATTTATTCTCTCTCATTCACACAAATTTGCACATTCATTAATGCATTCTCACAAACTCATTAATTATCTCCGTCATTCAGACAATTCATCCACACATTCATTCATTCTCTCACTCATTCTCACTATCTACCTTTCCCCCTTTTCTACCCCTTCTCACTATCTACCCCCTCTCCCTCCCTTCTCACTATCTACCTCCCCCTTCTCACTATCTACCCCCCCCACCCCACTATCTACCCCCCCTCCCCCTTTGTAGTTAAAGTTTTTTTACATACCACCCTGCGGTGGGAGCACGACGCCTCCGTTTTCCTGCTCTGCCGCTGCTTTCTGCTGTGTCGCTGAGCGCCGAAATATGACATCATATTTCAGCGCTCAACATGACATGCCGGCACTGCGACGGAGTTAGAGGCCTTGCGAAGGAGACTGAGGGGCGCCGAGCAGTTGCTAGGCGCCCCTCTCTCTCCTCCGTGTAAAAAAAAAAAATGACGATGCTGCCGGGGATCCGGACGTGTGGTCACCCTAGCCCGTGGCACCCCCCTGACGATCGGCACCCGGGGCGGACCGCCCCCCTCCCGCCCCGCGCTAGGTACACTACTGCATAGATGTCACTCTCTCTTCTTTCAAATGACCTCAAACTTTGAACAGTAGTGTGTGTGTGTATGTATATATATATATATGTGTATATATATATATATATATATATATATATATATATATATATAGTGCCTTACAAAAGTATTCACACCCTTGGCATTTTTCCTATTTTGCTGCATTACAACCTGCAATTAAAATGGATTTGTTGGGGGTTTGTATTATTTGATTTTCACAACATGCCTACCACTATTTTACACAAAATATTTTATATTGTGAAACAAACAAGAAATAATACAAAAAACAGAAGACTTGAACATGCATAAATATTCACCCCCCAAAAGTCAATATTTTGTAAGGCTTAAGGCAGTCCTATGGACAGATACCCCAATCTCCGCTGTGGATCTTTGCAGCTCCATCAGAGTTATCTTTGGTCTCTTTGTTGCCTCTCTGATTAATACCCTCCTTGCCTGGTCCTTGAGTTTTTTAATAATGGATTTAATGTTGCTCTGTGGGATGTTCAAAGTCTTGGATCTTTTTTTATAACCTAACACTGATCTGTACTTCCCTACAACTTTGTCCCTGACTTGTTTGGGGAGCTCCTTTGTCTTCATGGTGCTCCTTGCTTGGTGGTGCCCCTTGCTCAGTGGTGTTTCAGAACAGGTGTAAATATACTGAGATCATGTGACAGATCATGTGACACTTGGTGGAATTTATTTAACTCATTATGTGACTTCTGAAGGTAATTGGTTGCACCGAATCTTGTTTAGGGGCTTCATAGCAAAGGGGATGAATACATATGTACACACACACACACATTTTTTTTATTCTTAAAAAAAGTGATTTTCTTCATTTCACTTTGCCACTTTGAACTATTTTGTGTATGTATATTACATGAATTCCAAATACAAATCAATTTTAATTGCAGGTTGTAATGTACCAATATATATATATATATATATATATATAACACTTTCAAAAAGAAGGTCAGCACTCCAGGTCTTTAAATAGACAATTTCATTTTATTCAAAGTCAAGTCGACGTTTCAGTCATTACTGACTTTCATTACTGACTGAAACGTCGACTTGACTTTGAATAAAATGAAATTGTCTATTTAAAGACCTGGAGTGCTGACCTTCTTTTTGAAAGTGTTTTACATGGAAACTGCTGGTTACTAGCACCGGGCTTGGAATATTTGGAATGGTGTGCAATGGACTCTGTGAGTAAATATATATATATATATATATATATATATAATCTTGCTTGCACTTGGTATTTAAAGTAGTAAAATGGAGGGGAAAAATGTGTCCCAACTACAGTCAGCCTATGTATAATTATACTCTTGATCTGTCATCTATGTTCCCTACTGGGCGTAGAGTATATGCATTCCCCAGATTAGACTACCATTTAATACAGTCCACTAGCAATCTATGAAACATCAGTCAGTTGCTAGCGTGTGGATCTAGAGTTTGAATAAAAGAGCTGGAATACCATGATGTGCTGCGAATGCAACATAAAATAATTCTATTGTCTGCCTCTAGAAGTTCAATCTCAATTATGCACACACACACACACAAATATAAGTGTAAATCAGAAACCTAAAGAAACGCTGTGCAGATAGACTTTATGTAAAAAAACTCTTTCTTCTGTGATACATGTAAGTAATAAGTACTGTAAAAATTATATTTGCTATTACATATTTATATGCATGTATCATAGGAGCAGGCAATAGACAATCAGATTATCCAGTCCACACCTAAGGATCGCCCTAAGGCAGGGGTGTCCAAGTTTTTTCTGCAGTGGGCCACTTCATCAGAATTGTATACGTGCGTGGGCCGCACTAATTTTTCACTGTGAGAAAATATGGCCTTTAATAAAATATGCAGATTAAAATAAAGTAAATTACACAAAACCTTTACTTTTCCTCTCACTGATTTCTGGGCCTAGAAAGTGTTGTGACTACAAATTCAGGATAATTAAAAATGAAATAGTTCTATTTATTCTAGGGATACACCGAAATGAAAATTCTGGACCAAAACATTCACGGTTCACTTGAAAAGAACCCCCAACTTTAAAAATAATAATAAAAACTCACATTCCTATCATACCCAGGCAACCAGTAAATTCCGGTACCTAGGCATGATGGGACTGTGCTTGCTGTGATTGCTGTTAGCAATCACACTCCTATCATGCCAAGTCAGCCAGTACATGCTGGTACAGGGTGGCTGTAAGTGATGTGCAGACCCCATATTGCTGGCAGCATCAATACACAAGGGGGGCAGCTAGCTAGGTTTCAGCATGTACTGGCTGACTTGGCATGATAGGAGTGTAATCATGCCTAGGTTCCAGCACTTACACATCCATGCTATCACACACTCATTCATTCATATACTCATTCATTCACAGATTCATTCCCTCAATCACGCATACTCATTCAAACACCCTCCTTACCTGCACTGCAGCTCCTCGATGCCTCTCACAGACTTCAGCAGAGGAAGCTGGACTGGAGCAGAGTCATGTGATGTCACGTGAACTCTGCTGGGTTCCGCTTCCTCTGTGCAGTACAAAAGACCCTCCCACCGACCCTCCCGCCGATCTTACGCGGGCCGCACCTCGTGGTAGCATGTTGGACGCCCCTGCCCTATGGTATAATCACTGAGGAAATCTGAGAGTAGATTGTCAAACATTAATTGTAATGGCCAAAAACAGCCTTTAAAGTAATTCATAAGAACTCATCACAATAATCTGATATAACAATGATAGTATTTTGAAATTGGAAAAAGCCCATCCAAGACATCTATGAAGGCATCTCCCTTTAGAGTCCCTTGAGCTCTCCTCTCATGTGAGGGGTGGAAGTAGCTGCTCGAGGGGCAGGGTTAGCCATAGGACAGGATGGGGCTACCCCAAGTACCATTAAATGGGTTTGGAGTGGGAGGAGAATTGTGCAGGGAGTGAGCATGGCTCACCACCACTCCCTTGCCTAGGAAATCAATGAAAGTGACCCGTTTAAGCAGCAATTCACCCTGAGAATAAAACTGTGCTTCCCCTGGTCTTCAGGTCAGTTTGCTCTTTCTAGAGGTAGGGGAGCTGTATGGTCATGCCCTGTCTCCACCTACCTAAGACTATCTGGCCAATGTGTGCAGCTAGCCCTGTCTCGACAGGAGGTCAGCCCCTAAAGAAGCTATTCCACCGGAGCTCCAGGTAGCCTACCCTGCCAAGTTCTCCTGCATACCATATGAAATGCATATTTTGGTATGTGTTAATTACAATGTATTAAGGTTGTAAACCGCCGCCCTCCTATATTCTTTGTTATGTTTACAATTACTACATAATTCACATTTGTCTTTATGGATAACTGCATTGCAAGAGGCCATTTCACAAGTTTGAATTATTATTTTATACATTTTTCCTTAGCTGTTATCTACTGCTACAGCTTTTACAATAATCAGTATGTCCAATATATGACCAGAGGACTTATTAACAAGTCCACGCTAGCTGTAGAACCGGTGATAAGCCCACTGATGTAAACAATCTTATCACACATGATACAGACAGTGTTACTTTGTAGATATGTTGTTGTCAGTTAACCTCTCTTATTTTGTGAACATCTAAAGTGCTGATGGAATATTGAAAAACTACCGCCAACCACTTTACCATGAAACATCAAGTCAACATATTATATGGCTTTGTCTGACACATGTAGAGACTTGGGGGTTTCACTGTATCTGGCAGCTCGCCAAGAAAAGGGCTAGTCTGGCCCATGGAAGTCTGGTCAAGCCCAGTGCCATTACTTTATACATACCTGGGAACCTGCTGAGTTTCATGAGATGTCTCCAGGTAAAACACTGCTTCCCCATTGATATCTTCAATCTCCAGACATGCCCACCCTTGCTTACTCCCTGCTTTCTTACAGTCTAACTATGGATATACCTGCCCCTGCGTGGAAGCCTTCACCCTTATTACAGTCACACTGCCAGGAGAGGGGGAGGTTTGTGGAGCTGACCCTGGAAGTTTCTCCAGTACAACCAAATGAATCTGTTGAGTTTGTAGCTCTTCCCATGACCGTATCAAAATGCTTTGCAACTTCTTGCACACTTCCCGGAGCTCTAAATGCTGAATATTAGTTAAGATACAAATATGCAAAACCTTATGTTCTGAAGCAGCAAAGCATTGCAATATTAAGTTAAGTACCATCTATTTAATGGCAACTCTTGTCTATGCTGACCATACATAGTTATGAAGCATTGGTATGTTTTGCAGCCAATGTATTGTTAAGGTACAGTATATAATAACATTTTGTTTAATATTTTTGTCTGGAATGACTGCATAGCGCATATCGCATTCTTCAAAGAGTGACCTTTTTTTCAAAACATGTATAAAGCCCACTCACCTTTCAAATCAGTTTTCCTAAGGCATGCAGCTACGCATTCTGGAATTTACAGCAAAACACTTTGATTTATGACCTTCAAACATCCTTGTGCCTTTTTCGTATTGTACGTTTCTCAAATAAGCAAAAGTAGATCATTTTATTACACACATTTTCCTGTAATTAATGCATAATTTGGTTCACCGAACAGGTAGGCTTTTTTGTTAATTGACAACTGATGAGACACAAACCAGAAATGGCTGTGTTTAATGGTGGTATCATTTCACACATAGACATGGGCCCTCCTTTAAAATTGTCAGAATCTCAGACAGCAAATTCAGTGCAGATTGAGAACAGTTCTCAATGACAGTGACATCTCCTGACAAAGCAATTCCTTGCATATCAAATGTGCTAATTAGATTCATACTGACAGCAGTAGTTTAACTGATGCACAAGAGGAGGCATCCCTTTACAAGACCAGTGATCCACAGTTTCATTTAGATGTCAGGCTAGCTCTTGATGCACGTTTTAAATGCACAATTAATTTTAACCTCTTTGGAATAAAAACTCATACGGGCCCGTGAAATCTCTCTGATTTCTGTGAATTGTCTTGGCCTGAGAAGTGATGACAACACTGGGCAAGCAATGCCGTGGGCTAATGAAACCTTGTATTTCATACAACAGACCCAACTTTCTGCTCCATTTGTTAAATAAGAAAAAATGATTTAATTAAAACAGAAGAACATAAGCAATACATAATGACAAATATGCCCAAGGTAATGCATTTATGTACTTGTTGTTCAGAAAAATGTCATTATGTGGAGTAGCGAGGCTTCATACTATTTGAATGCAGACAGACTTAACCTATTCTATTTTATCATCACTGCGTTCCAGCAATATTAGTGTATGCTATTATATTTAGTAAGGATAGATTAGAGTGATTTATGGACCAAAAATACTAAGTTCTGTTCACTTAATATGATTGTTACAAGCAAAATGTATAAAGTTGGTAACTTCCATAGCTGAATCAAGAACCATTGTGACTTTACCGGCTTAGAACTATACAGGGTCACCGGTAAAGGCATTCTGTGTAAATGCCAATGCTACCCAGACGTCCACAAGTAGTCTTTAATAATTGTTCACATAAATCATAATTAAATATGTATTACTTTGTGTTGAGTTTGGTTTATCTCAGGTTTGTGTTCTAGTGCATGAAGATGCCAACAGTGTTATGACTTCTCGTTTAAGTACAATGCTTAAAAAAGACACAAAAGATTGCTTGTTAGCGAAACATTTATAGACTTAGCAAATCCATATTACTGGATGGCATAGTAAACCAACATCTGCAGTGAGACTTGTTTGCAATGTAATATAATATGAAAAATAAATTAAACCAGTGATTTCATTACTTCAAGTGGCTTTATGGCTTCATCATAATGCCTTTATGTGAGTAACTATAACTGCTGAAATCAATAACTTCTGCCTGTGAATTACTTTTATAAAAATTAAACCATGCAAGCATGTTCCATGTGACTTCAAATGTAAATAACTCCTTTTTTATCTTTTTTTAAATTGTATTTTGTGTAATGTTTTACCTTTTATATATACCTAATGATTTGTGCAAAGAATCCTCCCTTTCTGAGCAATTGCCCCATTGTTTATTCACCGCTGTATACACATACAATTTCAATACAATACATACTAATACTAAAAGTTTTAGTAAACTGTAACATGCAGGGTTTATGAAAAGTAGCAAATTACAAGTTTGAGTAGGTCTTTATTCATACTTGTGTTTTTTCTTCATTGTTTCATTAATTTGTCTACCAACACTACCATCCCTAAGTATCTCACCACAACACCTAACCGTTCTCACTAGTTATATTTGTAAATGTGTCTGTACTGTCTAGGCAGCATGAAACCACTTACTGGATATAAACAAATAAACGAATATTGGAGACTCTACTAAATCTTTTTTACTGCTTAAATAAGCAAAGAGAAAAAAATTGATATGCACCATTCATTTAATTACAACATATAAAAAGGAAAAAAACTCCAGAGATCTCATGAATATTTTATTTTGGAAAACAAAATAAATATTGTTTTAGCATTGTATTAAAAATTACACATTGCTTATCTGGATTGTAAAAACAACTATAAGTTTGCTTTTCCGATAAAGACTTTACCGTCTTGTCACCAGGTTAGTTAGTTAGTTAGTTAAGAACGAGTGAAACTAGGCAGTTGTGTGATCAACGTGGGTGCTCTGAAATATAGACTCTTTGGATTTAACATGCAGCAAAAAAAGCCGCTAGCATTAAAACCCCCCAAACATGCCTAGTATATAGGTAGTGAAGCAAAGTAGGGGTGCACATACAATATTGTAGACAATACTTATCTTTCGAGGGAAATGATATTTATATAGCACTTAAAGAGAAGAAAAAAATACAACCAAACCCTCATAGTGTAGTATATTTAAAAATCCCCATTTTTAATGCAGTGTAAATAAAAGATGTATGTAAAAGCAATGTTTCCTTGGTGTAGTTAGCTCTCCTATTCCTCTACCTTACGCTATTACGTCAACGCGTTTGCTGTCAAGGCTTCATCAATGGATGTCTGGTTTCTTCTTTCCTTGTTAAGCCTTATGTCGGAAATATTTGCTGGATCTCATAATTAGTTAACCAACAGAAAATCTATGTAAGTGAAAAATAAAAAATTGATACTTTTGGATATACCGACCAATATTACATTCGCAACCCACAAAAGACTCTCCAATATCTGCAAATTCAAAAACAAAAAAGTGTGGTGCTTGTACAAAACTAGAAGTTTAAAAAGTAAAATGCATACATTAATGGAATAGCAATCAAATTGTACTATAGAGACAGTATAATGGGATGGATTTCCCTTAAAATAGATACTTAAGTCTCTAAATAATCAAATTAAAACTACCAGTGGTACGGTGGCCTTGTAAGTAACAGCAGCAAAAAACTGCAGCAAACAACATAAAATGAGTTTGAAAGGTAATAAATATTTTAGCCCTTCTGAGTCTGAAGAAGTGGACATTTGGTTTAGTGAGATTTGGTTGAGAAACATTTATATAGTGTTAAATCAGGCTGTCATATAGCCAGGGGAATGTATTCACTTAAGCTATGTGTTTTCTAGGCAGGGAATTGTATTTACTCAAACTACATGTTTTCTACGCAGAATCTTTATAGAATATGAAGTGTGTTTGCATCAAGTGTTTGTCATTTGAGTAGGGAGAAATATAATATATAAGTGTAATCGTTGACATGAAAGTGTAAAAAATGATAGAAACAGAAATACTCAAAGGAATATTAAAGGTGCTATCCCACCTAGACAGAATATTTACCCAATGATATGTTTATAAGTTCTTTCCTGGGGATAACATGAATGAGCCTGTTTAGATGTTTCGTGTATTAGCACGATTATTAGACCCAACTGTTACCTGTTAATTCTTTATAATAAATGCCACAACATATGCAGTAAGTCCTATACACATTTTAATCAAGGTTATAGAATCCACCTCTAATGTATCTGACAACTCTAAGGTCTAAAGATAATCCATGTTTCACAATAAGCAATTATAAGTATTTGTTAATATGTATAGTACCATCATATTCTGCAGCACTGTACAATTGTTCCCTCGACTATGAAAACGCAACTTGGAACTAAATTATTTAAATCCTAAATTCCAATCTACTGCTATAGAATTCTGTATTGTCCTTTAATATTGCCAACATACAATGTATGATATACAATATTCATTACTTTACGTTGGCTTGAAAGGTACATGTGCTGAGGGAAATAGAACAGTTGTATGCTACCTATTACAAGGATACCAATGAAGCTGCAAAAATGATACATTATCAATGAGCGTTCTATTCATACCAATATATGTGCGTGTTGTGGGATCAAACATCATAAACCATCTATAGTCTGCATTATTTCCATTTCCTACTTTGGTATCTTCTGCATGCATGATTCCGAAACCGACATGTCCTGTAGTGCTTAAAACAGAAGCCATTTATCAGTTTTAAGCACTTCAAATAGTCTAAGCTTAATATTTTGAAAACGGAATCAATGTAAGCAAACTGCATGTAAGCTCTCAAAGATTAAAACCTTTTTCTGTTAATTCATGGCTGTGCAGCAGGCACCAGTTTGATTGACAAGTTAATTGTAAATATTCTTTCAGTTTTGTTCAGCATGATGAATCAATATACAGTGATTAGATATATAATAAGTCTACTGTTAAAGTAAACATCCAGTAGTAGTAAGTACTGTAATGCTCCCTAATTTTTAGCCGAATCAGATCAAATATCTTAGTTGATGCATCAGAACAGAAATCCAATAAATGTTTGATTGCCTTAATATGTATTGTTTTAGCCATGAAAAAGCTTTATTGTAGGGCTGAAATAACTGAAATATTTTAGAAGGCAGTAGAAGAAAGAAAGGCTCACATGAACAGCATAAACAAAACAGCTCCATTATATTATACAGAAAAAACGTCTTTGTTACCAAATAAAATGCATAAGGAAATACACATTGTATTAGAGTTAAAGGAGCTGTTTACTTTGCATTATTTTTTCTGTACCCATTCTCTCCCATCTTTATGATAATTTATTTTAAAAATTAAGTAATGGATCACAGATCAAATTCATTTAATTCAAATAGGTATCTACATTAATGAGGTTAATCTGGGTATTATTGTTTTAGCTTTATTGCCCCAGTGGGACTATTTACTTATTTATTCATTCAAAAAGCTTTATGTACATCTCAAGTTTTTTCATGAATTCCTTTACTGTTTTTGGCTGTGCTACTTTTAATGGAAAGCTTTTCCACATATCTGCTATCTTCTTACGTTACCCCTCAGCCTTCCACCATCTAGTTCTGTAGTCCTCTTTTCGTTGAAAATAAAAATATTGTAAATGCCTCAATATACTTAAAAGGTTCAATCCTATCTCCTCCTCTCTCTTTACTCTTCTATGCAGTACACATTAAGCTGCTCGTTATTGTTAGTAAATTCATCTAACAATGTATTATTCTCTCTAAAATATTTATGTCCTTATATAGCCACCATCTCTGTACCTGGACACGATTTCTAAATGGCACTAGTTCATCTTTTTCTGCTGCTGGTATCTCGCTGTTTTTTCCTTTGGTTTCATTACCCTCTTACCTTTAAGTCATCCAGAATAATACCTCCAAGTCTCTTCTAGAATAACAAGTTACCATTATGTCTGGATTTGTGTGTCCTAAGTGCATTCCTTTACATCTGTCCACATTTCATTTTGTGCCCCAAACATTAGTGTAGTTTCCTTAAGCCATTTGTTAACTTAGATACAATGCATTATGTCTATCTCCTTTTTACCATTGCAGTCTATGAGATGATTGCTATTGAATTACTTGTGATCAATTTATCTTTAGCAGTTCAATCCAGCCCAGTATTTCTGGTCTCTATGCAAATATTACACTCAGGCATGTACATATTCTCCAAAAAAAGCAGGCAGCTTAAAACAGTTTGAGCTGATTTAAATGGGAACAGGTGCTACATGCGTGCTTATTTTAATACCTTTTTTTCAATCAAATGCCATCAGCTTGCTTTGAGTATTTCAGCTTTGCTGGGACCTGCAATTTCACATTCAATACCTTCTAAGAGATTATATTGTTATAGGTGCTACTGCACATAATTCACAAACAATATTGCCAATTGCATTCATTCAGTTGAAAGGCTTTTCTAGAATGGCAATATTTTTTTTAGTTTTCTCTTTCTCACCACATTTACAAGTCTACAATTACGCAGACTTAAAAAAAGCTGTGTAAAAAATAAATCAGTGTTAAGATGCATTCTAGTTCACCTTACCGCTGTATCTGAGGCATTACACAGATCCTCACACGTGTGTAAACTCTGAAAGACATATTCACTAACCTGGCAGTTTGCAGACGAGTTGAATGTTTTAACTCCCTGATATTACTAGGCATTAGGAAACGGCCATCCCTGGTGAACCTCTCCTTCAAGAAAGGCTAAGTGAGTACATAATGCATAATGAAGTCTGGGAAAAAATCTCATAAAACAGATTTCAGAATGTTCATCCAGCATATCACACTTGCAGTGTATGTGCGAGTGCAGATTCAAAGTCACCGTGTCTTTTAGTGTCTTTTTGTAATGAAAATCTGATGCATGAGAGACATCTGTTGATTCGTTATAGAGTTGTCGCTGAATAGGCATCTATCTAGAAGAGCTGGCCTAATCAAGGCATCTTTCTTCTACAATTTACATGGTATCGCTGTCTCAGTAAAAGCAGTGCATAATCCATGCTAAGTGAACGTTCAGCATTTATGAGAAAGCAACCATGTGCATGGATCACAACTTGCATATTCACTATAGCAAGAGTTGCATTCAGTGGCATTTTGTAGAGGTCAGCTACCTTTTTAACCCCTTTCCCATTTAAATAAATGACAACATGCAGTGCTGTGAAAACGTTTTTGCCCCTTCCTGATTTCTTCTATTTTTGCTTATTTGTCACATGTTTCAGATAATCCAACTATTTTAAAGACAATGCAAACGTTTTATTTATTGAAGGTAAAGGTGTACTCAAAACCTATATCACACATGTGAAAAGGTAATTTCCCCCTAAACCTAACAACTGGTTACACTTTTGAAAAATGTATTGGGGGTCATCAAGATGTTTTTTGGCAAATGTGAGACAAACCTTTCTGTTCTTTTTGGTCGGCAGTGGTTTTCACCTTCAACTCTCCCATGGATGCCATTTTTGCATAGTGTCTTTCTTAATGTGGAATCGTGAATACTGACCTTAACTGAGCCAAGTGAGGCATGCAGTTCTTTACATGTTTGTCTGGGTTCTTTTGTGACCTCCGGGATGAGTCATTGATGCGATCTTGGAGGAATTTAGGTAGGCCGCCACTCCTGGAAAGGTTCACCACTCTTCCAAGTTTTCTCCATTTGTAGATAATGACTCTCACCATGGCTTTAGAAATGGATTTGTAACCTTTTCCAGACTGATAGATGTCAATAGACTTTGTTTATCAAGTGTTCTTGAATTTCTTTTAGCCTACTTCACAAGACAAGTTCTATTTAATTGATGTTTGGATTCCACAGGGTTTGCGGTAATCATACCTGGGGGTGTCTAGTAAAATTGAGCCCAAATAAGAATTAAATTTGGTTAATTTGTTGATAACTAAGGAGGTAATTATATTTTTACATAGGGCCAGGTAGGGTTGGATAGCCTTTTCCCTTCTATACATGAAATCACATAGAACCAGACCTGCATACTCACAATGCCCTATGTGGAGTAATGCCTATCAAAGAAAGTCCTTGCCAATTGGTCCCTAAATAGAGCCTTCCCATCAAAATAATTTACATGTAGGTTGTGGGTACCTTGTGTATAGGTACTTGTGTATAAACAAATAGATACCTTGATGTTTTATAGTTGATGTTGGCCAATGAGTAGTCTGCTGTGGATAGCCAAAACCTAGAAGATGCTGGAAAGAATTCTTCTTGTTCATTGCCACATTATCTTTTGCTCAAATACAGGCAAATAGAAATAGCCACTTTTGATCACATTATAGCTACAAATAAAGTACTACAGCAGACAAAGGAAACAACATAGTGCTTAACAGTAAGTATCAAGGGAAGGTTCACTCTTAGCGTACAGTAGGAATACTATTATTAAAGTTGCACAATGAATTAGAATCCGGAACATACTGGCGACATGCCGGACTGAGCTGTAATTCAGGACAGCGATTACACAATCCCTGCTGGAACTTCAGCCGAGAAACAGCTGTAGGTAACCAGCAGGCTTTTGGTTGATCATGGTTGAGCAGGAAGTCTAATCCTTCAGCACATACCAGGGGTCATGCATAAAAAGACTTTTAGAAGTGGTCACCATATCATATCTGCATTTTCATTGCAACAAAGTTTGCATAACATATTTATCTGCAGATATATAATTGTGTTTGTGTTGTTCATTTCTTGCTTACAGAGCGTATATAAATATTGTTATGTTACCCTTAACATTAATAAATTATATCAAAAACAGTTTACACAAAAAACTAATATACTGTAAACCTGATTCACTGCTACAGATTTGTGTGCCACAATTTGTCTGTTTGAAAGATAGTCCATCTTGCTGTATTCATAGTTTATATACATGAAGATCAGCCATAAATCTCAACTGACTTGTGTTTGGATCGCTGTGTGAGTTGTTCTAAGATACACACTTGAGTAACAGGATTATCATCTGATGTTTCCATTTGTTTGGATCAAAAATGTCTTTAGCGGAAATGTATAGATTTTTTCTCTCTCTTGTTACCAAATGTTTCTCCCGGATTTCTTTAACCTACCTTCCGACCTACTTGAAATTCAGTATCAAAAGATAGCATGAAAGGAAACAGCCTGTTATCTGTCATGGACATATTCTGAATATATTTAAACAGTTTTAAATAGATTATTGAAAAAAATGAACACTCCAATGTTTGTAGTTAATGAAGAATATGTAGCAGTATATGTCTCTCTGACTACACTGGATTCTTACAATAGCACATGAATTATACAGGTTGCCCAATACCCAGGGCCGGCCCGACAATGGAGCCGAGCTTTGTAAAGCGAAAGAGAGAGAAAGGGGCGCCGAGTGGTTTTCGCTTACCAAGCTGTCAGTACCCGCTCGGCGCCCCTCTCTCTCTCCTCTGCGGCGAGTCTTCCTGTTCGGTCTCGGTGCCGGCTTGTAATGCTGAGTGCCGGAAGATTTCCGGCGCTCAGCATTACAAGCCGGCACCGAGACTGAACAGGGAGATTCGCCGCAGGACTGCTGAAAGGTAAGTACAAGGGGGGGAGGAAGGGTAGATAATATGGGGTGGGGATAGATAATGGGGGGGGCGGCAGGGAGAGGAAGGGTAAAAAAGGGGGGGGTGGCATTTTAAAATTCGCCTCAGGCGGCATTTTGCCTTGGGCCAGCCCTGCCAATAACATCCTGTGGTTTCATGGTCCCTACAACCATACACTTTAAGGACCTTTCTTCTCTAACACAGTTGGTGGATTGAATGCTATAACATACATATGTTAATGTATTTTTGAACACACGCATACAGTACACATATCTATATATTATATACAATATAGTATTGTAGTATGCAATCAGGGCTGGCCTGACAATGGAGCCGAGTGGGGCAACTGCTCCAGGCAGCACTTTTGAAGGAGCGGCACTTTGCCACCCCAAGCCCTTTTTTTTTAAGCGAAAGAGAGAGAAAGGGCCGCCGAGTGCTTTTCGCTTACCAAGCTGTCAGCTCGGCGCCCCTCTCTCTCCTCTGCGGCGAGTCTCCCTGTTGGGTCTCGGTGCCGGCTTGTAATGTTGAGCGCCGGAAGATTACCTAATTTCCAGTGCTCGGCATTACAAGCCGGCACTGAGACCGAACAGGGAGACTCGCCGCAAGACTGCTGAAAGGTAAGTACAAGGGGGGGTGGGGTAAGGGTAGATAATAGGGAGGAAGGGATATAAAGGGTAAACATTTGGGGGGGGGGGGCGGCATTTTAAAATTCACCCCAGGCGGCATTTTGCCTTGGGCCGGCCCTGTATGCAATAATACTTTTTTTAATTGGACTAACGTGATATTTAAAAGACAAGCTTTGAAGAGTTTTGCTCTCTTCAGGTCTGACGCAATATATACATGTATTATATACACATGCACACGTATCTATTGTATATATAATATAACATAAAGAAATACATTCCTAGTACACATGCTATTTGGTTATATAAAAAGTCAATCGTAAGGATTAACATTGTCAGGTATATTGTGATGTCCTTAAACCACTCAGAGACCCAGATGATAGACAAGCAGCTCTAAGTGTAAGTGAGGTGATGGATGATTAATCACTTGAAGCTGAGCACAGAGATGCAATGCTCTCTTGTACTGTGTGGACAGTATGGTGAACATTCACAGGGATGGACAGTGACAACAACAAATGCTTTGCAGATACATTGGACCTAAATGAACTTCTTCCAGCTCACACAGGGATTATAGTGTCAAAGCCTCATGTACAATCCTGTTATATACTAACTGATCAAAGCAATAGCAGGGATCCTTCAATAATGAGATGGATGCAGCAACGAGTAACTGGTAAACCTGCCATGAGCTGCATTTATGAGTGTTAGTTAGCTAGCAAACTTTGGCAAGAAGTGAAAACTGTCAATAGAGAAAAAATACATTATAAGAGTCACTTTTAAACTCGGCATGCAGGTTATGTCATACTATAGTGTGCAGGATTTCAGATAGATAATAGATTGGATGAAATCAGTAGCTCTCAAAGCCAATTAAGTGAAGAAATAACTCAACAGTCATTGTTTCCTTAAGCAAGAGATGAGTGGGTTAGTTCTTGCATATTTTATTATATTATAGCAGAAACTGGATGTGCTTATTTTTGATGTTTCCTTCAGGGCTGTACAAATGTCTATAATAATGCAGGGTTTCATCATGGTTTACCATTTGGATCAAGGAAGAGCAACCTGATTTTTTTCTTTTGAGCAGCTGGAAAACAGTCAGTTACCCAGCAAAAGGGTCAGTATTCTGACTGGTGGGAACTTCTACCCGTTGCCAATATAAATCATCCAATCCGCAAAAACAAAAAATGAAGCAGTCAGATTTGGAGACACCAAAGTTTACAAGCTTGGGTCGTTAACTGGTAGTACTTGACCTGGTACTAATGCTACCAAAATGGAGCACTGCTCATACCAAATGCAGTAACCTTTACCACATAAACTCTGCAGCCTTATCATCTGTTCATCGGAGCTGACGTGTGCCTTATTGCAATCGGCTAAATTGTGAAGGCAAAATTAAGAAATGTAACACTACACTGCAAAGATCTTGTAATCTAGAAAGACTGTCCAAAGAAGAACATTTTACCCCTGGCTACACAATATCAGCTCCAAACCACTCATTTAGCATTCTGCATCTCTGGGATCAGTAGCCGATAAATTGCAGTTCATTCAGCTGTGAGTGTGAAGGGAGAACTATTTGCATTCTATAATATTCAGAACTGCTGCACGCCCACACGTTTGACATGATTAGAACGCATGAGTAGCAGATTAAAAATCACTGTATATTAAACCTAATAAGTGAGATGGAAATGCAGATACATTTGGTCATTTTCTGCAAGGTAATATTTATTCATCATTTCACAGCTTTTTCTCTAGAACACTGTTTTGTGATGAATGTTTGCATTTCACCTTAATCTCAGGTTGTTATGATCCTAATAGAAATGATTACTTGTTTATATACCGGAACATTAGTGCGATGCAGAGGGGTTAATTGAACTTCTAATAAGATACAAGCGAACAACAGCATCCCATTGAAGAAGAGTAAGTTATGCAGAAGTGCATTTACTATTTCTGCCTTAATTGGAGATCAGATACTGATATATTTTATAGGTTATTACATGGGCATTTTTAAGTAATATAGATTTCTGGGGAAAGCAGCAGCTCCAGTCTTATCAATACTGTTTTCACATTACAAGAACCTTCACAGTAAGAATATTAAAAAGTATATGTACATAATCTACTTATACCAGGGTAAGGCAACATTTGCATTTGAGTGTTGGTAGAGTTACCATGCACATTAACAGAAACTAGATTTGTAGTACAATGATTTGTTTTTTTTCCCAAAGAATGATCCCTGTTGATCTAGGTTAGATAGTCATGTATGTTATCTGACATTATTTCATCATTCTGAAATCACTGGGGACTACAAATATCTAAAGACAATGCCTCATTAACCAGTTGCATTGGATGTCCCAACTAGCATCCTTTTCGATAAGCTGATCCCAAGACTCTTCAGTACTCACCTTTTAATGACCAAATTGTGGAGGATACCAAAATACTTCATCTTAAAAGGGTATTGAATGTCATAGAATGAAAACACGTAACTATTGATGAACTCTCTAGCTAACACTGAAGGCTATAATTATGTACATATCTATTTGTGTATTTGTGAGCACACAACCAATATGGGGTCTTTTACAGTAAACATTACTATTTTTAATACAAAAGGCTACTTAACATTGATGTATTTCTTTATTTATTTTTGCAGAACCTGTCTTGCTCACACACTGAAATGTCCACAAATTAATTTATGAAGCTTTTACTGCTAATTCCCTAGCATCCTTCCAAAGGAGAGAGAACAAACCCACACACTAAGGCAGGCAAAAAAAAGTCTTTGCAATACAGTCTCCCAAAAATAAGAAAACAAAATGAAACATAACGTCTGCAGTACATTGAAGGGCATTGCATGCCATGCCTTCTGCGTGGATACTGTGCCTCTGTTTTAAGACATATTGGCCTTAAGGGGGCAGGGGCAGCCTGTGTCTGTGAACTGTGGCTGCAGTGCAGTTCCTTTCCCTTAAACATCCCCATCCTACCCCTGCTGCTTCAAAGACATCATATTATCATTTGACAAAGAATGTTCCTGCTGACACATCCTCATCAGTAGTACACAATCACAGGCAAAATCCCCTAAAAAAAATTTTTAAGATTATTATAACATGGCGGGGAAAAACCATCCACAATTTTACTTTCAAAATAAAATATATGAATTGGATGATTGTTGGTAGCTTTTCACCCTCAGGACATGATGTTTGAATATGTGAAAGTTGATACCTAAAAAAATACCTAAAATGGCTAAAATGAATCAGTTTCCTCCGAGTTTGCATCAGTTTTGTTCTCAAATTACCACCCTCCAAAATCCATCCTCATCTAGGCAGAAATTACTGTTTTTTTTAATCACTAGGAAAAAAACAGGCTAATAAAGCAACAATAAAACATATACATTTAGTTTGAGCAAATCTGCTCCCATTTGCAGAATAATTTTGTGTGTTTGGCAGTGAAGATCAGGGTCGGTAAATAAAATGAAAGCGCAGTACCAAAAGATGTACCATTGCAATGTACTGCCTAGAAATAGATTGTGTATCCATATAGTAATGAGATTAGCATTGCTAACATGCAAAATTATTTACTATGTCATACATAGTAATACCATTAGCGAGGGAAGACTGCAAGGATGAAGAAGGACCAAATGACCTCTGGGCTTCCCAAACATTTTGGGCTACTTCCAGAAGTGCCCTGTGCAGGCCCGGACTGGCCATCGGGCACACCGGGCATTTGTCCGGTGGGCCGGGCGGCCCAGGGCCGGATTGACGTAGGGACTGATGGAGCGGAAGCTCCAGGCCCCTACCTTAAAATAGGCACAGTCAGGACCGGACTGACTGGGCCTATGCGGCCTCTACTCTAGGGGGCCGGGCAGCCCCCACCAGGGCCGGACTTAGGGGTGTGCGGCCGCACAGTGCTTAAATTAAAACATCGGTGGGGGGGTATTTATTTTTTTTACTTTATTTCACATCCTCCATGTTAAATAAAGTTTTTTTTTAAACTTTATTTAACATGGAGGATTTTAAATAAAAACGATGTTTTTGTTTAAGCCCTGTGCGGCCGCACACCCCTAAGGTTGGCCCGGGTGGGGGCTGCCCGGTCCCCTAGAGTGGCGGGCCCGGTCGCAGTTGCTGCTTACTCCGGCAACAAGGTAAGAAGGGTGAGGGAGGGGGGAGAGGGGATAGATGGTGAGAGGGGGTACATATTGAGAAGTGGGGAAGGAGGTACATAGTGATAAGGGAGAACATAGTAAGAAGTAGATGGGGAGAGGGGGTAGTGTGAATGTGTACGAGAATGAATGAATGAATAAATGTGTGGATGAATTGTGTGAATGCGTATGAGAATTAATGGATTCATGTGTGGATGAATTGCTTGAATGATTTGTGAGACTGCATAAATGAATATGTGTTAATGATTTGTGTGAATGAGTGAGTAAGTGTTTGTGTCTATCATGAATGTTTAAGTGATTTGGGGAAATGCAAAGATGGTACATGAAGGGTGGGCTTTAACAATAAATAAATAAATAAAAATGGACTGCTCAGTCTTAAATGCCCGGGCCTATTTTTTGTCCCAGTCCGGGCCTGGCCCTGTGTCATGAGTGTAAGAAAAAACAGAGTTTATAGAAGTTTGTTATACATGTTATCATGTTCACTGAGCAAAGTGTAGAGTTTAATAAGCATATTTGGGGACTCCCCTGGGTCTGTGTGTTAGTTTCTGTTAGCAATGTTGGGCTTTTTTTGGCCCACTTTATTACTAGGCCATTTGTATGAGATTGCCCTCTGAGAAGAAACTTGTTGACCAACTCATGCCAAAAGTGGGTTAGATATCCACACACCATATACAACGCTAGCAAAGCCAACCTGTCTCTGCTGGTTTCATGACATATACAGTACAGTGTATACATGAGTGATGTGGAATGCGATTAAATTACCAAACAGCATACCTAGTTGAGTCTAGTTTTAATTTAGCTGATTGTGTTGCCATATAATTTGTCCGATTGATATATTGGTCATGATTTATAATTATGCCCGTGTAAAAAGTTGCCTTTTTTATTAATATATATGAATAAACAAGCTAGTTTTCTCTTAAAGTATGGCGCATGCATGAGTTATTTGAAACCAAAGTGTTATTATTATAATGTGTGGACTAAGAAAATGGAGAAAATGGAAATTGAATTGAATTCAAACAATATTTTTTGCTTCCAGTTTGAAAAAACAAGTTTATTTATAAACTGGCAAAGTAGACTGTGACCTCTCATGTGGAGGGTTAATCAATTTATATTTCGCCTCCTTTTTTGTTACGTACAATTTTCACATGAGAAACAAGAAGAGGTGAGAGCAGGACATAACCTCTTGGGAGTTATTTAAGGAGAGATATAGAGAGTAAAAGAGAACAAAGTATGTGCGTAGATCAATACTTCTAAAAATAGAAATCTCCCTGCCGTATAGTACTCGTGATCAAATGTGAGCAAATGGGTTTAAAGCTGGCCTTGTGTATACAACCTGTACTTTTTAATTTTTTTGAAAACACTTTTTTCTCGTTCTATGATCTTTCTCCTGTTTTAAAAAAACGGATTCATGTTTATCTAAACCATGCTTGAGTGGGAGTGACTTTGTTTTTTTTTCTTTAAAATATACATATATATATATAGTTCTCTCTCACACAATTATACAAAGAGACACTGAATCATGTTCTTAATGTATAGTCAGTTGGGTTTTTTGTGTGTAACATGCGGTCAACTCTTTAGCCAGCATTCCCACAATAACTAGATCTATTACTTAGGTATTTACTAGGCATACAGAGCAGCACCTACAGCCACCCCTGGGCCTACTGCATCCTGCTGCATCCATTATATCCCAGCACCAGAAACCTGTGTAGGGCAGGAAGTGATACTACAGTGGTTTGTGTTGGCTAACCATAGTGTAAATAGGCCATTCGCATAGCCCAAATGGCCCACTCTGCTACAGCCCATCAGGGACCTCACCCAATGAGGCCATCTTCTGTCCCTGGTAAGAAGGAAATGGACTGACAACCATCTTGGACTTCCTGTCCAAGGACTAGGCCAATTAGATGACACCGCTGCTTTCTATAGCCTTTCTGTTGGGTTATTATAATCATTGTTCAAAGCACTTGTGTTGTTACTGGGCTTTTACGTGAGATTGCTGTCTATACTCATAATTGCTTACCGGCCCTGGTAAACATTTTTTTGAGAAACGCTTGTGCATAAATTGTAAGCGATGTGACTCCATCTGCCTGCAATGTACAACAAAGACTGTAGGTCGATAAAACAAATCACACACCATCTCTTTATTTGTAGCTGGGAGACATGCTGGGGATTATTTCACAAATCAACAGGTGCACATATGCAAACATAAAATGTTCACATAAACACAATAGAAATAAAGATAAATTCTTAATTTAATTAGACGCATGCTTTTCAGTTTGCTTTACCACCTGGATTCAAACTATTAGAATGAAAAATATAGGACACGTGTAATATGCATATTCACCAAACTATGCAAATAATATAATGAATATTTTTTATGTTAATCAGTGTTTGCACACAAAAGAAGTTTCTGTTTCCATACTTGCTAATATTCTCTTTTGATTTATAGGTACAATTACTTTACCCTTAATTGGGATCTTGTTTCAAATTCTAACCTTTGAATCAATGGTGTAATAACTGTATTCGGGAACAGAGCAGAAATATTGAGCTTTTGTTTAACGTGTCAAAAGAACAAAAAAGGAATCAACTTGATATTTTAATCAGTTTCTCCGGCAATGTAATGTAAATGTTTATATTATAAGTAACTGTCATGATTTCACTCAAACGGCATTTAACTTTTCTATTATAATCTCAAAACAAGAAGCAGAGTTATAATAATAACAGGAATAAGACTGCTTATTTCTTAATAAATAGATTACACTATAATACACCCAGAGGCAGAGAGGGACTATACAATATACATCATGGAGTTTCAAGTACTAAGCTGTCAGTCCTTGTATATTCTGGGTTAATGGCTTTATGATATGTCCTAATGTTTAATTGGGTGCTCACACTGAATTTAATGGTTTATCCACTAAATGGAGTTTACAGATGACTCTCTTGTCTATTTATTATGAAGGTTAAACACTGGCAGGTTTTAGAAGCATAGGCTGGCCCTGCACAATGGATGAAGAAATAAACTGCTATTCTTCTGAAGCAGAATCTCACTGGTGCTGGCCCTTCATAATGGAAAACCACAACTATCATTATATCCTTAGTGAATATACCCCTACAAACTTTTGGAGCAAGACATTTATTTATCATTTAACACGGTGTCCCATTCACTGCATGAGTTTAAGATACAAATAGAAGCAAACAGCTAGACTGCATTCAGAAGGACTTTTCTAAGCTTTCACCTTTAAAGGGTGTCACTCGCACTCAAAGTATAGCTTTTAAACAACATGTTGATTTTAATGCATAAGTTCAGGATTAGTATATTTACCAGTTTTTCTCTGTTGTAAGGTACCATTACCACATTGATTGCCTGTATATTTTAAGTCAAGAGATGTAACTAAAAGGACCCGCCTGTATAGAAACAAATGTTTACCAATTCACTCACTTTTGAATTAGGTTTCTAGAGCATTTAAACTGGTTGGAAGCCAAGCAGGAGCTATTTAGAAAAGAAAAAAACAGGATGTGATAATAAGACACTGAATTCAGGTAAAAAAAAAACCAGTTCCTCCAAGAAAGGCTATAAATAAAGCAGTGATTATGTAAAAAAGTAAGTAAATGTATTGCTGTGAACATTACAGTAAACAATTCTGGCCTGAGCTAAATGCCTTAAAAGAAGAAAAACATTAGCTTTCATATTTCATATTAAAAAGCAATAAAGCTGCAGGTTTCACCCACATATTAACAGAATAGACATAATAGTCTGTTGTGTGCTAAAATATGTGATAGAAGTGATGTTTCTTCCTATGCACTATAGAGTAACCACTGCTTTTGCAGATCAGAGAAACATGCAAATTAGCTAAACACCATATTTATGTCAGTATTTATTATACACTATATGGACAAAAGTATTGGGACACCTGGCCATTACACCAACATGGTAATGTTTTATATCACATATCTAAATGCCTAATATATCTAAATACATAGACATTAATATGTAGCTTGTCTCCCCTTTGCAGCTATAACAGCTTCCACTCTTCTGGGAAGGCTTTCCACATGATTTTAGAGTGTTTATGTTGGGATTTTTGCCCATTCATCCAGTAGACCATTTGTGAGGACAGGGACTGATTTTGGACCAGAAGGCCTGGCCTGCAATCTCTGTTCTAGTTCATCACAAAGGTTTTCAATGGGGTTGAAGTCAGGACTCGGTGCCAGTCAAGTTCTTCCATACCAAGCTTATCCAACCATGTCTTTATACACAGAGGCACAGTCACACTGGAAACAATAGGGCCTTCCCCAAACTATTCCCACAAAGATAGAAGCATAGCATTATCCAAAATGTGTCGGTATGTTCAAGCATTAAGATGCCCTTTTAATGAAAGTAAGGGGCCTAACCTGAAAAACAGCCCCATACCATTATTCTCCTCCACCAAACTTTAAAGTCGCCACAATGCATTCAGGCGGGTAACGTTCTCCTGGCATTCACCAAACCCAGACTCACTCATCAGACAGAGAAGCGTGATATGTCACTCCACAGAACACGTTTACACCACTCGATCTGACTCTTGGCATTGTAATTGGTAATGTGAGGCTTGCATGCAGCTGCTCGGCCATGCAAAACAACTCCATGAAGCTCCCAACTGTGCTGATATTAATGCCAGTGGAAATTTGGAACTCTTTAGCTATGGAATCATGTGTGTCTTTTACGCACCATGTGCCTCAGCACTGACTTTACATGGTCCCATGGGAGCTGTGATTTGAGGTCTGTGTAAGATGAGGAATTTAAACTATTTGTAGTATATATTTTCTTGTCAATATAAAAATGGGTTAAATACATACTTGGGACCTTCAGGAGGTAGACTACCTGGAGCTCTGCTTTTTTGGGGGGAGAGTCTTGAAACCATTAAAAGTTCATAGAACTCCATACCTGCTCTGTTTCACACCCAACAGGTAGTTAGTAAACTCTAGGGAAAGTATTAGATAGGCTTGAACAGTAATGCCCAGACCTGTCTTCTGCATCGTTATACCCCCCCCCCCCATATAGATTATAGAATAGTTTTAGGAAGATCTGTCAAACTTGTAAGCAATTGAGTGAGGCTGGAACAAAACATTTATCATTGAGCAAACAGTTTTTTTTCCATTTGGAAAGTGCTGCTAGGGAACCATGTAATGCTGTTAAATAGGCGCTTCAGATTTGTGAGGCTTTCAAAATGCTTAATATGCCACTAATGAGCACATGTGTATATGTGATTAGAAGAAAAGGCAGCAAAATGAGGTTATGCAAATGAGCTAATCAAGATGAAGAAATTGCTTTTCCTTAGTCTGTAAATTTTTCCTACAATGGTAACAACATTGGTCAACAGCACACGAGGTCACCAGACACAGCACACTTAATCACTAGATTGCAAGCTCATTCGGCAGGATCATTTAATTGTCTTAAAGATTATGCCATTTTTGTTTGTCTGTGATTAATTTTATATTCCGTATACCATAAAGCTGTGTCATGTTCTGCACGCAGTCCTTGCCTATTGAATACAATTTGTATTTGGTTTATTTAACAGATTAGACAATTATACATATCTATTACTTTTAAATGCATTGCCTGTTATATTTCCTTGTTGCTCGGCTCATGGCCGATGGGGGTGAGGACTATATATGAGTTTCTTACACTCTCTACGGGTCTCTGAAAATATGGGAAATACAGAAATACATAATTTTTTCCATTACATGTGAAATTCGTGAGAACTAACACATCCAAAAAAGCTTATACAATGGATCCAAAATTTTAAGGATTATTAATGGCTAATTTTTTGCACTATTAGTGCGCGGTAAAACCTGTGCTTCAGTAACCTTTAAATGATACATATGTTGCTTTTATTCTCCAGTAATTACTAGATTTCTCAATCGCAATACAGAGATATATTTCCTTAACATACGTGATGGTGATGATATTCAATCAGTCAGACCCTTACTGCTCTGGCAGCTAATTAACGAAATGTCTAGAAGCATTTATGAGTCAGGTAACATTAACACCTCCTGAAACAGCTGTGTAACTATAAATTCACCCACACTGTTCTACTATTAAAGTTCTCTGTGTGTGTGATTTAATACAACACCTGTAAAACTACCCAGGCCTTCTACAACTCAGCACCGCTATGTTCATATCAGCTGTAGCTGCTGTTAAAGATACTAGAAAAGCCCATCTCTGCATATATACTGTGGCGTGTATACATATTCTACACATACAGAGGAAAATCTAAGAAGTTGAAAGATCTAAAGTCGGATAAGGATGATGAGCACCTAGATAATGTCCTTGATGGGCTGAAGCTCTGTAGTTATCACTGCACAATGACGGCCACCAAAACACATTTCTGTACGCTTCAGGGAAGTGAGTGGTGTGACTTCCTCAGATACATTGGCCATGGCGTATTCAGATCGCAATATTTTGCACACATGGAAACCATTCATATTTAAAAGATGCTCAGCACAATACGTTATATTAAGAATTTACTAAATTAATTTGCTGAATATCTTTTTTCCTAAAACAGAAGTTTATATTTTGAGAAATACTTCTGAATTTTTGTTTTGTCTCATGAATATGTGCAGGGGGGGAATTTGACTACCTTTTGCCATATGTAAAAAGGTCTAAAAAGGTAACGTTTACCCTTTAGTGCATAGGATAGGAAATCTCTCCGCTTCTATCACTAGTCTACAACATAAAGCTTTTTTTTTGCTTTTTAATATGAAGAATGAAGGAGAATAATTTATTTTAAATTCTTTTAAATTTAGCTCAGGCCAGAATTATTGACTGTAGTGTTCCCGTTAATACATCTTGTAGTTATTTCTGACATATTGCCAGGGGTGGCTCTAGGTTTTTAGAGGCCCTAAGCTAAAAGATTTATCTGGGCTCTATCTTTAACACAGTTAATAAGAAGAATTATGACACATACCTTAAGGAACTCAATATTTATAATATAAATGCATTCCAGAAGTGTTATTTTTAAGGGACATGCATTACTTTTCTATCATTTTCTTCTATTAAAGCTTTAAGGGGCCCCTTAGACCACTGGGCACCCTAAGCAATTGCCTTTTCTATTTATATGGGATCACCACCCTTGGATACACCTTTTATTTGTACATTAGTGTAACAGTTACTAATTCTAGTACTGTGCTTTATGTGGCAAAAGAAAATGTATTTCAGTTCTTTCATCATGTTAATAATTTATGGTACTGGCACATTTTTTCCCCTTGTACCTTGATTTAACGCTACAATTATCATTTGTGAAAGGGTACATGGACAAACATTAGTGGTTATTGTATAAAGTGACATTACAGATTTTTCAGAGTTAGTAAAACATTTCTGATATTAGGTATTTGTAGCATTCAGCACAAAAGCTTAAACCTGCAGGGTCCATCCACTTCTCTGATGAATACTGTTTTGTATTGTGGAGAAATCAGCCATGTAACAAGGAGTTTTAGCTGAGATGGAAAAGATAAGCACCATCAATTTAATAAAAATACTGGGCCCCGGTTTCATAACAGAAGACTTTTTTTCTTGAGCATGCACCATGATGCTAGATGAATTGTTGAATATAGATTAGCGGAGCCAAGCTGCTTTTGACAGAAGACGAGTTCTCATCTTTAGTGGAATTATACATCACATGTACGGGGAACAAACTTAATTTATACTGAATCAGGAAGCGTGTGTGTGTGTGTGTGTGTGAGAGAGTATAAAAATGTACACTATAGCTTTTCAATGTAAGCTCGGCACAGGTATTCAGTTCCTTGTAAATTTGTTGTGAATTTTTCAACAATACTATACAAAATGTATCAACATTTTGACACACAGTGAAAACTTCTGGTGCAGAATAAGGAGAGGGCCTTGCTCTTGTCAGCTCACAGTCTATTAGGAGGTTGAAGAGGAATGACAGAATAACCACTACTAGAATGCAGGTAGTGTCTATTCGAAGTACATGCTTCTTTGAACAAGTAGGCTTTTAGTGACCATTTAAAGTAGAAAAACTGAAGAATCCCAGAGAATTAGGTAGAGCAAGGTTAAAATCTTGGCTACGTGAGTGGTAACAAGTGATAATCATACCTGGGCGAAACCCAGAGACTCTGGAAGAAGCACTGCTTCTCCGGGTCGCCACCTGAAAACTCAGGGTTGCCGGAGCTGCGCCCCACTTCCCGCCCATTTCCCAGTTAAACACCTGTGTGTCCCTCAACATCAGCAGGACCACCCACCAAGGTAGCTGGACTTCCTACTCACCTCCCACAAGGGAGGGCTCCAGGTAGCCGGAGCCATAAGGTTCTCGGGTATGGTAATAATGGTTGAGAATGATGGAGACTAGAGACTGCAAATGTGATGCAGCAGAAGAAGAGCGATTGGATGCAAGCTTGCTCTGTATAATGCAGAGCAAAGTTAGTAAGATAAAGTTTAGATTTACCTATGAATTGCGCAGGTGTATAATGATATTCGAGATTCCCTTAGGCACATTGAGATGACTTACACCAATCCAAGTTTAGCTTCTTAAGGAGAGATGATGTAACATTATATCCTTGCAAAACTGACATTTAAAGCCAATAATGTAATATTACATCCTCTGCTACTATCATTGATCACGCCTAATTGAGGCTGCTATTGGTGGCAGGACTGGTGCTGGCAGCCGGGAGACGCAGGCAGGCCAGCAACAGCCAATAGGAGATCTTTCCATGCATGTGATTGCTCAATGAGCATTTCCACTTACTGTTTATAGGTTTTCTAGATAAAACCATGATCACTTTTCTTTTTTCTTGAAATATTTTTTTCATACCATATGATGGTTTATATATATGTATGGTTTCAAAAAATCCATAAAAAAGCAGTATACCATTTGTGTAGTTAAACAAAATGAGAGAGGTGAAAATTATGCTTGAAAACAAGATGGCAAAAATCTTAAAACCTTTTAGTCCTTAAATGTAAAAAAGAGGAAAAAACCCTTCATTATAATTTGAGGGGATGACCTTGCAAATTCAGAATTTCTAATTGAAACTATAGAGATTTTTTTAAACTGATATACTTATCACTCATATTAAGTAGTCTTGGAACCTAAATAATTTGCTTAACATATGGGTAAGGATTCATGACACAAAGTAATGAGTGCTTGTTGTAAATGAGCGCCATGTGAGTAGATTAGATTTGTCCATGTGAGAATTGCTTATAAAATTTGTCAAATCTGGCTAATGTTTTAATGCTGTTTGCATATAACAATTATGTTTCTATTATTAAAACATTAGATTTATCCACGGTGTGCTCTCTCTCCTCAAACCCATTAATTTACTATTAGCTATATTATTAATGACCCATTTGCTACTTTACAAATGCATGCTTTTTCTAGATATGTGAGCCCAGGCAGTATGCCTTTCAGAAGTGACAAAACCCCTTTGTGTATTGTGCGCAGATTTTTAAGCTTTCTCTCTCTGATGATTTCAAAGAGGCAAGATCTGGATAACCAGAACTTTTCTGCATGAATTACCTTTCTTAATATTTCATTTTTTCTTATCCATGTGAGAATGAAAGTGACACAGTATGAATTTCATTATGACTATTCAGTAGTTGTTAGTCTATTACCTATTTATCAGCAGCATTAAATTTTTAAGGTAAGGCAAAGGAAGGTTTTGTATTTAGCAGCGTATTTTGACATAAGCCAACTAGGCCTAAGACTGCTTTTTTGGGGGGAAAAGGTGATTACCAAAATAAGGTTTGCAGTTTGCAGAGTTGGGGGGAAAACTAGATGGACCAAAGAGTTGCTACCTACCATAAAATTCTACATTATACACACATATACACATTATCATTGTTACCATCATAATTAATTAGGTCAGAATGTACACCGATCAGCCATAAAATTATAACCACTGATTGGTGAATCATGGCACCTGTCAGTGGGTGGGATATATTAGGCAGCAAGGGAACATTTCCTCCTCAAAGTTGATGTGTTAGCAGCACAGAAAATGGGCAAGTGTAAAGATCTGAGCGACTTTGACAAAGACAAAATTGTGATGGCTAGACGACTGGGTCAGAGCATCTCCAAAGCTGCAGCTCTTGTGGGGTGTTCCCGGTCTGCAGTGTTCAGTATCAAAAGTGGTCCAAGTGGTCCAAAGTGGCAACAGGGTCATGATAAGTCCACATCCCAGATGCCCTGGTTGCAGGAAACACTCCTGTTCTATGCCATGGAACACATTTTTTTATATTTAACTCACTGGGGTTTGAAGTTGTCACTGATCAAAGCACGTTCTTACTGTGAGAAGTGCTTTAAGCTTCTTCAAATTTCTTCTTCAAAGGGCGTCTTGCCCTTGAGATAAATAGACACCTAAAACTTTGACAGATCCACTTGTATGGTTAATTTAAACTATATTTTGAAATTACTTTTTTAATGTAACAATAATATTGTTTATAACTTTTCATACATTCTGATGCATTTTGCTTCATGCACATATGTTCCTGCACTCTTCAGTTTTTTCCTGCATCATGACTAACTCATCAGAAACTAGGTAGCATACTTACCTGTGCAGAAAATTTACTTAAGTATGCTTGGTGCTTAAATCAGACGAATCAGAGGCATCCTATATAAGATATAAGGAAGCCAATAAAGCATACAAAAAGGTGATTAGATGGGCTAAACTAGAAAATGAGAGGGTGATTGCCAAAGAGAGCAAAACTAACCCCAAAAAAATCTTTAAGTACATAAATTCTAAAAAAACAAAAAACGAAAACGTAGATTCATTAAAAACAGAGAGGGGAGTGTTGGTTAAGGAGTACCAGGAAAAAGCAGAAACTTTAAATGACTATTTTTCCTCAGTATATATTAAGGAGGAACCTATGGCAATGGATATACATAGGACCACTGAGAAAAATTTTCAGTCAAACTGTGAGTGGATGGCTCAGGACAAGGTGCTGCAGCAACCAAAGAAAATTAATGTTAACAAAGCTCCGGGGCCTGGCAGTATTCACCCATGAGTACTTAAGGAGCTGAGTCAGGAAATAAGTGAACCTCTGTTTCTAATCTTTCGGGATTCTTTTCTTTCAGGAATTGAACCCTATTTTCAAAAAGGGTTCAAACTCTGTGCCTGGAAATTTTAGACCTGTGAGCTTAACTTATGTGGTTGGGAAAGTATTTGAAGGGCTGTTTAGGGATAATATTCAAGAATTTATTGGGAAGAACAATATTATATTATTAGCAAAAATCAGCATGGTTTTATGAAACATAGGTCCTGTCAAACTTTCCATTGCATTCTACGAAGAAGTAAGTAGAAGTGTCAATCAGGGTGTTGCAGTGGATGTAATCTACTTGGATTTTGCCAAGGCGTTTGACACGGTTCCACACAATAGGTTAGTATTCAAACTGAAGGAAATTGGTCTAGATGCAAATTCTTGTTCTTGGGTAGAACATTGGCTTAGAGATAGAGAACAGAGAGTTGTTATAAATGGTAAATTTTCAAGCTGGTCAAAAGTGGTAAGTGGTGTCCCTCAGGGTTCTGTTCTGGGACCAATTTTATTCAACATATTTATAAATGACCTGGCAATATGCGTTGAAAGTCATTTTTCTGTGTTGCAGAAATACAGGGCGAGCGGGATATTACAGTGCTGCAGAGGGATCTAGATAGACTGGGGGAATGGGCACACAAATGGCAGATGAAATTCAATGTAGATAAATGTAAAGTTATGCACTTCGGGGTACGGAACGCACAAGCAACCTACACCCTAAACGGTAGTGAATTAGGGGTAACGACAAATGAGAAGGATTTGGGAATTGTTATAGACAACAAACTAGGCAACAATGTGCAATGTCAGTCTGCAGTTCCTAAGGCCAGTAAGGTATTGTCGTGTATAGAAAGGGGCATCAAGTCGCGAGATAAAAATATAATTTTGCCTCTGTATAAATCAATGGTAAGGCCACACCTTGAATATGCTGTGCAATTTTGGGCACCTATTCTAAAGAAGGATATCATAGCACTAGAAAGGGTGCAGAGGCGGGCTACAAAATTAATAAAAGGGATGGAGCACCATAGTTATGAAGAAAGGTTAACTAATTTAAATCTGTTTAGTTTAGAGAAACGTCGCCTCAGAGGGGATATGATAACATTATATAAATATATTCGGGGCCAATACAAACCAAATTGTGTGAAAATCTATTCATAAACAGGACTATGCACAGGACACGTGGTCACGCGTTTAGACTGGAAGAAAGGAGATTTAGTCTAAGGGAGAGGAAAGGGTTTTTTACAGTAAGGGCAATAAGGATGTGGAATTCTCTGCCTGCAGAGGTAGTTTTATCGGAGTCTGTACAGAAGTTTAAACAGCAACTGGAAGGATAATTGGAAAAACATAATATTCAGGGATATAATCTTTAATTATGGGGAAACAGCTTATTGATCCAAGGAGAAATCTGACTGTCATTTTGGGGTCAAGAAGGAATTTTTTCCCCTGGTTAGTGCAAAATTGGAAAGAGTGAAACTGGGGGTTTTTTTTGCCTTCTTTTGGATCAACAGCAACAAATTAACAGATATAGGAAAGGCTGAACTTGATGGACGCATGTCTTTTTTCAGCCTATCTAACTATGTAACTATGTAACATTATCTATTTTTTGCAGTTTGCTTACAGCTGTACAAAAGTAGCCATTGAAAACTTCCTCAGGGTCAGTGTTTCAATAACAAACAAAAACACATTGCATAGTTTTTACTGCTAAAAAAAAAAAAAAAGGTTTTGTTTTTCTTTTTGAGAGGTACATTTTTCCACTTTGTCTTTACATAGTAATTTGACATTTTCTAGTCAATTTGATTTTGATACCTTAAATATTGTAACTCTTTAACAAGGAACTGAAAATGATTGTTTTATTTGTAAATCTTTTTACAATAGATTTTTTAGAATAGTTTTTTTTTTTTAGAATAGTCGAAATACTAGTAGTTAGGTGTAGCATCTTACTAGTAGCTAGTGTGGCAGAAGAAGACACATTAGGGCCAGTATGCCATGGGAGAGGTGGAAATACCAATATAGGGATGATGGTAGGGGAACATAGGAAACGTAATATTTAGTTACAGTTTACTTTTAAAAAGAAAATCACATATTCAGCATTTATTTTTAAAAAAGGTGCTCAACCCACAAAAGCTTGCATCATATTAGTAAATGTCAAGAAGAAAAATCATTCAGGTGACCTTTTACCACTGTGTGTATTTTTTTTGTATAAGGCCACTTATAAAATAACATGAGAAGACTGAGGGAACAAAATCCCCAAATAACCCAAAAAAGGCTTTGCACTTCCAACAGATTCTGTTTACTTAAGGCGTGTGTTCAGCTTTAATAGATTTTTGTTTGTGACATGTGACTATAAATGTTCTTACTGTGCCTGTTTTGTTGCTTCTTTTACTTTGTCGCCTCTTTTTTTCTATTTAATCAGCGCATTGTTGAAATACAGTAGGGACTATAGATTATTTCAGCCTGCAGTTGGGAATCAGTGGCGTCGCTACAGGGGGGCAATTGCCCCCCCTAGGTTAATCCTTGCCCCCCCTGTTGCCCCCCTGTCGAATTCGGAAAAAAGTCGCAATGCGACTTTAAATCACGTCTTTTTATTTTTTTTTATTTTTTTAATGCGGAGTAGAGAGAGGGGCGCCTAGCAACCGCTCGGCGCCCCCCATTCTCCTCCACGAGGCCTCTACCCCCGTCGCGGTGCCGGCATTTCATCCTGAGCGCCGAAATCTGACGTCATATTTCGGCGCTCAGCAGTGAAGCAGCGGCCACCGCAGCAGAGAACGAAGACAGAAGCCTCGTGCTCCCGTTGCTGGACCTAAAGGTGAGAGAACTACAAAGGGGAAGGGTAGATAGTGAGTAGGGAGAGGGGTTTGAAAGTGATAAGGGAGGGAGAGGGGGTTAGAAAGTGATAAGGGAGGGAGAGGGGGTTAGAAAGTGATAAGGGAGGGAGAGGGGGTTAGAAAGTCATAAGGGAGGGAGAGGGGGTTAGAAAGTAATAAGGCAGGGGCGTCCAACATGCGGCCCGCGAGACCTCCCATCATGCCTAGGTTCCAGCATTTACTGGTTGGATGTGTAAGTGCTGGAACCTAGGCATGATGGGACTTTGATTGCTGTTAGCAATCACACTCCTATCATGCCAAGTCAGCCAGTACATGCTGAAACCTAGCTAGCTGCCCCCCTTGTGTATTGATGCTGCCAGCAGTATGGGGTCTACACATCACTTACAGCCACCCTGTACCAGCATGTACTGGCTGACTTGGCATGATAGGAGTGTGATTGCTAACAGCAAGCACAGTCCCATCATGCCTAGGTACCAGCATTTACTGGTTGCCTGGGTATGATAGGAGTGTGATTGCAGTGTGGACGACAGGGCTGGCTTTGGGGTATGCAACCTGTGATCTATGCGTGTAATTTAAATATTTTAAATATACCTTTTAATTACGTGTTTTTTTGTGAATTCCAATTGATCTATACCTGCAAAGCTGGGGTTGTGCGGTTTTCTGTAGATCCATATCTGCTATGCTATGTTCCCATACATTATTTATGTATACCTGCAAATACAGGGTTAATATGTCTTATTCAGTTGATTAATACCTGCAATGCGGTTTCCATGTATTTATTTGATCTATACCTGCAATGCTACATTTCATATACTATTGTATACCTGCAAATACAGGATTTGTATGTCTGATTCTGTTTATTTGAGATCACAAGTAAATTTCAGTTGATCTATACATGCAAAGCTTGGTTTGTGTGTTAATGTGTTGATCTATACCTGCTATCGGCAACTGGGGCTAATGTTAATATATATGGGCAGCAGGGGCATCAATACACAAGGGGCAAAAACACTAAGGGGGTATAAACGACAATGCAGTGTGAAAAATCCATCCTGATGTAGACGTCTGTGACGTAGATTGTGTCCTGCTGTTTGTGTGTTTTTGACAGAGCCTGTCCTGGTGTGTGTGTCTGGGTGTCTGTGTCACAGAGCCTGTCCTGGTGTGTGTGTCTGGGTGTCGGTGTGACAGAGCCTGTCCTGGTGTGTGTGTTCAGTTGTCAGTGTGGCAGAGCCTGTCCTGGTGTGTGTGTCTGGGTGTCGGTGTGACAGAGCCTGTCCTGTTGTGTGTGTGTCTGTGTGGCAGAGCCTGTCCTGGTGTGTGTGTGTGTGTGTGTGTTTGGTTGTCGGTGTGGCAGAGCCTGTCCTGGTGTGTGTGTCTGTGTCACAGAGCCTGTCCTGGTGTGTGTGTCTGGGTGTCAGTGTGACAGAGCCTGTCCTGGTGTGTGTGTTCCGTTGTCAGTGTGGCAGAGCCTGTCCTGGTATGTGTGTCTGGGTGTCGGTGTGGCAGAGCCTGTCCTGGTGTGTGTGTTCAGTTGTCAGTGTGTCAGAGCCTGTCCTGGTGTGTGTGTGTTTGGGTGTCAGTGTGTCAGAGCCTGTCACCAAAATCAGGAATCTGCACACACTCCCCACAGGAACTCAGGTGCTTAGCTGTGCCAGGAAGTTGATAAAGACCTCATCGTGAGGTCGAAACGTTGTTGTCTTTCTCCTTCAATAAATCTGCCTGATGGAACCCTTGAGTGCCTGGAGCCTTTTTCTAGTGTGTCAGAGCCTGTCCTGATGTGTGTGTTTGGGTGTCGGTGTGACAGAGCCTGTGTTGGTGTGTGTGTGTTTGGTCATCTGTTTCCTGGCACTTAACTTACAATAGGAATTATTTAATTTATATTTATCCAGAGATAAAATGCCCTCCTGAAGTTGTAGTGACTTCAGGGGACAAAACGTTACAAGGCCCTGAAATCATTTAGTGGAAAAGTTATTTATTGTGTTATAATATTTATTTCAAGGATTAGTCGCACTCAATTGTGGCTTCAGGCTTCCCATGTTGAATGATCAAGTATTATTTTAGCCCAATAACAAAAGTATAATTCCATAGCACATTACTTTTGGAAATTATTAATGCCCCCCCAGTTTGACTGTGGTATCTTGTGTGCCCCCCCTATATATTGTTTCTAGAGTCGCCACTGTTGGGAATGGATTAATCGTTGCCATTAACAAGGCTTTTTCAATAAAATTGCTTTACAGCAACTGACTAAACACATTAAGAGAATGTTAGCCTTTACAATTAGCTTAATTTTCAATGATCAAATTAAACTTTTATAAATCTACTGGCCTTTTAGCCATATACTCACCTTTACATATATATATTACACTCTGGCAACTCTTTATAATCCTAAAATTGTGTCCATGATATAGATTGGAGGTTATAGATTTTGAGTGGTCAAAAGGATGACCTATCTTGGGTCTATTAAATCTATTTTGACTTTTCAACAAAAACTGGACACCTGTCATAGCCCCCAGTTTACAACAAAGCAAGTCCTTGTGGATATTGACTAGAATCGTGTTTCCTGGTTTATAAGCAACATTAGCTAGCTTTTCCAACAAATACAACTGTTATCACTTCATTAATATTTCTTGGAATCATTTAAATATGAACTCATCTATGTGATGTTGAGGGCTAGTGGGATATGCTTTGTTTGTTTTTCACTCCTCTGTTTCTGAAGCGCTTGATTATTGACATATTGCAGTACCAGTTATCACTTGGTAAATTAGTATTAATTTTTGCCTGTGTTACATGTGTAATAATATTCTTAAAAAAGAAAGCTGCTATTATGTATATACAATAATCATAATGTACAATAACAGTATCAATCTAGAGCTTTTTTACATATAGACAGTCTATTGTTTTATTGAAACCCTTGATACAACACAAAAAATAGTATAGAGTACTCATTGTGCTTATGAATTGATAAACGTGTTACTTTTAAGGCTAAGAATACTGCATAAAGAGGAAAAATCTTATTTTTTCCATAAATCAAATTTTACAAATGCTTCACATATAAGATAAATATAACACAGAGTCCAACATCAATATTTTCTTGTGAAAAGCTATGTAATTACAAATTATTTGATATGGCATGCGTTTCCATAGGTAGCAAATAAATCCATCTGTCACATCAATCATCATCATAACAGTCCGAGAACAAAGAAAATGCTAATAAATAACCATTAGTCTTCAGCAGCTGGGCTATCAAATATGTATTGTTATTATTCTTCATTGTTTTACATAGCGACATCATATCCCACAGTGCTGTACAATGTGATTTTTGCTACGTTGCACTTCCATTGATATGATCTGGAAATTCACAATGGATCTGGTATGGGCAGTAGTAGTCAGGTTATTTGTCTTTTTGTTACTGAATTGAGAAGCAAGCAACCCCAACCTGCTAAATACAGTCAAAAACTAGATGTCAACAAGCTACCCTTTAGTACATGAATTGTGTCAACAAGCTAGCCTTTAGTACATGAATTGTGGTTGCAACAAAGTAATTAAAATGCACAGTATGTATCCATTTTTAATGAGGTTGGATACATGTTTTCTAGAGCAGCTACACCATCTTCTCCCATCCCTTTTCTTTTAGCATTAGTGATTGAAACTATGTGGCGCTTAATACATGGATTAACTGCCATAACTATAAAGGTGCACTGTAACAAATTAGGTCAATGTGAGTGACCATTATTCATGGCTTTTGTATTGTATGCTCATATTTTATAAATAATTGATTTGTGTATTATTCCATGATAACTATAAATTAACAAATTTCCAAGGTGGACATCCTATATTTTTATAAAGTAATACCCAGACATGAAATCCGAGAAACACTGTAATATGATAAATGGATTACTAACTCATTTCATATTTGATACAAAACATAGGTTTCCAACTACTAAGACTACATCTCCAACATATTTGGGCCTGGATATATACTGAATTACCTGACACATAATATATCCCTAGTTTTGTCTTTAAACTCCCTGCTATCAGAGACCATAAGATCAATCTTTAAACACTTCAATTTGATTTCTTTGATTGTTATGAGAGAACATTAAGATGCATATCTTGGGGCTCTTGCCTTCTTGAAGTCCAACCAGAACATTTTCTGAATTTTCCAAATATTACAAGTCTGTGACAAGTTTCTTTAATTTGCCACACATGAATTAAGTTTGACCTTTATGGTAACCTTGTGTAAAAAACAAATTCATCAATTGACAAAGAAAGCAAGGCATTCACCCTGAAAACAAATTAAGAGAGAACTTCACTTTGCCTCTACAGAGGAGGGGAAACTTTTAAAACACTTGAATTTATTTGCGGTGCAGTTCCAGCGCAAAACCACCAAATAACTATTTGTTATTTAGCATAAATGGAGAACCTTTGCCTGTTTCAATGCAATGGATTACTTATCTCTACTTGTTTTTCTGTGTAGGGTGACATATCAGATTCCATTTGAATGGATAAAAGCTCTCAATTTCCTTGTGCTACAGTGAGCTTCTTTTCTATTTAGGTTTCACACAAAATAGTGACATAATGCACCTTACATTTTACATTCTCATAATCCAAACTTGATAAATTTCTGTGCTCAAAGAAAAAGAGCATCATAGGAATCCACGAGAGCGACAAATGGAGTCTTTGCAACTTGTATCTGTACCCAAAGTAGGTTTTGGGTGCTTGCCTTGCAGCAGTAGGTCTTTGCAGCTTTCTCCTGTATGGCACATGCAACTGTTCTTTGTAGGTAAAATTGTCTTGGTTCATGGTCCACCTCTTGACAATCTTGTGCGTCAGCACTAAATCTAGTCCTCTGAACTGCTGAAGTGTATTAGGTATGGATGAAGTCATGTGGCCTTATGCTGGTAAATACAGCAATGTTATGGAATATAAACTTTGATCTATGCCCTGTATTTTCCAAGGGAGGTGGAGGAAATTGAAAGTCATTACTAAGATGAAAAAAGAACAACTTCCCATTAATTTTGCTGGGTCAAGCTTCATTATGTTGCTGTACAACCCAATATATTTCATTTTTACACCATTAATGAAAACAGCTGAGCTTTACAAATACAGCCTAAGTGATTGCATGGTGTTTGCCTTTTGTCATATTTATGTGCTGCATGATTTGTATCACTGTTCTCGCTTGTACACTACTAAACAAATCCCTGTGGGTGTCTGCCAACAAATCTGTCTCACTATATCAAGTATCTTTATACCAGGTACAAATAATAAGAGAACAGAGCTACCATATGCAAACAAAGAAAGTTTGCAGTGAAGTAGGCATTCCATTTTATGTTATGATGATTTACATTAAACTCAATTGGATTGTAGCACAAAACTATAAAAACAGCAGTCAGATACCTGCCTGAAGGCATTAAACACATAGCAATGACAATCTGTTTTACAGACAATCTGCTTTTATTCCTGTAATGCAATTTAATGCTCCTTAGATGTCTCTTTCCTAATTTCCGCGTGCAGTTCCTTGCTAAAATACCGAAGGATAGTTTGTATCTCTTTCTCGCAGTGGATGTTTATAGACAACTGACAGAACATAAATTACATCTCTGTTCTTCACATTCACTCAGAGGACTCACATATTCTTCACTATGGTCATTTAGGTAAACAAGTATAAGTCTTATCCATCCCTAGAGTGCTAGGCATTAAACAGGTATTCTTTTTTTTGTATTGACAAAGTGATCTCAGAACAGACAACAATCCATAACTTCGCCAATACTACAAACTAATCTTTAGCACATCTGTAATGAGGCTGTAAAATAAATATAGTGGTTTAATTTCGTTCACTTTATTTTCTCCAGCATTTCCCAAACAAATGGAACCTTTTTTCTCTGGCCACAGACTACTGTATTTACCAATACTACCTGGGTCCCACAAAGATCTCAGACTTATACAAAAGTAATGAGCCGAACAAAGTTAAAGGAGGTCATGTTTACACTGCATAAGTTAAAGTCCCTATGACCTTCCTGTGACTTTCAGAGTTTTTCTCTGTGGTTTATTCACTAAATGTTGAGTTGACAAGACAGGAGTGTCATGGTTTCAGTTTATTGACTCCACTATTCAATATGAAGGGCCAACATTTACAGGTTTCTCTAAGAAGAAAGGCTAAGACGGCCCTGTATAATGAATGAATAATAATTCATAGGGTGAGGAAACTGAAGAAAACTCAGTGATTTACATGCATTATAAAGGGCCAGCCAAGCTCTTCCAGAAAGAGAAAAGTTTGTTGCGTTTGGCCCTTCATAATGTATATTGAAGTTAAGGAGTTAACCCCCCCAAAAAAAACCAACTACTTTTAGTGAGATGGCATGAATGGATGATGGGGTAATCCATTAGGAGCATGTGAATGCACACTTTCAATGCCAATGCCTGGATGCATATGTACATGTTTCAGGGTTGTGAACTGATGGATTTGAGTTGGCATCTACTGGATTTTTTTAGTTAAAGTACTACTTAAAAATAATGTTCCAACTTTTTGCTTTCATGAACTTTCCTAAGTACTTAAATTAGCATGTACTGGCTTCTTTCACTTGTCTTTACATGATGCAGCACTTACCTGGTGACATTTTATGAGGGGCCGTCGGTGGAACAGCACCCTTAATTCACTGAAATGTGAAAGAAAAAACAGATATGATCTGTCTGAAAACAGGTCATATATAGAACCTCCTTTCTCTGTTTCTGGACTGTTTTTTAACAGGAAGACTTTTTGGGCTACATACCTCCTAACTAGAAATTATTTATATTAGCAACTTCACATTTATACATACATACAGTTACAGGTTGGCCTATGCTTTGTCTAGTTGCTATGGCCTTGGAAGAAATGTAATTTTTGAATGATTGATTTTCCATTATATACCTTATATTTTAGAATTTAAAAAAAAATGCTTCACGGGGTTTATCAAGTAATGAAACATTGGAACCTGGCTACAACTCTGGTCGGAGGTATCAGTCAATGTTTCCACGAAACACTGATAATGAATCAAGGTGCTGGGAAAAAACATAGTGCTACCAAGATAGCATCAACCAAAGGTGAAAAAAGTTGGAAACTACACATTTATTTGCTTCAAAGACTTACTGTGAATAAAACGTGTTCACAGGAACATCAGTGGGAAAGAAAAAATCAAGCTGACAGAAGCTTAACGCATTTTGCGCCTGTATTGGTGCTTATTCATAAGCTAAATACAAAGTAACACAACTAATGAATCAAACAAATGTGAATGAAATGAAAAACACTAATCAGATCCATTTCTGAGTAAACAGGGTATTTAACTCTTTAACTTGAAATGCAGCATTAAAATACATACACGCTACATGGCAAATATTGTGATTGATGAATTTATAAATTCCATCACAAATTCATTAAATTACAGAAAAATAAAGAAAAGGAGGGGATAAGTGAATAATAAATAGCTATTTTAATTTATTTATTTATTGTTTTATATAGCGCCATCAAATTATGTAGAGCTGTACAATGGGTAGACAGGACATAACAAGTAGTATGTAACATAACAAATTGACTTGAGAGGGAGTGCCCTGCTCAAACAAGCTTACAATCTATATAATATATATAATTCAGAGTAGTTTATCACCACGTTAAAGTAGAAAAGCAGCAACATAGAACGTATTTAACTCTTTATAGGCTAGAAAAGTAGCATCAAAATAAATACAAGCTACATGACAAATATTACACAAATCAGAAACTTTTGCCCCAGATGCCACTTTAGCTATCTATGTAACGCGGTTTGACCAACCAATGAAAAGTTAAACTCTGTTCCTGTTTCAATGTGTCCTCTGTTTCAAGGGAAATGCCTGTGATACAGCTGCACTTTGTATAGCAATAAATTTACCTAAAATAAAGAATCACAAAATCTGTTCTTGCCTAACTTATGTCAAGAGATTTTATTACCCACAGCACTCCATGTCCCTATTTCAGAAATGCCATTTAAGCTTTTTGTGTTCCCCTTGACATTGCATGCTCAGCTTTTAAAAACTGACTCAAGGGTGCAATTGCACTCTCCAGGTGGCTATTTCATGTGTATGCATATGCATTACAGTTACCTCCAAGGAGATTTTGACAGCTTTGTGAGCTTTCTGGCTACGCTGTTAAGACTAAAGGGATTATGCAGAAGCAAAGCCAAAACAGAGTTAAATCATAAATCCTGCCATAGAAGAGTTGTGACTTCAAGATGTCTTGTCTGTCTAGTTATATACTAAGTATAAAATTATATCGATACTTTACCGAGAGTTTGGTAGATAAATGGAACAGTGTTCCATCAGAAGTGGTAGATGCTAATACAGTGAGAGAAATAAAACTCATGGTATAGGGATAAAGTTATCCTGAATCTAAGACCAAGGACTGATTAAGGTCTGAGTCTACATCTGAAAAAATGAGCAGGCTAAATGGGTCTGCCACCAAGTATTATTATATCAAGTATTGTGAAAAACAGTGTTCTGCATTTAATACTCTGTCCTATCACTGATGTCTATTAAACATATTGCCTTGTGTAGTGTGTATTAGTATGTGGCTTGGAACAAACATTTACAAGTTCTCCTGTATAGAGATATTTGGGTTGGATTGTCATTGTAGACCTCTAGACTCTAGATTTTTACCCAACATAACATACAATATCAACTTTGCATTCTCTTTATGTAAGAAATCTTAAAATCAAAGATTAACAAAACAGTACATCACGGAACATAGCCGCGGTGCGTGCCGTTGAGGAAGCGACAGGTCATTTCTAATCTACGAATTGAACACTAAAGATTGAAGAGCTGGTGAAGTAAACAAAAGTTTTCCTAACTCAATAAACTGTGTATTCCATGGACTGGATTCCTTCTGTGACATTCTACAGACAGGTCGGTAATGTGAAGCAATTGTGAACAACTGGCACACTGCAAGTATTTACACAATTGTATAATACAAGTCTTTTTTTTCGTATACCAGATATTAAAGCCTGTGGTACCGCGGACACAGTGGAATGATAATTCTTACAAATCACTTTGTAAACAATATTTGGGGTATAAACTATTTTAATTGAAGGTACCACGCATCCAGTGACAGTATGAAAAAGGTTTTAGCTTGACTGCCTTGTCAGCTGTAGCTCTAGAAAACCTGGCATACATTGTCAATTAGTAAATACGGGTTGGGACAAATATATTCCAGCCTTACTTAAAGACTCTGTCAGACCCTGCTTATGTTTAATTGCAAAACTTACACTTAAATTGCCTTTGTTTCAAAATGAAAGGAAAATCATTACCTGAGGGGCCAAATCGACATGGTCTCCATGCTACTGTAAATAAAATTGTCGCACAAGTGTGTTCTGTTTCATTTACATTACCTGACATTTGCAACAGTGCACGGTATGTACTTACAACCAAATGCTTTTTTAGCCGAAAGGGCTAATCGCAGTATAATGCCACTAAAATGGCTCAAGGCTATAAGGGCAAAATGGCAGACAAATTGCCTCTAGGACATGATACTTTGAAAGTAAGTGGGTGTTTTGCCCTTGATTAAGGCTCAAAAAAAGCTATTAAAGCCATAACTGAGCTCTTTTGTTTGTAAACAATGAGATTACTTAGTTACCAAAGTCTGTCTTATTATAGAGATTCTGTAATAAAATAAGAATCTAAAAATAATTTAAAAGGACCATATGTATTATTTAATATATACAGATATAAATTCTGTGTTGTTTCTCCATTTCTTGTATCTCGCAGTGCTGTTAATTATATGTTTGGCTTCTGCATCCACATTGTAGGGGTATGTCATTAATATTGCCAAATCCCTGAATTTCACATTTACTGTTTTATAGGTTTAAAACATGCCATGAATTACAGACATATTTTGTCTCTAAAAAAAATTGCAAAGGAGATTCTGTTTAACCCCTTCATTCCCCTATAGACATACCGGGACGTCCAAAAAATGCCCACAAAGAAACCCCTATGGACGTCCCGGTACGTCCAGCCCTTCGTGCAGCATCAGGGACACATCCCTGCCGCTGCACAGGAGACCAGGCATCGCCGGCTTTCTGCTGCCTGATCTCCCGTAACAGCTTCTGGCATGAAAGCCGGTAAGCTGTTACGGTTGAAAGTGCCCGATCGCGCAGTTGCAAACGCGCGATCGGGCATTCCCTTCCGGGTTACGTCCCCTGCGGGGATATCCTGCCCTCCGATGAGGCACAGAGATGCTGCGATCTCTATGCAGGTCTGTGAGGTCACAGTGTGATCGGTGCACTCCCCCTCCCGTCCTGAAAGAGAAAAGCAGAAAAAAAAAAAGTTAATTCATTTTAAAAATAATACTAAATAAATCATTAAAATAATAATATATATATAATACAAAAAAAATTATAATGTGAGCTGTGATGTCATTGTGACATCACTGGCATGTTCAGGAGGTCCCTAGGAGGACCTCTAACCATTTCTGTGTAAAAATAATATATAAAAATAAAAAAAAATGTAAAAAAATTAAAATTAAAAAAATATATATAAAAAAAGATAATAAAAAAATTATTAAAAAACCTTACTTCCCATTGCCCTAGCATAATATCTAGCCAGTATAACCCTTCTGCCCCCGTTCACAACCCCCAAACCCATTAAGCCATAGGCATAAAAATTATACAAAATTGTAAACCTTATAGTATGCTCCCTGGAGCTGGGAAAGTCTGGAAAATCTATATAAATTAGGTATTTCTGAAATCAGGACACCTGAATTGATAAACTTGGAGGGGATTTTCCATCACTTTACCTAATTTTGTGAGGATTCAGAGGGAAAATGTAAAAAAAAAATATTTTCTAATCTTCGCTAGTTTTTACTAAATTTCTCATTCTAAATTTTCAGCTAATCATCCAACTATGGTATCAAATGAAAGCTATATCTCTCCTTGAAAAAACAATATATAGTTTATATGGGTACACTATTCACAGGAAAAGAGAATCATCGCTAAACCGACATACCCCAAAAATGGCAAAATTGCTCTGGGCTTTGAGGTACCAAAAACCCCTGGGATTGAAGGGGTTAAACAGATTTTTTTATTTAATTCTTTTTATTAGAAATTATTTCTTCAACAGTATTTAAAGGAATTTAACTGGAACTGAAGTCTGATCAAAACAAACCTTACCATTTTTAAATCATGTCACAAAGTAATGCTCACTTTTAAATATTGAACGTATATCTCTTGAAGAAGAGAATAGACTATAGAATGTATGACCTACATTCCAGTAACATTATCAGTATTACTTGTTCCCATGTCCCCAACCTGAGTTAATAGCTTATTCACATACAATACATTTGATCTTAATTGATCAGAGTTACTAAGTGACTTACTCCTACCAGTATATATGGGACTGCAAATTTGAATGGGATATTTTTGTGGTTTATGGTGAGTTTTAAAAAGTGAGTATAATGGGAAACCGTGGTAAACAGTCCCTTATGCATTTAGTAGATTTGTTTGGTTAGCTTCAGCAGAGGATACATTACATTAGATGTATTTATATAGCGCCAGCAGATTCAGTAGTGCTGTTACAATCAGTGGGCTAATTTAAAGTCACACACAATAACAAACTGGTACACAAGGAGAATAGGGAACTACTTTTGCGAGCTTACAAGCTAGTCAATTATAGATGGGGTACTAGTAGCAGTAGTACTAACTATGATGTGGTGTGGCTAGCTGCTTAATCCCTTAAAATGAAAAGAAATGTGGCCCGGCATATTACTAGACATTTTTTAGATGAATTTCTATTGACAAACGGTGTTCATTTGGATCAATTTTTTCATTATTTTTCATTTCATGAATTCTTTATTGATCTTTATTGATGAACTGATTATTTCAATGAATTTTGCATACTATGTACTCTTCTTGTTTTTTTGCTACAACTTGCATAGTCATGTATTTATCATTATTACAGAGTATATCAGGGACCTGTGTGATTTCCCGGGATCTGGATTGTCCCCCCACCTTTTTTCCCTTGTGTACCTTACAATCATGAGTTACCCTATCCCTTCTTTTTTAGAATATACCCTGAGACTTATTCTGTGATTTTCTAGATTTTATCATAATCGTGGTGAAGTGAGCAGCTCATGCACCCGTTTCTTGTATTTGTCTTCTAATACGGTTGAGCTTGCTCCTTGTGTTCACATTTCCAATTACAACATACACTTGTGAGTGCTCACCTCATATCTACACTTATATTACCAGACATGACCACCAGGCACCCTACCAAAAATGGCTGCAAACATGCACTAGCAAGGCTGCCTTTGGTTTTAATTGTTTTTAACTTCTGCACGTCAGGAAGGTGTGCAGTAGACACCAAGAAGTCCTAGGCCAACAATGTATATTTAAATGGTCAAATGACACAACTAGAATTGACAGATAATGACAAGTCTAATCTCCGTTTGTATTGTTTATAATTTAGGCATACTTATGGAATTCCAGTTAGGGCTTAGAATTTGTTGGGTTTTTTTTTCAATTAAGCTTTGATTCTATTGTATGAAATATTATAACGAGTATTGTTCTTTTCTATTTTGAAAAATTAATTTCACGCAGTACATTTCATTGCAACAATTATAGTGGAGAACAGACAAGAAAAGATTGAATTTTTCAGAAATTAGAAATCTCTGGCTATTCGTGAGTAATAAGTAAGGACTTTTATTTTGAAAAGCAAAGTATATATTTTTCTCTAAGTCATATTCAGCCTATTTTTTCTTGGTTAATAGCATTCATAGTTTGCCATTGGTCAGAATTGACTTATACAATCTCCGAGCTGTTATTCTCAAGAGTCACTTCATGTTTTAGTGCGTGTGGAAAACAATTTAATAAAATATTGTGCTCAAAGAGATTACATATTGATTGACCAGTCATTTGTGTGTGCGAAATTGCAGGGGTAACAGGTTAGGTTACTTTCTAAGGTTATTGTTAATTGTCCCTACAGTCAAAAGCCAAGGCAAGTGTTTGAGTTTATTATGTTGTACAATGGTGTTAAGACCATAATTAGCTAAAAAAGGTCTTTGTAAATGGGCATTCTGCTTATTGGTAGCCCAGATAAATCAATATTTAGGGCCACAATGCAGCTGTAATTCTGTATAGAAAAGTGTTTTTGAGTTTAAAGCCTTTTCCAACAGTTATGTATATGGCAATATGTTACACGTCATATACATATCTTTTAATGTACATATCTAACATGTGGTGATGCGTTAAATCAAAATGATCAACATTTAGGTGCTCTTTCCTGGGAGACCCAAGAGCATGGGGTACTTGGAGGGTCCTACCAAAATACATGGTTGGCGTTTTGACATCATGTGACGCACCAACAATTATGTGTGTTTTCACTGGGCGTTGCACCCACGAAACACTCCATCACTGCCTCTTTTTGCATATGTATAGTTTCAGATTCTAGGTCACCCAGAGTTGATTGCAGTTTCAATAATAGAGATGACTGCAGGCCAGCCATGACATAATGTCAGTTAGGATTTTGTTTGTGTCAAAATATACAATCAAATTTAAATCCCCCACATCTCTTTGGGATCTCTGTGTGAGCAACAGTGGAGTATTTAAACAGCAGTGGAGTAATCAATACTGTGGAGTATTTAGACCAAATAGAGCATGCAATGGCAATATCAGTTGGGTTAGAGGCAATTCCATCACAGATATGTTTACTTGCCCTGTTGTATAGTGTGGAGGACCAGGGCATGGTTATTATGTGAAATGTTTCTCAGATTTCTACTCCCTTGACTATCTACTTTACTGCAATGGAAAAAAGGCAGGAGATGACATGTTTGTGCAGGGGCAGTTGTATTGAGGTGGGATGGATCTGTAAATTGGTTAGGGTGGCAATACCACTAACGACACAACTGGGTTCATTGTAATTGATGCTCCCAGTGCATATACACAAGGATCTGCACGCAGATGCCCATCATTCTTATAAGTGACAACATGATCGTGAATGTTCCTTTAAGTAATAATGAGATTGATATAATGCCATGAAATTGTATTTATGTGCAGGATTAAAATCAATAAAATGTAATTATCCCAATAGCACAATATTAAGTGGACAAAGCTCTTTATGTCTTCTAGCATTAGAGTACCTGGCCCAATAACGTACTCAACTTTTTCATCCTTGTACCATGTACTTAGTGGAAACACTAAACAGCCAAAGATGAAATGCTCTTATTTGTCCGAAACTGCAACTCAGCACATAAGATACATTACTGAAAATACTGGCTACCTGAGTTGTGATTTATACACTAGCTGACTGTCCTACTTATGTCACATCACATATAAGTGTTCTATGAGTTTAGGTTATAATGCTTTCTTGTTGCATAAGGTCATTTCAACTTCAAAAGTGCCTTCCTATACTGATAAATATAATAAATATTAAAAATGACCACTAAGAGAAACTTGTTTTGTGTTTAATTAAACATATATATATATATATATATATATATATATATATATATATATATATATATATATATAAAACCTCACTTTAGTTAAAGTAACTCCATTTTACTGCTGTCCAGACCCTTCACTCCCAGCTCTGAATAAAGGTAACAAGAGTGCTTAATTCATTCTTGTAGATATCCTGAAACACAACAAGCCCTCTGCTAGCCATCATCTTAAGCCAGGCTCCTTGCAAGATTCAAAAAGCTTTCTTGAAATACCATAAGCTCTTTTCTAGACGTTTTAGTTGCCACCCTTTCCTGAAAAAAATACCAGCCATGGTTGGGCTGGGCTATGAAGGGTAGACCCATAATGCAATGCATTAGAAGTAGTGAAGTATGTGTGTTTATGTAAGTGTACGGTGGTAGAGTAAATGCGAAAGGGTGTTTGCACGTTAATAAGTATTTGTGTTAGTTCTAGGTGGACCATGAAGAAATACTGCACCCAGACATTATTGACCCTAAGCTTGCCCCTGTTCTAATAAGGTATGCTTCTGGGAGGATCCTAAGGCAGAATGATGGGTGGAGCAAGTGGGACTGTGGGATGGACATGGAACAGGTTATGGGAGGAGCATGGGTGCCCAGGCTACAAGCACCTCCCCCTCTTGCCTCCTACAGCCATAACCCCTCTCCCTTTTTACCTTTAAAATGTCATCTCTCTCTAAGCCCTAAGGCAAAAGAGACTCATGGGAATGTATAAGGATAATAAAATACTGGGAACTTCCCGTGGTAAGCAGCCCAGACCTCTATCCCCAGATAGCCCTTAGTGGGTGGGGAGTGGGAGGGAAGTAGGCAGGGAATGGGCATTGCCAAACACCACTCCCCTGCACGTAGAAAGAATAAATTAACTTGGGGACCCGAGGAAGCAGCATTTAACCTGGACAAAGGTTAAACCAGGTCAAACCCAGAGAGTTCACGGATATGCATGTATATGCCCTTGTATCTGCTGGAAGACATCAAACTTTATTTGGTTCTTGCCTTAAACATACCTCCCAATTGTGCCTCTTTGCACCAAAAGCACTCTGCCCCCCCTTTCCTCAACTGTTGCCCCTCTGGGACCTCAGAATGTTTGTTGGGCATGAGCCCTAAACTTCACCATTAGATGTACATAAACATAATGTAAAATACATTATTCTTCTTAGAAACATTTTGGAAATAGCTATCAACAGCACAACCAAATGGAAAAAGTCGTAATAAAGTTCCACCCCTAGAAACATCACCAATCACACCACTTAACAAAGGTCTTTGGCCATTTGAAATGTTGTCTTGTATACTTAAATTACTGCACTGCATAAACTGGAGGGCTATTCCAATATCCACCACTACCATCTCAGTAAAAAAATACTGTTGTAGTCTGAACCAAGTTTCTGACATTGCCCTGTTGTTGGAAATGTTTCCTCCCTCCTGTTTAACCCACCTGAATGTACAAATCAAATGACAATTTATACCATAGTTCATGTTAAAGTAAACTAATAAAACATTTTGGTATGTCTATTAATTTACATAACATTATGTGAAAATAATGTTAGGGTCTAAACATTTTTTTTTAAATCAAATTTACCTAATCCACCTAATTCAGTTTCAGTCTACTAACAAGAAAACAGCCCAGTGAACATAGATTTATATAACAATGGAACTGCTCAGCTGAAGAACATTTTCTAATACTCCCTTCAATGAAAAATATGCTAACCTTTGGTTTCCACTGGATTTAATGTTCCAGTGTTTCAGTTTGGATTTAAGGCAAATGAAAGAGTTAGAAAACCCTATAAGCTATCAGTCTCTATATCTGCTGAAACACAATTTTCACTTCTTCCCTGTCCATTTGGCTTATATAAGCCATTGTTTTGCATGTTGTGTATTCTGCATGTTCAAGATGATAGTTATATATACATACATATATATATATATACCTATATATATATATATATATATATATATATATCTTCACTAATCATAAATTGTGGAAATGTTCTGTTCTTTAGGGTTTTTTTGTAGAGCAATGCCACCAAGCCAATGCATTAGGGTAATTATGTATAAGATATGACCTGTGTTGGGTATATTTAGTGATATGTACCTCCAACCTGACCCAATTTAAGAGAGAGAGTCCTGGGAACTGCTCCACTGTCCCAGGCAGTGTGGATAGTAGTCCAATTAAAAAAATAAGAGGATCTCCACTGACCGGCGCAATTGAGGTCTGTGCTTTTGCGTCAAAGACCACATCACAGTTCCCACACAGCCTGCTCAAGACTCATTTAAGATGTGTGCCAAGATATGACATCCTGGCATTGTAATTCAATGTGTTGTAAGGTGATTAGGTAAGTGCCTGGTCTTCCCTTGGCGGCAGCCTTAACAGAGGTGACCCATTTGAGCATCTGAATTGTTGGTGGTATGGTGATAAGGAGGCTGATGATAATCCATTCTTATTATAGATACACATAGCAGCTTTTCATTGGCACCCATTTTACAGTCCCAATATCAGAATACAGCCTTCCTTATAACCAGTTCTCCATATGGTTGGCAAGATGGTCCCAGAAAACCAAGCACATTTACAGGCCCCACAGCAAGCCTTGTGTCAGTTATAATTTATTGATTGAGAATACCATTTGCATTGATTTGACTGAGAATAATATGGGAAATTGAGTGGGCACCAGTGTATGTGAGTTTGCGTCAGCATAGCGGAGAGATTTTAAAGCCTTCGTAGATTTTGGAGGCTTTGATAAAAATAACTCTGGGTCCTTTACACATAGCCAATTTATTCAGTAAAACTATCTTTAGGTTGGATTTTGTGTTTGACAATCAGTGCAATCATTTTAAGTATAAGAGTTAATCTCATGAAAGCTAAGCTTGGTGGCAGGGTAGCATTATCTTATCAATTTCATGTGCCCATATTTTGTTCGTTCTCTTCACCCAACCCGTGCAAAGGCTGCCTCAACCAATTAACAACAATCAGCAACTTAACAATAAGGGAGAAACAACATATTAAGAGCAATAATCATGCAAATCATGAGAAAAGAAGCTAAGGTCATTTTCCCCATGCATCAGAAATTGTGTATAATAAATGTATATTGCTTATTTTATTCTGTTAACTTGATTATATTGGTTAATTTAGTGTGCATAACTGTAAAATAAAGAATGAGGGAAGAGTAACAGATTCTGTTTAACATTCCATTTGTATTTGTGGTGTATTTTTAAAGGTGTGCTATTCAACTATCAAGTTTTATTTGAAAGCTCCATCTTAATATTACATTTAAACTATGCGTCAGGGATACAATTATACTACCAAGACAGCTTTAAATATAGGTGATAATACGTTCTGATTATTTAGACATAAATATATACATCATTACCCAGACCAACCATGATTAAAGCTAGAGCTCCTGACCTTCTGTAGATGCTTACTGCAGCTCATCAAACATTAACAGGACTCAATCCATAGGCCTCTCAAGAGAAAATTGAAAGGACTACAAAATTACTAATTACATAAACTGAGCATTCAGTCTTCCCAGCCTCCAAAAATTCTGTAAAAATGACTTTGTTTGCCATTTTCTGCAGAAAACCCCTCTTTCAAAGTGCCAGATGAGCCAAATATGTTTTTCAGGATACATTAATGTATTTATAAATACGTTGTTTAAAGGAAGAGCGCGCCAAGCATCACATGATATAATCGTACAAGTACAAAAATTATAGATAGAGCTGTTGTTTTCCTCATTCTGTCCCCATATTAGATGCTAGAAAAAACGATAAAAGAAAAAAAGAGTAATCTCTTTTCCTGAAAGGCTTCAAAATCCCTTAAAAATGTATCCAAAGAACTGTATTGTCCCGAATATAGGTCGGCCCGATTAAAGGCCTCACCCCTAAAGTCTGATGTTAATTTAAAGAAAATGTAATGTAGGGAAGGGATAGAGTGCCACCACATATGAGATACATGGTTGGCTTCCAGAGCCCAGTTTGTTATCTATGTATCTTATAGATAGGTGCCACTCTAAGGATAGAACACATTTCTTAGAAGCCAATGTGTTTACCATAGCAATTTATTTATCAAATGCTTCCCTAAAATGTATTTTGTTAATTTAATGTCACTGATAAATTATTTAAGAATAGTTGCCAAATGAGTCCTGCTTGCTAGAAATTCTCGTGTTTCGTGATGTAGCATCATAAAAAATCTAGTCAATTTATTTAAAAAGTTGCCTTCCAGATAATCAGATAAGTTCTAATTGTTACACATACAATATATTAATCAAATATAGTTTTTCCTTTGGACTTTAAAAAAATCCTGTTATTTTCTAATAAGGGTATTTCATAGGGTTATGGGAAAAAGGGGTGAATTTGCATACACCGCTGGTTATGCCTTTGGTGGAGGTAAATGAGATGTCTAAAGTATGTAAATCTAGGAAATCTGAATAATTGAGAAATGGAACTATAAAATACTAGATTTTAAAACTTTAATTCATTCTTGCTGTATCTCGGATTTGGAAGCTCCAAATATCCAAATCACCGTCCTGAGTGTAAGATCAATGAATATAGCTACCAGCCCACAATTTTATGTTGACATTTGTTTAATTATAAACATGATTTTGATTGAAAGAGGCTTTGTACCTTAGCGGTCTGTTAAAATGTGTTTGAGTGTTGTTTGGAAGAAGCAAAAAGTGACTGTAGCTATCATCTGTGTCAATCCTTTCCTTAGGTAGTTTACAAGGCTTGTCTGTCAAGAGGTGTCATATCGAGCATGCCACTGTACAGAAGAACTTTGAGCCTTCTCTGCAGGGTATCGCTTGTCACCTGCTGAGTGAAAAACCTTGTATTCCAGCAAAATCATACTATGTAGAGATCAAGTAACCTCATAATAACTGACACGAAGTCCAGGTGATTAAAGACCACAGAAATTTTAATAGAAGCCTCTTGAATCTCTCCTTCTATATGTAACATAAGCAACAAAACCTCAAGAGCTCTCTCCACCTAATGTATCGGTTTGTCTTAGTCTGTCAATTCTCGTCTTGTCATACCCCTCGAATATATGTATTGTATTAAGTGATGCGTAAATTGTTGGCGCTAAATAAATACAAGATAATAATAATAATAAGTAAGTTCCATTTAAATATATTTTCTGTACAGGTGCCAGCTAAGCATGTGATCTGTTTGTGCAACTACAAATCGGTCACAATCTTGGCATTGCTTCTGCAGAGCTTTTACACAGAATGAAATGGTGCTATATCTGGTTTAGACATCAATCTCATAATTTATCTGTCAACATTGCAAAAATAAATATTTCAGAAAAATTATATTTTAATATATACATACATTTATTCTTGGCCTTAGCATACATTTTGTGATGATTTCATCAAAGACCCCTTCTGGCATGATGGATGTTGTCAAGTAAATATTTAACATGTATCATCAGAGGTAGTCACAAAAGAAAACACAGGCACCGTTTGCAGGGAAAAAGCAGGTTAAATGCCCTAGGATATTGCAGAGCTCTAGCGGAAAGTATATAAAGATCTTACTGGTGCAGTTAAATTCATTAGGAACTTGTCCTCTATCAATGTTACTGTTCACTTTCAATTGAGTTTAGATTAGTGGATATTTTTGTTATGTATTATGATTTTAATATATTTTAATTATTAATAATTATATAATTTTTATATATTTCATTGTATTACATTCTTGTCTCCTCCTTTACATTTCTTGTGTAAACATAAGACGAATATATCAAGTAGGGAATGATGGCTAGAGACCCTGAAATAATCAGGATGTTTCAAATAAAGGAGGAGAAGGTGAACAACAGTGGTGCCAAAGACGATCGGAATTACTTCAATGATGGATCAGAGAACAATTTGGATTATTAATGTGCTCAGATGCTTGAAAATGTTCAAACAGTAACTTTGCAGCTATGAAGTTCAGTCATTTGCAACAAAGAAATAGCTGAGGCATATTGCTTCTACATTACACTACACTGATTTGAACAAATTGTTCCCAGAATGCAATGTTTTAAACCTTGTATTAGATTGATGTGTTTCAGATTTTTGGAATATATATTGTTTATATTTTCAACCTCTCCTGTGGAAATATATCTCTCTTTAATAGTCTGACTTCATTATGCGTTACAAAGGACCCATAGAACCTCTCCTGCATAATGCAGCATTATACACGGCAATCTCAGTCCTTCTTGCATGATAAGATCTCCGGGGTTGGACCTTTTTATCCACAGTGTGTCAGAGACATTAAAATGTCCAGCACCCTGCAAACTCCCAGTTTAGTAAATAAAGCCCATTGCCATACATCCATGTTAGTCTATCATCTTGTTTGGGTTCATCCTCTATACAGTGTATTTGAATATAGACTGGCAATATTCAATTGAACTACTCTTTATATTGCACCAGAAAATATTCAGCCAGTTGATACAGAATACAGAGTCACAAAAAAAGTTCAATAGCAAAAATAGCCTATAGTTATCTGCCACTTACTACTGCATTGTTACTTGATAAGAAAAATCAGATCAACGTTTTGGACCACATCATGGTCATTTATCACCTTGACAAAGAAGTATTATGTAGTCTGGAGCATTGATTTGAATTTTCTTATCATGCTGCTTGTTTGTTGAATAGAGTATTACTTGAAGACCTGTGAGTGCAATTCTCCATTTCTGGACTTTGTATGCATTTATTGGGAGCACCCGGACAAGTAATTATTATTGATTAATAAAAGCTGAGTGCAAACCTTGTGGATTTTGTATATAAAAAACCACGGCTACTGTGTATATGTCACAGTAGCTGAGTGCTGAATCGCTCGTTCAGTCGGCAGAAGGGTTTCTAGGCTCTTTCTCGTTCAGAGTCAGGGCTGGGCTTAGGGGTGTGCGACCTGTGAGACCGCACAGGGCGCCATGGTAGCAGGGGCGCCTGCCCGGGACTTAACTTGAAACATCGTATTTTTTTTATTTTTTTTTTTAAACTTTATTTAACATCATTCATGTTAAATAAAGTTTAAAAAAAACAAACCCCCCCCCCGATGCTTTAATCTAAGTCCCGGGCAGGGGCGCCGAGCGGTTGCTCGTGAAGTTCTCAGCAGCTGCTCGGCGCCCCTTACTCTCCGTGACTCCGTTGCGGTCCCGGCATCTCATGTTGAGCGCCGGACTATTCCGGCGCTCAACATGAAATGCCGGCACCGCAGCAGAGCGAGAAGACGGATGCCTCCCGCTCTCACCGCAGGACTCTGGCAACAAGGTAAGGGGGGGTGTAGTTTGAAGGGGTAGAGGGGGGGGTGTAGCTTGAAGGGGTAGAGGGGGGGTGTAGTTTGAAGGGGTAGAGGGGGTGTAGTTTGAAGGGGTAGAGGGGGGGTGTAGTTTGAAGGGGCAGAGGGGGTGTGTGTAGTTTGAAGGGGCAGAGGGGGGTGTAGTTTGAAGGGGCAGAGGGGGGGGGGTGTAGTTTGAGGGGGGTGGTTTGAAGGGGCAGAGAGGGGGGTAGTGAGGGGGGGCGCCAGAGGAGTAGTCCGCACAGGCCGCCACAACGCCTAAGGCCGGCTCTGTTCAGAGTGGCGCCTTTTTCTCTCCTCTGTGTGAAAGCACAGCAGCCACTAGGTGGATCTGCGCTCTAGGCCGGTGCCTACCTTGTCTATAGGTAGCGTCTGCCCTGTCTTTGTGCCAGGTCTATAGTGTTATGACTTTTATCTGGCTAACGACCTGTGTCCACACTAAGAAATGTTATTACGAAGATCCATGCGTTGAAATTGTTAAATAAGAGTACCAAATTCCAATTGTATACTGATGCTAAGTCCTCTGTGCACATAATGCTGTACGGAACGTCTCGTCACTGAAGTGCACTAATCCTGGTTTCTGATTTTGCCAGGTCTTCATAAGGCTAGGTTTCCACTTGTTTATTTTTTGCTAAAAACGCCCATAAAAACGCCAATTCAGCCACACGGCGTTTTTTTAGTGAAAAAACGCTGCAGCCAGATGTTAGCTGTTCTTCAATAGGAAATCGCACAATGCCATATCCACGTGGCGTTTTTCTGTTCGGCGTTTTTTCAGTCCTCTTTGGCATTTTTCTGCTTTTTTGGGCTCTGTGGCAGTTTTTCAAAATCGCAGCATGTTGACGCTCTGGCGTTTTTTGCAAGGAAATCTTGGCGTTTTTCTCCAATAGAAGTCTATGGGAGAGAAAAAACGGCATGAAAAAGCCACGTGGGTTTTTTGCCTTGGCGTTTTTTATGGCGTTTTTTTCCACAGTTACAATGCAGAGGATGGACCCGGTATCTGTGTGTCCTACGAGAAATAGTCTGGAAACAAACAGTTTCACACAAAACAAAGTTCATATTGAATTTTACACCATTTGGAACAAACATGCCTTTACAAACAAACATACCCAACTGGATCCTGCGTGCCAAAAGCAACAGCAAACAATTTGCACCATCATTTGGGGCCAATCTTCCTAGAGGAGCAGACATTCGGAATAAAGCAAGCCTTACAAACCACAGAAAAGAGACAAAAGGGTCCGCCGGGGCGTGTTTAAGTAGAACTCTACCAAGGAAATGACATCAGGAGGGGGCAGATACTTGCCATTTATCTTAATCCCTTTTAGCTGGGTGACAATTCTAACGTGTAAAGGCTGGAAAAACTGCCTAAGGTCAAAAAAAGCAATTTCCACAGAAAGGCTAAAACGCCAGAAAAAACTCCAGAAAAAAACGCCAAAACGCAGGTAAATGCAGTGGCAGTTTTCTTGGCGTTTTTCCTGGCGTTTTTCCTCAAGAAAAAAACGCAGGACAAAAACCCAAGTTGAAACCTAGACTTAAAGATATTTATTAGGGTCTGTTACACATATGTCAAGTGTGTCAACTGAAATGAATGATTTTTGTTCAGATGTTCTTCAATATCATACCTTGATATTCAAAGCTCAATAAGAGTGGAATTCACCCTTTATCTATCTTGTCAATAACTTGATTTGCAGTTCTTTGAAATATGTGAATTAAGTCCATGGTAAAAATATGTGGACAGAGATGGTGTCACGCCTAATTCTCTGAGGTTCTGACAGGAATGTTTCGCTCATTGTGTGGAGCTTGCGTTACACGTTCAGGCAGAAGGCTATTCACATACATACTGGCGACAGGCTAGGGTGCCAGTGGCATGAATCGCCCAAGGCTGTCGAGAATGGCTTGGGAGAGCTTGAATGAAAGGTAGACATCAGTTAACTTCTTACAGATTTGACTGATTAAGGTCCTGATTAAGCATTTTCATTGGAAAAAAAACTTGTAAAATGTACTAAATGCAACAAGTTTTATTAACAAAATATATATAAATAAGTTAGCAAATGTTATTGCATCTATCTTGTTATGGCCTGCGTTTACACTTGTTACTTGAGTATGTTATGTCTCAGTGCTAATGATATGCAATGAAGTGGCTTATTAAAGTGAAGTGCCTGTGGGGGTCAAACTCGATAAGCTTATCTCTACTGTGCAGCAAAGACTCCTGAAAGGGTTCCGCCACTGTACACCATAATCCACCTGAAATACATCAAACGCTGGCATGCAGCCACTGTGACTAAAGCTGGTGTGACCCTTTGTTTGCTAAGCATGTTGGGAAATGTAGTCCATAAAAGCTACAGTGTTTTCAGATTGAGGTGAATGTCAAGAAGTCTTACTAATGTAGATATACTTTGTACAGGGTCATCCAAGCTATTATTGGAGATGAAACCCATTGGGGTTAGCCTTTTGTAATGTAAAGTGTAAAGTGCAGCTGTCTCTTAAATTCTCTTTATGGAATAAACCCCTGGAAAGACGTATAGTCTCCAGAAACACAGCCAGGTTCCTGGTGCTTCCAGGTCTAAAAACACAAGAACCATAGTTCTACTCTATAGACTTCTACTGTATAATATATGTTCTCTAGTGTTGCATAAGGGGAAACTCCAGTACAATATATAACAAACATATACAATCTAAAACAAACATATACAATAATAACAAATTAGTGTTTAGAGCAGACACATGCTTTAAATTCACCTTTGTTTTTTAAATTGGAACTCGCCAGCTGACACTCGGTAGGGTAATTTGGTTTCTAAGCAGCCTCACTAGTGAGAACTCCAATCCTCATCACCAAATAACTAATGTGGTATTAAAAAAATATTCCTCAAAGACAACAGAGTAGAAATGTGTATCAGAGCTCACTCATATGCCATGAGAAACAGATTCCCCTCAGGAACAGGATATTTTTTCTGAAGCAAATTGCATGCATGAAGGAGGTTTACCCATCTATATTTAAGCCTACTTTTATTTGTTAGAAGGGAATTTAAACAGCGTGACAAAGCCCAATCATTTCCGCCGAACCATATTTTTACTTTCCATCTAAATTGCCATTTGCATTTTGTTTCCGCTGTAATTACCCATATTTTATTTTGCCTCTCATAGGAAAAGGTCACCTGCGTCTCACCTACTATAGCGCCCAGTAACCCCCTCCTTCCCGATATGTAAAGGCAAAACAGAGGGGAGATAGAAGAAGGGTCATCCTGCTGAGAAATGTAAATGACCCTGACTGAGCCGCACTGAGTTTGGATTGGAGGGGGAGGGGAGACAGGGAGAGACAGCAAGAACAGGCAGGGAGAGACTGAGGGTAGCACTGGCTTCATCTTTTAAAGGGAGGAGGAAAAAAAGGAGCTCAGCTGCAGTTTAGTGTAGCTGTGTCTGGCTTGTGCGGAAAAATCTAGGCATCTGTGCTGAAAAAAAGCACGTATCTCAGCCCATCTGAGGCGTTATTTAAAAAGAAAAAAATCAGGTCTCCCATCATTGGTCTCCCATCAGGATTTGGCTGGATCAGTACAGGTGGCTTGAAGGTTTCAGGATGAAGGTCTGGCTGAGGACCACGAAAAGGTATGAGTCTTCATGTCTGCTTAACCTGCCTGCAGCATGTGCATTGTTCTGGGCTGCACAGGGGATAATCTTCACTATATTCTAACCATAATGTACAGATGGAAGTCCAAACCTGAGCTAAGAACCATGTCCTATGGAGCTGTGCTTATTTATTTAGCTGGAAGTAAAGGCTATTTCGGTCAGTGTTGGAGATGCTGTCAATGCTTGACAATACAGAATTCTATGCGTTGTGTTATGAAATACAGGTTTTTGCAGGAGTGGATGAATTGACATTTCTTTCTCATCTTGCGTTGTTGGATCCGTGTTAATTTGGTTGCATTGATGTATGATATTTTTAAATATAATAACATGCATATGCAGCAACAGTATTGCAGTGGCTAGACTCTCATTTTGTCTTTAATATCCTTTGTATTCTAGCATTTCATCCATGGAACCTGTTTCTTTATGTTAAACAGCAGGTTCTGTCTTTAACAACAAAGAAATCCTGCACTTGCCTGTTCTGCTCTGGGAAGTGGTTGCCTGGAGTTGTTAGCAGCAGAGATATGACAAAGATGAGCATTTTTATGGTTATCCTGTGGTAAGGATATTTAAATGACATTTATAAGCATGCTTCCCGTGTCGATTCATACATTCGCAAGTAGATGCTTTATAGTGCATTGCAGTCCGTGTTCACAAATAAGGAGTATTACAAACAGCAGTAACGCATTATAGCTGGCACTGAGCAGGTTAATAAATGTATGGATTAATGGAATCGAACTGCCTTGCAAGCCAATGGATTTTAGACAGCTGAGGTGTTGTCTTTTTTCCCTTTGCTGGGGGAGGTGGTGTCTTTGTGGGTCCCCGTTGACCAAATTGAGATGCAGTGTGACAATGCTCTAGCAGCTGTGCGCTGACATTTTCTCTTACACCTATTGAAAATGGCTTATTAGCTCCCAAGGAATGGCAAGGAGATGTTCTTGGGGTGTCGTTTTATCTGGGTTATCTTGTTCCTAGATAAGGAGTGACTCACACAGGGTTCATTTCAGTTAACTAGGTAGTAAACCTTACCGTTCTATAAAACACAGCAAGCTGTAATTCCTAGCCTGGCTTTTTCTGGGTTACAACTTTTGACGGCACTAAACATTGTGGTGATTTGGTGAAGTATACAACGTATTCTGGAGAAGTGACAATCAAGTTTTGACTCTGCGGTTCTTATTCTAATGTTCCAATGGAAGTTGGTGTCTACCACAACTAGAGGACCAGAGAGGCTGTTTCCTACAGAAGGGATCTCACTGCAATCAGCAACTGGAAATGCATCAAAGTTTTAGCCTAATTGTAACAAAAGTATGACATAACACACAGTGGAACTGGATGGAACTGGAAACAAGTACCACAGACACAAAGCTTTTAATATAGACAGAGATGACCTAAAGCTTGTCCATAGCCATGCATAGTAGTATTCGTCATACAAGTGAGATGAGTGTTTTTTTTATAGCTGATACACAGTTCACAATGACAACATAGCCTGAGGCACAGATCACAATAGTATCTTTCAGGGATATTGTGGGTGAGCTAATGTAGCATGGAAAATGTTTTTACAGTGTTTATTCTGCATATTAACATTAAAGGACATGTTGTCGACATGAAATAGCTAATCAGCAGCATTCCATACCAGCACTGTGTTTGGGTAGCAGTATGGAGGCATATCCGAGAAACAGCCGGTAGATGCTGGGTGCCTTGTACAAGTGGGAAAAAAGCCGGCCACAATCCCAGCATAGGGAAAACAGTGGATTCACAGTTTGCTATAATTTCAGCTTGGTACAGACACAAACCAACTTGGTTATGCCGCTAAAGGCAAGGAACCTCACAACAAGGAACCTATAGCACATATAAAGTTAAAAGGTTTTTATTCTATATTGTCAAAAACAAAGATAAGCATCTGTGCAAGAGACATGAGGGACTGTTGTGTACAGTACATTTTGTTCACCTAACCTCTGGGATGATGAGTTTTAGTCCATAGGTGCTTTGTGGTAAGGGTTGTCTGTTCCTGCAGAAGGACATGACTATTTTTTTTTCATGAAATATACATTTCCTCTCATGTCATTGCAACTAGCAAGGACTATAGATGTTATAGAGTTGTTATGAAGGTGACACTTCTACAACATATAGTGCTAATTAGACTCATATCTACATAGTAGAGAAGCACTTATATTCTGCGAACACTCTGTGTGCATGCTTAATGTAGATCATTTGCCATTGTGTGGAAGAATAAATATAATTAATTCATGGAAATGTGAAAAAGGTACAATGGTAATGTGAGTTATCAGCTATTTGAAAACAACATATAACAAGTTATCTGGGCTAAAAAACTGTGAAAGTTAAGTGGCTCCCCCTGTTTTTTTCTTAACCTACAGTATTTAAAACAAATGGAACAAGCAACCTAAGGAAATGCAGCAAAGTCACCAAAATATTAGTATAAAATGTCAATATTCAACAAATACTGGTCAAGTATGACTTTTCAATTCAAAAAGTTAAGTGATCAAATCTAATGTACAACTGATTTTTGTCATAATGTACTATTAAGCCATACATTTAAAATGGCTAGGCATTGGCTAAAAAGGGTAAATGCATTGCTTTGGTATGTAAAAGTCTGTGTCTTCTTCTTTTTCTTATGTGTGGCACTTTAGACTGTTATGATAGGAGATTACACTCCTTTTTTGTGTTGCCCATCCCAAGAAACACTTTTCTGTCATAAAAGCTGAGTTTGCTGGCAGTGGGTGATGCATTTCTTTTTGGTTTTCTGCCAGATAATGATCTTTTAAGTAAATCGAGGGAGGCATCAAAGACAATGTTGAAATGCCTTCAGAAGTTAGTTGATAGAGATTTTGTAGAATTAATAAAATATGTATAGAAAAAACCTCTGTAGCCAATCTATAATTCATGTCATTCTCAAAGTAGATCTATCACATTTATCATCTATCATTAATTCTGTCTTCTCAAACTGCCCATTGCTCGTGTCTTACTCAGCTTTGCCTTTACAAAGTGTAATAACTTTAAGTTAGGGACAGTTTTACGGAAATAAAACTGGCCCTTATGTGGCAAAGCTTTAATAACACATCTATGTCCTGAGGTCACCTCCATGCTTCGCAATCTTGCTTTGGGTTCCTCCAAACACAGAAATAACTAAGACGAAGAGGAATCAAGGAAATGTCTTAAAGGGATGGTGCTTCTATGAAGATAGGCCTTTGGGAAGGTTAGACTAAGTATTGATAAATAAACTAGATTTTTTTAAAATTTACTGGTGAGGTTTCAAGAGTGCATGTCGTTAAAAATGACATGTTTGATGATAAAATTGTATTACTCCATAATGTATATCATTGAACCTAAAGGTTTGGATTGAACAATCCTATATGTGTAACAAGCAATTAATCACAATCCACTCGTATACAGTACATTTCACGTGTTGCTGACAAGCATTCGTAAACTACTACCCTGTAGTATACAGCAGTTATATGTTTACCAAATAGGCATTAAATATGATTCACGTTGGGGTCTTTGTGACCATTTGAATGAATTCTTCTATATTACGTCACCATAAATTTTCCATATTATTTTCATATTGTATACAGATAAAAGAACACATCTTAAGTGTATGTTTTATATCTAAGCTGATTATACTACTGTTTTGGACCACATTGTGTGAAATAAGAGAAGTTAAGAGATAAGAGATTTATATCTCAGACGGGTTATAGCTATGGCTGTCCTCATGATCTTGGGGTCCTCTCTCTCCCTAACAGTTTGGGTGAGCAAAGCAGGACACGTTAGTTGAGGTAGACGCAGAGCTGGGGACATGGAGGGATGGAACCAGAGGCTGAAAGATGTGAAGACGGAAGCAGGGATGTCTTTTTACCTTACATGAAGTGCCACCTTGGAGCACTCGGCTTCATAACACGTGGAAGCTGCACTTTTATCTTAATTCATCTACGCAGAGCATCAACTGCCCTAGAAACTTAACCAGACAGGCTTCATAATTAAGTTGGCCCTCGGGACCGATATTCTCCGCTAAAATGTATGTTTTGCAACATTAAGTAATAAGGAGTTAAAATCGCTTCTTCGTTTAAACAGAGATTGATTATTCTTGGTCACATTACAACATAGATGTTATTCATGTGCTGCTTCATAACAGCACATCATTCTGAATAGAATCAGAAACAATGAGGCAAAGTGTTGCACTGCTTGCACATGTTTATCTAAAGATAAGGTTCAAATAAGCTTACCGTAAATACCTATGTTTATGTACTAGACATTCTATTTTCTTGTGGGTTTTCTAGATGTTTAATGGTTAGTTTTAATCCCCAAAGCAGATACTGTTACTTGTATTAAAACATTTTACATCAATGCCATTTTCAGCTTTACATACAAGGATTTGTATGAATAAAACTGTGCTTTTCAAAGGTGGCTATTAAAAAAACTTGTTTAGCAATAACGTTGACGTACAGAACTTGTTTGAATGTATATTGAAAATACAGTTCTTGTTATTCTAATATCCTAATGGTCTTTAACGAAAATCAAAGTGTGTAGGAAGTACTAGAGTATAACTAATTTACATTGACATTTCTAGACAAACCAAAAATCAAAAAGCCTAGGGTTTTAAGTCATTAATTATATTGCACATCAAGTAGGCTTAAATTATATGGAGAAACTACTATATATAAATTATTCTGTGTTGGAGTTTGGTGGGGGCCAAGCTAGCATAAATATCACGGAACCAGCATGCAACTGCTACATAACGCATGCATCAAGGGATTTTCTATTTTTGTTTTGACTTTAACAAATAGGAGAAAGTAGATCTGTATAAAATCAAAAAATTTACATATTCTGCATGCTAAATAACCCATGTGATAATGTTTACAGGTTAAAAACAAGACTTTTGTGCCTAAAACCTGCTTTCCATGTGTATTGGGGAAAAGTATCTTAACTTCTTAATCTGTGTGATCATTGCTCCCTACTGTGTTCCCTCTCTTATAATTTACTGATTGCTGATGACTGGCTCAGGCAGCCTTGGTAAGGAGGAATAATGCAAATAAAGAGGACTTCAGGATACCAAATTGTTTAGACAATGTTAGAATTGCCACAGGTTGACAATATTGTGGTTAGATTTTGAAGGTTCTCTTCCCCATACTCTGATGGATTTAACATATTTGTAAGAAAAATAACTTTTTGTCCCTTACTTTTTTCCGGGAAACAGATCCTTGTCATTTGACACAAAACCAAAGATACTGAATAAGCTTATTAAAAGTTTCACTTGTTCTTAAGTGATTCATCCTTTATAGAAGGAAAAGAATAAATTGGCAGATTTGCTTAGCCTTAAGTACTAATGTTTTACATAAGTGGAATGACACCTTCAAAATCCCTACACAAAAATGACCCTTTACAAACCAAAAGAACAAGCTATAGGTAGTTCGAGCAGATTAACTTTTTATGTTATGATGAAAGCTGCTAGGGTTACGGTTCCTCTTTAAATAAAAAAATGATATTGAATTGAAGCTAAAAAATATAATAGATTTTTAGCTCCTGGATGGTGCTTGTGGCAGAGATGGTCAAGTTCTTTTTAAATGTACTCATTAAACTGTAAAATAACTAGAATCGTCATACTATCATACTTCTTTTGTAGCACTTGAGAAGGTCTAACTATAATGCAGTTCTCCTCGATAAACCTCTGAGATCTAGGCTAATATAAAAATTGTAGAAAATGTCTGCTCCTTATGTGTATTTAAATAAACGATTTCAAGATATTTTGCTAGATGTCCTCTTCTGGCGTTTCATGTCTGAAACTCAAAGTGAATGCAGAACCCTACATTTCACATAAATAAGACCATTTCAGTGTTACAAATGGTCACTAAACGAACGTTGTAATGTTTCTCATTATTCCTCATTGTTACAATATGCTCACCATAGTAAATGATAACCATTATGTTATCGCCAAAGACTGTTTGGTATGCTTGGGAGGAATGATCAGATTTTGTGTAGTGTCTCCTTTTTGCTGCTGTCAAACTAAAAGTGTCATGCAGTTCAGCCAGTGAGAAGGACATCTAGTAACTGTGGGTAATGGGAGTTGTAATTCAACTACAATCGGCAATTGATGC